>JAVIAB010000024.1:69901366-70501366 GCA_032433765.1 Megaustenia siamemsis | reverse complement strand
ATTTACATTTCAAACAGAGCACAGCATAAGTGTGGAGAAAAAACTGAGAAAGTTCATGTTCTGAAGATTTTAAATTAACACATTTCCTACCTAGGGGTTAACATATACAGTGGTCATGCCCATTTTTAAGCATTAAAAAAAATTGAAATAACAGCAAGAAAATAAATTAAAATTGATCTAAAACACACTTTTTGTTCAGCCAATTTTCTCAGGAATTCAAAAATGAGTTTAAATAAGAGAATTACAAGGTTTTAGTGGAAGTAGTTGCAGGAAGTTCAATAAATTAACAGGTGTAACAAGAAGTTGTAACAAAATAGTCAACAACAGAATTGATACGAAGCACGATGGATAGTAGGTTGTGGAAGGACATGATCGCCCATGCCAACTGGTATGGCACATGATGATGATGTAAATTGCAGCCCCTGAGTTTCTCCCATTGATACTGAATGTGTTGACGAGATAAACTTGTGCCTTTATGGAGAGAGCATATTCATCTACAAAAACAGAGGGACTCATTGTAGAACATGACGTGCAAGTGCAGAGAGTCAAATACGTAGGCACAATAATAACACCTGACAGAAGATGCACCACAGAAATAAAAAGTCGTATAGCTCAGGCCAAAACAACATTTAAAAAAATGAAAAATATCTTGTTCAACAAGTCTATGTCAATAGAAGTGAGAAAGAGAGTTCAGTGGTGATATAGAGCTAATTCTGACCTATGAAAGTGAATCATGGACAGTAGACAAACAAATGAATAGAAAATTAGAGACCTCGGAGATAGAATTTATCAAAAGAATGTTGAGAGTTCCCTGGACAGCTAAAAAGACCCACTAGGACATTCTCAAAGAGGCCAGCACAAAAGAAGGGAGCTCCTAAGAAACATCAGAAAGAAACAATCAACATTTTTCAGGCACATCATGAGAAGAGAAAAGTTGGAATACTTGGTTACAACTGGCAAAATAGAGGGAAAGAAAGATTGTGGGCAACAAAGAGAGAAGATATTAGATAGCTTGGTGTCATGGCACAGAAAAACTAGTCAGTAACTGATTTGATATGATGCACTCTGGATAGATAGTTGTTGAAGGATTGACTACACCAACCGGTATGGCACATGATGACGATGGTGACTATGGAGTTTCTTTAACTCTCTTTCAGATTCACCCCTGTTGCTATAGCATTCATATTACAGCAGTTCTCTCAGTACGGGACCATACTTACACACACAGTAAGCTGACTCATAGATTCATCTTTATTTGGACTACTTAGTTAACACTAGTACTATGCTCTACTATGTAATATTTTGTTAAGAAAGTAACTAATGTTTTGAAGATTTTCTTATATTTATAAAACAGAGGAGTATAAATCATATATTTAGCTGTGGATACTTTAGCCTTGTTTTGATATTTTGAACTAATTAACTTTGTGTCATATTATTAAATTGTAATCTGAAATTGTGTGAACAGTATTCTCATGTATGAAGTATGTAGACATTTTATGAGAAAAGAGCATTGAGAACAATGACAATGAGAATTTAAATGGATGGAGATAGAGTTCAATGTGGACATATTGGGAAATAAAAAGTTTTAAAAGAAGCAAGTAACAATGAGAAAGACAAAAGGACAAAAGAAGGTGAAGAAAGTTGACAAGTTTTATCCGTGATGGAATGAGAAAATGAAAAAAAGTATGTCTAATCCAAGTAATTGAGGGGGGGGGGATGCTCAGTTATCATCAACATGACAAGACATAGTACATGATGGAGATAATCAATTTGTGTAAGACATAGTACATGATTGAGATAATCAATTTGTGATTCATATCATGTCAGATAGTCCCAGACTGCAACTGGATGCACATCTGCTACTCCAACAAGATTCAGGCACGGAAAGCACTCAGTAATGATGGGAAAGTTTATGCTGGGTGCTTGAAAATTGGAGTTATACCATGCACAGAGAGGGTAAGCTGTGTTTTTGGTGAGATATATGGAGCACTTAGAGGGTAAGCTGTATTCTTTGTGAGATATTTGGAGCACTTAGAGGGTAAGTTGTATTCTTTGGATACATGGAGCACTTAGAGGGTAAGCTGTATTCTTTGTGAGATATTTGGAGCACTTAGAGGGTAAGTTGTATTCTTTGTAAAAAATATGGAGCACTTAGAGGGTAAGTTGTATTCTTTGGATATATGGAGCACTTAGAGGGTAAGTTGTATTCTTTGTAAAAAATATGGAGCACTTAGAGGGTAAGCTGTATTCTTTGTGAGATATTTGGAGCACTTAGAGGGTAAGTTGTATTCTTTGTAAAAAATATGGAGCACTTAGAGGGTAAGTTGTATTCTTTGGATATATGGAGCACTTAGAGGGTAAGTTGTATTCTTTGTAAAAAATATGGAGCACTTAGAGGGTAAGTTGTATTCTTTGGATATATAGAGCACTTAGAGGGTAAGTTGTATTCTTTGTAAAAAATATGGAGCACTTAGAGGGTAAGTTGCATTCTTTGGATATATGGAGCATTTAGAGGGTAAGCTGTATTCTTTGGATATATGGAGCACTTAGAGGGTAAGCTGTATTCTTTGTGAGATATTTGGAGCACTTAGAGGGTAAGTTGTATTCTTTGTAAAAAATATGGAGCACTTAGAGGGTAAGTTGTATTCTTTGGATATATGGAGCACTTAGAGGGTAAGCTGTATTCTTTGTGAGATATTTGGAGCACTTAGAGGGTAAGTTGTATTCTTTGTGAGAAATATGGAGCACTTAGATGGTAAGTTGTATTCTTTGTGAGATATATGGAGCACTTAGAGGGTAAGTTGATTCTTTGTGAGATATATGGAGCACTTAAAGGGTAAGTTGTATTCTTTGTGAGAAATATGGAGCACTTAGAGGGTAAGTTGTATTCTTTGTGAGAAATATGGAACACTTAGAGGGTAAGTTGTATTCTTTGTGAGATATATGGAGCACTTAGAGGGTAAGTTGTATTCTTTGTGAGATATATGGAGCACTTAGAGGGTAAGTTGTATTCTTTGTGAGATATATAAAAGATTTAAAGGGTATTTAGTATTCTTTGTTCATTGACATAGAAGTGATATTCATTGTTTCATCTGTTAGTTAATAAATAGATTTATGTAGGAAGCTCCATGGAAAAGTTAACTATGATGTAGCCGGTATGGTGAAGTTTACTGTGCTGTAGCCAGTATGGGGAAGTTTACCATGCTGTAGCCTGGTGTGGTGAAGTTTACTATGCTGTAGGCTAGTGTGGTGAAGTTTACTATGCTGTAGGCTAGTGTGGTGAAATTTACTGTGCTGTAGGCTAGTGTGGTGAATTTTACTGTGCTGTAAGCTAGTGTGGTGAATTTTACTGTGCTGTAGCCTGGTGTGGTGAAGTTTACTATGCTATAGGCTAGTGTGGTGAAGTTTACTGTGCTGTAGTCAGGTGTCATGAAATTTACTATGCTGTAGGCTAGTGTGGTGAAGTTTACTATGCTGTAGGCTAGTGTGGTGAAGTTTGTTATGCTGTAGACTAGTAGGTTGAAGTTTACTATGCTGTAGGCTAGTGTTATGAAGTTTGTTATGCTGTAGACTAGTAGGTTGAAGTTTACTATGCTGCAGGCTAGTGTGGTGAAGTTTGTTATGCTGTAGACTAGTAGGTTGAAGTTTACTATGCTGTAGGCTAGTGTGGTGAAGTTTACTATGCTGTAGGCTAGTGTCATGAAGTTTGTTATGCTGTAGACTAGTAGGTTGAAGTTTACTATGCTGTAGGCTAGTGTGGTGAAGTTTGTTATGCTGTAGACTAGTAGGATGAAGTTTACTATGCTGTAGGCTAGTGTGGTGAAGTTTGTTATGCTGTAGGCTAGTGTGGTGAAGTTTACTATGCTGTAGGCTAGTGTGGTGAAGTTTACTATGCTGTAGGCTAGTGTGGTGAGGTTTACTATGCTGTAGGCTAGTGTGATGAAGTTTACTATGCTGAAGGCTAGTGTGATGAAGTTTGTTATACTGTAGACTAGTAGATTGAAGTTTACTATGCTGCAGGCTTGTGTGATGAAGTTTGTTATGTTGTAACCTAGTGTGGTGAAGTTTACTATGCTGTAGCCTAGTATGATGAAGTTTACTATGCTGTAGCTCGGTGTGGTGAAATTTATTATGCTGTAACCTAGTATGTGAAGTTTACAATGCTGTAGGCTAGTGTGGTGAAGTTTACTATGCTGTAGGCTAGTGTGATGAAGTTTACTATGCTGTAGGCTAGTGTGATGAAGTTTGTTAGTCTACAGAAGTTTACTATGCTGTAGGCTAGTGTGGTGAAGTTTGTTATGCTGTAGGCTAGTGTGGTGAAATTTACTGTGCTGTAGGCTAGTGTGGTGAATTTTACTGTGCTGTAAGCCAGTGTGGTGAATTTTACTGTGCTGTAGGCTAGTGTGGTGAAGTTTGTTATGCTGTAGGCTAGTGTGGTGAAGTTTACTATGCTGTAGGCTAGTGTGATGAAGTTTACTATGCTGTAGGCTAGTGTGGTGAATTTTACTGTGCTGTAAGCTAGTGTGGTGAATTTTAGTGTGGTGAAGTTTGTTATGCTGTAGGCTAGTGTGGTGAAATTTACTATGCTGTAGGCTAGTGTGATGAAGTTTACTATGCTGTAGGCTAGTGTGATGAAGTTTGTTATGCTGTAGTCTAGTGTGGTGAAGTTTGTTATGCTGTAGACTAGTAGGTTGAAGTTTACTATGCTGTAGTCTAGTGTGGTGAAGTTTGTTATGCTGTAGACTAGTAGGTTGAAGTTTACTATGCTGTAGTCTAGTGTGGTGAAGTTTGTTATGCTGTAGACTAGTAGGTTGAAGTTTACTATGCTGTAGGCTAGTGTGGTGAAGTTTACTATGCTGCAGGCTAGTGTGATGAAGTTTATTATGCTATAGGCTAGTGTGATGAAGTTTGTTATGCTGTAGGCTAGTGTGGTGAAGTTTTTTATGCTGTAGGCTAGTGTGGTGAAGTTTACTATGCTGTAGGCTAGTGTGGTGAAGTTTACTATGCTGTAGGCTAGTGTGATGAAGTTTACTATGCTGTAGGCTAGTGTGATGAAGTTTACTGTGCTGTAGGCTAGTGTGGTGAAGTTTACTATGCTGTAGGCTAGTGTGGTGAAGTTTACTATGTTGTAGTCTAGTTTGGTGAAGTTTGTTATGCTGTAGACTAGTAGGTTGAAGTTTACTATGCTGTAGGCTAGTGTGATGAAGTTTATTATGCTGTAGGCTAGTGTGATGAAGTTTGTTAGTCTACAGAAGTTTACTATGCTGTAGGCTAGTGTGGTGAAGTTTGTTATGCTGTAGGCTAGTGTGGTGAAGTTTACTATGCTGTAGGCTAGTGTGGTGAAGTTTACTATGCTGTAGGCTAGTGTGGTGAGGTTTACTATGCTGTAGGCTAGTGTGATGAAGTTTACTATGCTGAAGGCTAGTGTGATGAAGTTTGTTATACTGTAGACCAGTAGATTGAAGTTTACTATGCTGCAGGCTTGTGTGATGAAGTTTGTTATGTTGTAACCTAGTGTGGTGAAGTTTACTATGCTGTAGCCTAGTATGATGAAGTTTACTATGCTGTAGCTCGGTGTGGTGAAATTTATTATGCTGTAACCTAGTATGTGAAGTTTACAATATTGCCTTGCACAGTGAAGTAGAATACTTCATTTCCCTATAACATTGTATGTTACTATATAGGCTCAACTCTCAGCCTATTACCATCTTACTCTGGTATAGAAAAATGTTTAATTTTTTACTCCCTGATTTGTAAACTCTTTGCAGCATATTCCAAGTGTGGTATGATCTCTATTACAAAAATTGCTATCATTTTAGTTTTTAAAAAAGTTCTATTTGTAGTTGTATACTTGCCATCATGCCAAGAGGTGAATTCATCACCTGGTTGAGTTATGTAGCCAGTGAGTTGGTTTATTTTGTGCCATCTTCAGGCTGTGATGGATAGGAGGATATGTCAATCATTGGACAAACTGGTTACACATTCTACTGGTTTGGTATCAGTTCTAGCACACAACACATCAGACCTTTGACAGCAGCCTACCTTTCTTCAAAAATGGATTATGAGGTTGGTCATTTTAAATTAGAGGTTCTAAACGTATGTTCTATGAAATCTAAACAACCATCAGTGACGTTCTCTATAAATATGTTGTCATTTATTAGTTTAACCCTTAATTATGTCACATATCCATGAATCACATTTATTTGACACCTTCATAAGATTTACAAAACCTAAACGGGGGGCCTCGGTAGCCTAGTTGGGAAAACCACCCGACTGGACTACCGACGTTCGGACAACCCGTGTTCAATTCCCGCTGGGAGCAGTGTGAATTGTACTCGTGGTTGGAAAAAAAAAATACCCCGACGGTCAACCCAGATGTTGGCAGAAATGGGTACCAGGGTATTACCCTGGGAAGGTGAGGAATGTTGCCTCACATCTGAGTTTCGATGCTTGAGGCGACACTATACAGAAATCTCCGAACATTTCTGGATAGGCGGCCGAGCACATATGGGTGTAAACTTGCGTGCTAAGACGCCGGTTCAAGTCTCGTACTTTAACTTTACCTTTACAAACCCTAAATGTTACATATGGAATTTGAAAAATAGTATTTTCTTAGAACTTTTGCTATACAGTTGTGTGTTTACACTAGGAGAGACACAGGAAAGGTTGGGATAATCATTTCCTGGTTTTCATTTAATTGATGGTCTGAAACTTGAATATATGGCACCATGGCTACCTGAGGTGTTACTTTGTCTATTTACATGTTGGCCATCAGTCTGTTATTTAAGTTGTATGTTCAACTTTCTCTTAGCGTCGTTCACTGTCCCATGTTACAAAGGGTTGTTTATTGGCCCGTTGACAATCAACAAGAATTTCCCCCATCATGAGGAATAAAAAATGAATTTCTTGAAAATTTGTGAAATTTATTTTTTTAAAACTTATTTAAAAGGACAGCCATGTTCTTCTGACATCTTCGTAATTTTTACAAGGAGCATGTTGTGTTTGAAAAAAAAAATTTCACATCAAAGAAAACAAATCAAACACTTAGGGGTCACTAGAGGCAATAATTAGGAAGGTATAAGAAAAAGGTGGGGGGGGGGGATGTTTGCTTGTTGCAAACTGTTGAATTCCAAAACAATATATTTTGAGTTTAAAAATTCTACGAAGGTGTCTTCTTAATCTAATTTTATGTTATAGGTTAATTTACTCTTCCTCTTTAGTGTGCAGATAAAAAAAAATGAGTAGATTCAGCTTATAACATTATTGTTATATAATGATAACATTATAGAAGGTTGAGAATCCCTGATTTTGTTATTCAACTTTCAAAGTTGCTCAAGATGTTCATTATGTACAATACACAAATTAAAATATTTGCCATCAATTTCTCTTCATATTAGTAGCTGAAAATGTGTATAATATTGATGTATTTTTTTCAGAATTTCACCTTAATATTCTCAGCGCTACACTATTATTACATTAACTCATTTCTGTTTCGTGCAAACTGTCTTTTGTTGTTTTCTTGTATTTTTCTTCTGCTTTTGTCTGTATTTCATTGCTTTCCCTATTCTTATATCTTTTTGATTTCAGCCATTATCTAAATATATTGCTTGTTTCTTATCAGAAATGATTTTCTGTCAATCTTCCTTTTTAATGTTTCAATAGAAGACATGTTTGCCAGGCCCTGCGAACATGAATTTGTGTATCTTATTTAGTTAGCAAATAATTCTCACATTTTACAAAATGTGATAAGATAAAGTTGAAAACTATTGAACTTTGGCCTGGAATAAATTTAGTGCAGATATGAAAATTAAAACTCCAAAAAGTACAAATTATCAATGTCTATATTATGACAAGGTATGAGCAATCCTTATCAGAACAAAGACAGAAGTAGAAAATATCGCATGCACACATTGTGAGTTAACTTCCTAATCTCCCTGGAATTATACAAGATATTGACCAGAGATGTAAATTACTGGTGTCTGTCATGTTCTGTGACTCATTTCAGAAATATCATCAGTACGAGATTCTTTTAAATTAATCACAGGTTTATTTAGAGATATTAGTGCTTAGATATAACAGAAATATGTTTGTATGTATTTAAAAAATTTTATATTTTGTAATAAATTATAAATTTTTTTTATATTAAATAAAAATTTACTGAAACATCAATAATTTGACTAGAGCTATTATATTATTTCCCATGTGTTACCGGGGCCTCATTATGAGGGAAGTAAAGAATAGTGCACCACTCCTCTTCATCATATATATGGACAAAATAAATCTGGAAACAACCAACAATAAGGAAAAATCAAATAATAACATAGAGGTAGAAAATTCCAACATCAACAAGCTACTCTTCGCAGATGACCAATGCCTAATATATGAGGATGAAAACCTGCTACAACAGCATATAACATCTCTAGATAAAAGTTGCACAAACTACAGTATGCAAATTAACACAGCAAAAACAGAGGCTATGAGAATAAGAAAATTAAGACACCCATTAAACATCAAGATCAAAGATAAAGAAATAAAACAAGTAGAGGAATTCAAGTATTTAGGCACAATGTTCACAGAAGATGGAAAACTAGACAGAGAAATTGACATGAGAATACAAAAAGCAAATGTTGTCACATACCAGATTTCACCATTGCTAAGAAAGTCAAACATGGACCCTTTCTAAATCACATTTAAGAAAGATCAATACATGTGAGATGCGATGCTTGAGAAAAGTAACAAATAACACAAGAAGAGATAGAATACCAAAGAAACCATAAGAAAAATGGTAGGAACAAAACCCTGCCAAGAATATATAGAACAACAACTTAAATGGTTTGGCCACGTAGTCAAAATGAATCCTCACCAATAACCATCAAGGGTGTTCTTCTCAAGAATGCATAGAAAAAGACCAAGAAGAAGATAGATAGATGCAGTGACAGAGACATGTAACAACAAAGGAAAATTATTAATTCAGACAATTCAAGCAGCTCAAGAAGGACAAATGATATAACCACGACACTTTTTAGGTATCAGTGAAAAAAGAAAAGAGAAGAAGAAAGAATAGTGACACTGTGGCCTTCCAGGCATGTCATAAGAGGCGACTAAGAAGGTTGATAGATGGCTTTACCATCTGTCATTGTAAAAAGTATTGTTATGGAAACAGCCATAGATTTTAGAAGCAGTGATCTCTACTAATATGTGCCATTTTGCATACAAGGTTTCTGTTTTTGAGATTGTGGTTCTGCCCTATGAGCCATCTTTGGCTCAAAAGGACAACAGATAGATATATAGATATTATATCAACTGGAATAATTCACAGTGAATATAAAAAATAATCTGAATATATAAAAATAGTCAAGAATATCCGACTTGCTTAACTTATTGAGTTAAGTGCTCACCGTGAGCTGTGTTTCATCCGGATTGTGTTTCGATATTCCGAGTGCTTATGATGAATGATATCATATTATGTGGAACAGATGGCTGTGTTCACTTTCTGTGTGGTTTCACTTTATATCTTTTTGGCGTGTGCTAAGACTGCTATGATGGGGACTGCAGACTACCTTTCTTTGTTTGGGAGATGAGATATTAATTTGGATGATTCCACTGGCACGGGCGGTTGAGCAAATATGGATTTCAATTCAGTTGCAGTGATACCGGGGCCTTCCATAACCATAACCATCAAAAATAAAACCACTCACAGTAAATAATAGCTTGTAGTCTGACTGATTGGAACTACTCTCATAGTGGATATCAGCTTGTTGTATCACAAATTGGAACCACGCACAGTCAATATTGTGTTGTTGTTTCACAGATAAGTGCCACTCATAATGAACATCAGCTTGTAATTTCAAAATCTGGAACCGTTCACAGTCAATATCGTGTTGTTGTTTCACAGATAAGTGCCACTCATAATGAACATCAGCTTGTAATTTCAAAATCTGGAACCATTCACAGTTAATATTGTGTTGTTGTTTCACAGATAAGTGCCACTCATAATGAACATCACAGTTAATATCACCTTGTTATATCATGGATTGGAACTACCCACAGTGAATATCAGCTTGTTGTTTCACATATTGGAGCCACCACTTACTGGGAATATCAGCTTGTTGTTTCACATATTGCAGCCACCACTTACTGGGAATATCAGCTTGTTGTTTCACATATTGGAGCCACCACTTACTGGGAATATCAGCTTGTTGTTTCACATATTGGAGCCACCACTTACTGGGAATATCAGCTTGTTGTTTCACATATTGGAGCCACCACTTACTGGGAATATCAGCTTTTACAGTCAAAGTGGAACAACTCACAGTGAATACCATCTTTAGAAAGGGAAAATGTATCATCTATGGCATTATCATGTATCAATACTGCTGCTCATATATGACTAGAATTAACATGCTACTTTTAGACTGAAATGAGCACTTTTGTAATAAATTATAGATCACTAGTGCTCACAATCATAATAAAACTTTCAGTAAATAGATATAAACATAAATGCAGAGAAAACTAAAATTATGAGGATAAATGCCAAAACTGGAAAGAAAATTACAATCAGAGGAGTGAGACTAAAAGAAGTGGATTGCTTTAAATACCTGGGAAGCTATATTTTATCAAATAGTGACATTGAGAAAGAGCTATCTACTAGAATAGGCATGTCAGCCTAGGAATTCAGTAGACTTAGAAATATTTGGCATTCAACTACTCTTCATCTCAACACCGAGCGTAGAATTTATCAATCATGTGATCCATACTCTTATAAAAAAGTAAAAGTAAAGTACCCCTGTCACGCCAAGTGGCGTATAGGGAATATGGTGTTAGTGACCATATATTTTACAGACGTTCAGCACATGATTTTTGGGGTAATGTGGTCGGTGTTATGCCCGTGCTGCTTTACTTTCCCAGAAAACAATCCGGTACCCATTTATGGCTGGGTTAACCCGGAAGACGTCGGTTGGGATCGAACCCTACTCCTTGTCCTTTGTAGTCTAGTTCACTAACCACTGAGCTATCGCAGCTCCCCATACTCTTATATACAGCAGAAACATGGGAAATAAACCATGAAATAGAAAGTTGACTTAGATGATTTGAAGGCTGCTGTCTTAAGAAAATTCTAAATATATATTGGAATCAACATGTTTTGAACAAAGAGGTCGCCAGAAGATCAGGCATTAACAACATCAGTCAAGAAGTGAAAAGAAGACATTTGAAATGGCTAGGCCACGTTCTATACATGGAACGAACCAGGCATTCACACCTAGCATTAACATGGACGCCGTGGTAAACAAAGAAGAGGCAGACCACTGGGGACATGGCAACGAACCATACATGATGAAATTAAAGAGGCTGGCAGAATCTGGCGAGAGTTGTCTATGATTGCTCCAGGCTGGATTGGGTGCAGATCTCTTGTAAATGCCCTACGCTCCAACTGGCGATAAGAGGATTAAGAAGAAGAAATAGAGAGAGAACAACTGTAGCTGCTATTTGATTATGATCTCAAACCAACAGATATGACTTCTATGGTGAAGCTTCGAGGAGTATTAAGCAAACATTTACATGAGACTAAAATATAGTAATGTATGGCCAGTATAAAATGTTTGTGTTGGGGTGTAAAGTTTTAAATTTCATTTTACTAGCTCAAAATATTTGGAAGTGAGTGGGGCCAGTGCTCTTGCTTACTGTTATTACATTCCTCAACTTGGTTGACGTAAGAGTATCAGTCTAGGTTTTGAACTTATGTTCACCATATCACCAGGTCACTGTGTTAATTACTACACTATTGAAGCTGTCATGGGTGAAATAACCGTTTACAAAAATATCAGTAATGAATTAATGAATTAAAAACAAATCAGTTTGACATTCAGCGGCACATTCAGAGATCTCCCACTTCTTCTGTTGTTATGTTCAAGGTCTCCTTGATGTCTTGAAGCCATCTTCTTCTTGGTCTGCCTCCGATGCGTTGCCCAGAAACCATGCCTTCCATGATTGTTTTTTCCAGCTCACTGTATCTTTAGATGTGGCTATACCATTTTAATTTCCTCTGTAGAATGGTGTTTTGAAGCCAGTTCCTCTGAATGTTTAACTCTTTTAACTCTTTCCATATGTTTCCATGCGCTGTGCGCCACTCTCAATTTTAATAGTGTGAACCATCATCAAACCATATTCTTTTTACATGTGTTGTATCATCTTGGTATTGGTGAAATCTAATTCCTTGTTCAATTACCTAAAATTTCATATATAATATGTTATATGAAATATAAATATGAGATTGATTCTTAAACCCATGAAACATTTTATCTCTGAAACCTCTTCTGTTGCATTGATAAAAAGCTTCTTTACAGAAAGAGTTAATATGTTTTCATTGCTCTTTTTTCACTATCCAATGTTTCTTAACGATTTTTCTGTTGCATTTTGTTCAAATTAATCAATGTTCATCCTTGCTGTTTACAAGATTGTCCATGATTCAGAACCATATGTTGCTATCAGGAAGATACATGTCCTCAGTAATTTTTATTTTATTACCTTGCTGGTATTGTACCACAGGTTCTTCATGGTGTTTAATTTTTGTGTTGCTATTGCTAATCTTCTTTTGATCATTTTCTGGCGGTCTCCATTGTTAGTTACTACATATATCATTTATTTATTGTATAGTTTGTTACAATTTCAAGTTCTTCGCTTTTGATGATGATTTTGGGTTGGCCTTTTGTTTTGTCAATGGACATTATTTTATTTTTCAGCATGTTTAGCTAGAGGTTTTGCTCTCCACTAGTTTTTTAACACACTCAATTGTCTCATTTAATCCTTCTACACTGTTTGAGATGAGGACTGTGTCATCAGCATATCTGAGTTCTGGAATTATGTTGCCATTTATTGTGAAAGGGTCGAAGTTCACAAATCTGTCATTGTTTCTGACATTTCTTATGATTCTCTCAGCATAGATGTGGAACAGGTATCCCTACCTCACCCCTTTTTGTACATCAAACCGATTTGATGTTTCACCCCCTATTCTGATAACTGCTTGCTGTTTGTGATACAGTGATTCAATAAATTGTATTAGGTGTGTTGGAAAGCCTATATCTTTCATGATGTTCCACAGTTTCTAATGTTGTACACAGTCAAAGGCCTTGCTGTAATCTATGAAGCATGTATACTATTCTGTGTTGTATTCCTTGGTCTTCTGAAGGATGTTTCTCATGTTAAAGATGTTGTCCTGGGTTTCTCTACTATGTCTGAGGCCTGCTTGAACTAGATGAAGTTCTTTTTCTAACTTTCTTGTTATCCTATTCATGAAGATCTGCAAGAGTATTTTGCAGGCTTGGCTTATTAGGACAATAGTTCGGTAGTTGGGACACAGCTTCAGATTTCATCACAAAATGAAAAAAAATAAACGTGACACAAGCTAACAATAAATGAAAAATGAATATGAGAACAAACAGTGAAAACGGTAGCCAAGAAAAGGTGATAATATAGTGAGAAAAAAAAGATAAAATCAAACAGAAGTAAGATGAAATAACTAACAGAAATAACAAATAAAAAACAAATATAAACAAAAGAAAGTTGAAGTTTATGAATATTTTAGACATCTAAATTTGATCAAACTGTAGAGGATATCAATACAGAAGAGAAATTGACTTATCCCCTATATTGTTTTTCCTAATTCCAAAGTCTCTGAATATGAAAGTCTGTTGCTAGGACAACAGTTTTTGTTGTATAACATCAAAGAGTGGATAATGTCAAGCCTAAAAAAAATAATTGAGTATTAATGACATGATTAAAAGACTTACACTAAAAAAAGGTTTGAGTGCATTAATTGAAGTATTTCTCCAAAGATATCTGCTTGAGAAGGTAACCCCTCCGTTGCTTCTGATATGATAACACAGGAGATGACACTCATACAGACACAGATTTTTTTGACACCTGAAGCTAATTTGAGATAAGTTCCAAGTCCGGCTTGTTGCAGGAGCTACTGAGTTAAGTGCTCTGTGCACACCGTGAGCTGTGTGTCTCATCCGTTTCGATCATGTTTCGATATTCCAATTGTTTACGATGAATGATGATATCGTATGACAGGCAACAGTTGGCTGTGTTCACTTTCTGCGCAGTTTCACCTTATGTCTTTTGGCGTGTGCTGAGACTGCTACGATGGGTACTACAGTTACCTTTCTTTGTTTGGGAGATGAGTTAGTAATTCGGATGATTCCACTGGCACGGGCGGTTGAGCGATTATGGATTTTAATTCGTTTGCCTTGATACCGAGGCCTTCCATAACCAATAGAACCAATTGAGATAAGTTACTTGTTCTGTCAACAGGTTGTGAAAGGCAAGCCAACTCCAAAACGAGATGCAAGTATTTTCTCTAAACTGAAAGAATACATGTTTGGATACTAATTCAGGATGCAGCTATGCTCTACAGCTCTCATAATTCTTTCTTCCATCATTACTTTCATCTAACAAATACTACAAAGTCAACCATTTAGTTGTGTGCAAATACTGTATGTCAGTGTGTAAATGTGCTGACATGGTGTAATTATCAACTTTTTTGAGATAACAATGTCAGAAAGATGTCTTTAAAAAGTGTCTTTTTCATATACCTCTAAGATGATAACTCAAATATAAATATATATATGTAACAGAAATATATTCATCATAGAATAGCTTCAGCTAGTTTGATATCTCCACTGAGTTTTTTTTTTTTTTTTATGATAAAATTGTTATCCAAGTACATGTCCAAGTACATGTATCCAAGTAATTTTGAGTTCCTCATACATTAGGGGTTTCTGTAACAGATATCACCAGCTATTTTGTCAAAGCTTTTGTGTTTATTGAATGTTGAACAGCCTTTTTATTTTTTGGTCTAGTTATAGGGTCAAACTAGTATCTTCAGTAATGAAGAAAAGACGATGGTCATATGTTGGACATGTGATGGTCATATGTTGGACATGTGATGCTCATATGTTGGACATGTGATGGTCATATGTTGGACATGTGATGGTCATATGTTGAACATGTGATGCTCATATGTTGGACATGTGATGCTCATATGTTGGACATGTGATGGTCATATGTTGGACATGTGATGGTCATATGTTGGACATGTGATGGTCATATGTTGGACATGCGATGAGGAGAAATAATAACTGAATAACAAAGCAAACCCTCATGTGGGAAACAACAGGTAAGAGGAAAAGAGGCCAACCCAGAGAGACACTGAGAAGAACATTGATCAGAGAGGCAGGAGCAGCAGGAATCGGCTCCCTCAATGAGATAGAGTTGCATGCACAGAACAGAGACAAATGGCAAGATATGATAAAAGATCTTTACAAGGATTGAAAACTGCTAGAATAAAATTTAGATAAGAGAAAGAGTATCTGAATCTATGCCCTATGGGCCGGCTACAGCTCAAAAGGTCAATAGATAGATAGAAAGGGGTCAAGGCCTTAACAAATGTGAAGCTGCTTTGAAGCCGATGATAAGGATGGAAAAATAATTCTAAAAGTGGGATGGTTTCACCATTACGTAGGTGAGAGACAAAACAAAATCAGAACACTGTTGCGGCTCAGTAGAATTTCATCTGGAGCAGTGTAGCGAACATAACATGTATCATGATCTTGATCTTTCCAGTGCCCCTAGACATTACATGAGGCTCATGGTGTTTTTCACTGTCTATCTCTATTCTTGGTGAGATGTTCGATCCAATGACTCTATGCCTGCCTACTTTGTTTCTCTTATAAGTGTTCTTCTTAGTGTCTCTCTATGTCTTCCTCTTTTTCTCTATCCTGATAATTGCCATAAAAGATCCTGTTCCAAAATTCTTTTGCTGTTTCTTCTCAACACAGTCTGATATATGTCCTTCTTCATCCTAATTGTAGATGAGATTGTTGATAAAATAATTATATTGAAGTAAATCAAACAAGGTGTTTCGAGGCGTAACCACTGGCACAAGTTCAACAAGGCTCCCATACGGATCATTCCTGTAAACGAAGCCCAATGATTACGTCGGATGCCGTACTTGGAAGACCCTTGGTTTCTTGGGCGTGCAGGTCTGAAGATGAGCCGGTTGTCTCAGCTGACTCGAGATATCAACGGAACGCTGCACTAGAACTGGTAAACCGGTTTAGGTTTCTCACTCACCGCTGGGTGCCGAGAGAAGACCTTCTCATTTATCAAGATGAGCCGATTGTCTCAGCTGATTCGAGATATCAACGGAACGCTGCACTAGAACTGGTAAATCGGTTTCAGGTTTCTCACAAACCGCGGGGTGCCGAGCAAAGCTTTTCTCATTTATCAAGATGAGGCTTGCAGATAGGCTGTACTCGAACCCATTTTTTTTAGGGGAGCCATGATAGCTCAGTGGTTAGTGAACTGGACTAGAAAGGACTAGAGGTCAGGTTTGATCCTGATTGACGGCTTTTGGGTTCACCCAGCTTTAAATGGGAACCGGACTTTTTCTGGGAAAGTAGAGCGGCACAGGCATAAAACCGACCACATTACCCCAAAAATCATGTACCGAAGATCTGTAAAAATTATGGTAACTAACACTCCATTCCCTATATGCACTTGGCGTGACAGGGCTCTTTACTTAAATCAAACAAAATGACGACTAAGTATCGACTATCTGCAGAAGAAAAGAGTGAATAAAAATGACTTCCATGAGATGACTGCCGATTTCAAAATCCTTTGTTTCTCTACCACTAAGCTTTGCGAATACATTATTTTGTGAGTGTGTATCTTGTAATTTTTTTCAGACAATTTTTATCTCTTAAAATACTGTACTGGTATCTGCTTGAGATAAGTTCTCATCATTTATATCATCGGTTTGTCAGCCTTTTCGTTGCAGTGAGATGTAAATTCTTTGCTTCAATGACATAGTTTGTACAACGTTGCTCTGTAGTTGCTGACCTGTAATGTTTGTGAATCTGTTTTTGGTAAATGTTGAAGCTACAAATAGAGTATCAATGAGAAAACACAATTTTTCTTTCCTTGTTTTCATTATTCACTCAAATATATGCTACTCTTTATCTGTATTTGTCCTTTTCCTAAATCACATGAAAGTATCCACATTGTCGTAAATCACATTTTCTTCTACTTCTTCTTATTTATATTATTATTACTTTTATTCTTCTTCTTCTTCTTCTCCCTCTTCTTCTCCTCCTTCTTCTTCCTCTTCTCCAGCTTGCTACATGACAGAAAGTTGAAGTGTAACAAATCTACAGAAAAGAAATAGCTTAACATTTAATGTCTAAACAACAGCTGATCAAGACTCTGCTCCACCACCCATTGATGCCTATGGAAACATGCTGACCATTCTGGCCAAGAGAGTGGGGATAGAATAGGGAAGGCAACCCAGCACTCATCAACAAAAAAATCCCATGCCAAAGACAAAAGTGTATGGCCAAAAGGCAATGATATTGCGATTATGTCACAAAGTAGCGACAGAATGCATATATGCCCAATTAACATCCTGTTAAGGGCAGACAATGAAGAGTAGTCGGGTTAAAGATGAAGAAACAATTAATGTTTTTAGTTAAATTAATCAATAGAATCTGACAACAAATAAAAGAGTCATTTTAGTAATCTTGAATTTATTGGAACTTAAGGTTTCTGTGAAAATAGTAAATACAAAATAAAGTAAAGGTTCCCTCCACACCTTGCTACACATATTGGGGGGGGGGGGGGATATGGTGTTAATGACATATATTTTTCTATGACCACCAGTTCATTTTTTGGTGTCATATGGTTGGTATTACGATGACTGTCATTACTTCACAGAAACATCTCTGAAAGAAACTTAATGGATCCCAGTGTCTTGTCTGAAAATGAAATCTGTCACTTCTGGGAGTTGAACCTGGACATTTATGATAGGAAGCGAGCACACTAACCACTCAACATCATTCATCATTGAGTGTCGTCTCCGCATCTAAGGCTGGCTACCATGGAGCACCATTCTGCTCTCTTGCTTTGATGGTGAAGGTTGTCATAGGCTGACTTGTCCATCTTTTGATGTTACTCGTCCATGCTAGTTTTGGACTGCCTCTTTTACCTTGTTTAATTATGGTATTATTCTTCTTCTTCTTTCCTTCCTCATTTGTCTTTCAGCATCGAGGGGAGATATAATTTGCGGTCTTTTGCTCTTCAGTTCACTATTTGTCTTGATGTTAGTATATTTGTCATGGCATTACAATTACTTTTGCCATTCCTATTCTTTTGTTTATTTCAGTTGTACATTATCCATCGCTGGTTATAGTATGCCCTAGGTAGTTGTAGTTTTGAACTGTCTCTAGGTCTATCTCTTCAACATTGATATTCACTTGTAGGTTTTGAGTATTATCTTTGTTTATACTTGCTTGCTTGCGTTCGCCTGATGACTTAAGGAGTGTTCCTCGTCATCATCCGCCCTTAAAAGGACATTAAGTAGGTGTGTCTGCGTTGTGTTGTGGTTTACAGCATAACTGTGATATTTGCGCCTTTCGGCCCAACACATCTGACTTCAGCATGACATTTTTGAGTACCGGGTTGTTTTCCTTCTTCGATCCCTACTCGCTTGGCCAGACTAGACAGGTTAGTCTGTTACTAGAGGCACCACGGAGAGGTGGAGCAGGGTCTGGATGGTTCTGGTTCACCGATCCTGGCGCAAGCCATCAGCTGTGGATCACTGACAACTTCCAGCTCTGGTGCTGGGAAGCGCTCCTTCGCCTCCATCTTTGTTTATGATTGTAGTTTTAGTCTTTTTGATATTTATGTCATATTTTGTGCTTGTCATATGTATTTCATTAAGTAATTGTTGTAGATCTTTAGAATTTTCTACTAATAATACAGTGTTATCAGCATATCTTAGGTTATTGATTGTTTTTCCATTAATTATTAGGCCTGGCATCTCTGTGATGTTTTTAAAGATTTGTTCAGTCCACACAACACACACAAACAAAACAGCGCAAAGTTGAACTATTTGAAGTTAACACATCATTAATACAAAAATCGTTTAATTTACTTCAAGAAATGACAAGTAAATTTTTAAAAATGTTTTTAATAACATTTTAATGTACAGTAGATAAAAGCAAATGCTAATTGTAAATATTAGTTCTGCCATGATCAATATTTTATTGATACCATTAAACCAGGCATTTGAAATTACTTGTAAAGTAAGTTTCTCTAGAAATCACTTCACAAGCCTGATTGACATAGATGTTTCTTTAATTTAATAGCAGATTTCTGTGCATGTGCTTCAAAGAGTATAAATACACATGTATATAATTTGTCATTTTGTCTTGACTGTACAGCATAGAGACGTTCTTAATTGTCTTTTGGATTATTTATTTGGATTTGTGGGGGGGGGGGGGGATCCCCATATCTTCTCAGCCCACGTTGCAGCAACCAACAAAGTGTTCATTCTGATCCTTCATACTGTTCTATTGAATGTGTTACGTTCTGTAAAAATAACGCGTTTTTACGTTCATACTGTTCTATTGAATGTGTTACGTTCTGTAAAAATAACGCGTTTTTACGTTCATACTGTTCTATTGAATGTGTTACGTTCTGTAAAAATAACGCGTTTTTACGTTCATACTGTTCTATTGAATGTGTTACGTTCTGTAAAAATAACGCGTTTTTACGTTCATACTGTTCTATTGAATGTGTTACGTTCTGTAAAAATAACGCGTTTTTACGTTCATACTGTTCTATTGAATGTGTTACGTTCTGTAAAAATAACGCGTTTTTACGTTCATACTGTTCTATTGAATGTGTTACGCTCTGTAAAAATAACGCGTTTTTACGTTCATATTGTTCTATTCAATGTGTTACGTTCTGTAAAAATAACGCGTTTTTACGTTCATACTGTTCTATTGAATGTGTTACGTTCTGTAAAAATAACGCGTTTTTACGTTCATACTGTTCTATTGAATGTGTTACGTTCTGTAAAAATAACGCGTTTTTACGTTCATATTGTTCTATTGAATGTGTTACGTTCTGTAAAAATAACGCGTTTTTACGTTCATACTGTTCTATTGAATGTGTTACGTTCTGTAAAAATAACGCGTTTTTACGTTCATACTGTTCTATTGAATGTGTTACGTTCTGTAAAAATAACGCGTTTTTACGTTCATATTGTTCTATTGAATGTGTTACGTTCTGTAAAAATGACTAGTTTTTACGTTCATATTGTTCTATTGAATGTGTTGCTTTCTGTAAAAGTGACTAGTTTTTACGTTCATATTGTTCTATTGAATGTGTTGCTTTCTGTAAAAGTGACTAGTTTTTACGTTCATATTGTTCTATTGAATGTGTTGCTTTCTGTAAAAGTGACTAGTTTTTACGTTCATATTGTTCTATTGAACGAGCTGCATTCTGAATAAAAGGACACTTCCGGGCTGCATCATCCCCGTGTGCCTCTGGCCAGTTTCAAATCTAATAAACTTCTGACAGACGGCCTGTAGCAAGCAATCAGTAGATGTCAGCAATCAGTAGATATCAGCAATCAGTTGATATCAGCAGATCTTACCAGATGTATTTTTGACTAACTCAGTCTCTGGTGAATAAATCAATACACTTTGCTTGCGTTCGCCCGATGACTCAAGGAGTGTACCTTTTCATCATCCGCCCTTAAAAGGACGTTAAGTGAGCGTGTGTGCGTTGTGTTATGGTTTACAGTATAACTGTGATATTTGCGCCTTTCGGTCCAACACATCCGACTTCAGCATGACATTTTTGAGTACCGGGTTGTCTTCCCTCTTCGATCCCTACTCGCCTGGCTAGACTAGACAGGTTAGTCTGTTACTAGAGGCACCACGGAGAGTTGGAGCAGGGTCTGCATGGTTCTGGTTCACCGATCCTGGCGCAAGCCATCAGCTGTGGTTCACTGCCAACTTCCAGCTCTGGTGCTGTGAGGTGCGCCTTCACCTCCTCAACACACTTTAAATCCGCAGGTCCTCCGTACATGAAGCTGGATGTGGTTGCACTTTTGTGTGTGTACTGATCCCCACTTTTTCATCTCTTAGCACTTGTCCTCTAATCCTTCCATCAACTTCCTGTCAAATGTAGTTCTCTCTATTTATTTCTGAGACATGATCTATCGCCATATTTGCCCATCCGTTTCGCTACTAGAGGATCAATCCCTTATGGCTGCTTTATACAGACTTATCTATTGCCAAGCTTTTAACTGACCGTGGATGTGTAGTCATCCCTCAGCTCTGCATACAGCTACTGTCTGGGGATTCAATTAATGCCCATCCCTCTAACAGAGATTGTACAGATAGATTACTAGTAAGGTTAAAGGACATGTTCGTACAGATAGATTACTAGTAAGGTTAAAGGACATGTTCGTACAGATAGATTACTAGTAAGGTTAAATGACATGTTTGTAACAGATTGATTACTAGTAAGGTTAAAGGACATGTTTGTAACAGATAGATTACTAGTAAGGTTAAAGGACATGTTCGTACAGATAGATTACTAGTAAGGTTAAATGACATGTTTGTAACAGATTGATTACTAGTAAGGTTAAAGGACATGTTCGTACAGATAGATTACTAGTAAGGTTAAAGGACATGTTTGTAACAGATTGATTACTAGTAAGGTTAAATGACATGTTTTTACAGATAGATTACTAGTAAGGTTAAAGGACAGGTTCGTACAGATAGATTACTAGTAAGGTTAAATGACATGTTTGTAACAGATTGATTACTAGTAAGGTTAAAGGACATGTTACAGATAGATTACTAGTAAGGTTAAATGACATGTTTGTAACAGATAGATTACTAGTAAGGTTAAAGGACATGTTCGTACAGATAGATTACTAGTAAGGTTAAAGGACATGTTCGTACAGATAGATTACTAGTAAGGTTAAAGGAAACAAGTTTGTACAGATAGATTACTAGTAAGGTTAAAGGACACGTTTGTAACAGATAGATTACTAGTAAGGTTAAAGGACATGTTTGTAACAGATAGATTACTAGTAAAGTTAAATGACATGTTTGTAGCAGATAGATTACTAGTAAGGTTAAAGGACATGTTTGTAACAGATAGATTACTAGTAAGGTTAAAGGACACGTTTGTAACAGATAGATTACTAGTAAGCTTAAAGGACATGTTTGTAACAGATTGATTACTAGTAAGGTTAAATAACATGTTTGTAACAGATTGATTACTAGTAAGTTTAAAGGACATGTTACAGATAGATTACTAATAAGGTTAAATGACATGTTTGTAACAGATTGATTACTAGTAAGGTTAAATGACATGTTTGTAACATATTGATTACTAGTAAGTTTAAAGGACATGTTACAGATAGATTACTAGTAAGGTTAAAGGACATGTTCGTACATATAGATTACTAGTAAGGTTAAATGACATGTTACAGATAGATTACTAGTAAGGTTAAATGACATGTTTGTAACAGATAGATTACTAGTAAGGTTAAATGACATGTTTGTAACAGATTGATTACTAGTAAGGTTAAATGACATGTTTGTAACAGATAGTTTACTAGTAAGGTTAAAAGACATGTTTGTAACAGATAGATTACTAGTAAAGTTAAATGACATGTTTGTAGCAGATATATTACTAGTAAGGTTAAATGACATGTTTGTAACAGATTGATTACTAGTAAGGTTAAATGACATGTTTGTAACAGATTGATTACTAGTAAGTTTAAAGGACATGTTACAGATAGATTACTAATAAGGTTAAATGACATGTTTGTACAGATAGATTACTAGTAAGGTTAAAGGAAACAAGTTTGTACAGATAGATTACTAGTAAGGTTAAAGGACACGTTTGTAACAGATAGATTACTAGTAAGGTTAAAGGACATGTTCGTACAGATAGATTACTAGTAAGGTTAAATGACATAAAAAAAAAGTAAAGTACCCCTAAAGTACCCCCCGTCACGCCAAGTGGCGTATAGGGAAATATGGTGTTAGTGACCCTATATTTTACAGACCTTCAGCACATGATTTTTGGGGTAATGTGGTCGGTATTACGCCCGTGCTGCTTTTACTTTCCCAGAAAAAATCCGGTACCCATTTAAGGCTGGGTGAACCCGGAGCCGTCGGTTGGGATCGAACCCTACCCCTTGTCCGTAGTAGTCCAGTTCACTAACCACTGAGCTATCGCGGCTCCTACTAATTTTTAGGGAATTAGTAAAACCCAGGTGTCCTCGCCAGGATTACGAACCCCGGCTGTTGCCGTGGTAAGCCAACCGCCTATCGATTGCGCTAACCGGACACCCCAGGTTAAATGACATATTCCAGATAAATTACTAGTAAGGTTAAATGACATGTTTGTAACAGATAGATTACTAGTAAGGTTAAAGGACATGTTTGTAACAGATAGATTACTAGTAAAGTTAAATGGCATGTTTGTAGCAGATATATTACTAGTAAGGTTAAATGACATGTTTGTAATATATATATTACTAGTAAGGTTAAATGACATGTTTGTAATATATATATTACTAGTAAGGTTAAATGACATGTTTGTAACAGATAGATTACTAGTAAAATTATAAGGACGTTTTAAACATACTAGTTAGGTTATAAGAATAAAGCCTCGAAGATAACCCATTCGCTGAGTTACACTGGAAAACTACTTTTGACTTGACAGGTCGTGGGAGAGTGGCATTATCTATACTTAGTATGACGCTATTTCACACTACTAAGTATGACTCTATTTCACACTACTAAGTATGACTCTATTTCACACTACTAAGTATGACGCTATTTCACACTACTAAGTATGACTCTATTTCACACTACTAAGTATAACTCTATTTCACACTACTAAGTATGACTCTATTTCACACTACTAAGTATGACGCTATTTCACACTACTAAGTATGATGCTATTTCACACTACTAAGTATGATGCTATTTCACACTACTAATTATGACTCTATTTCACACTACTAAGTGTGGCTCTATTTCACACTACTAAGTATAACTCTATTTCACACTACTAACTATGACTCTATTTCACACTACTAAGTATGACTCTATTTCACACTACTAATTATGACTCTATTTCACACTACTAAGTATGTCGCTATATCCCACAACTAAGTATGACGCTATTTCCCACAACTAAGTATGTCGCTATTTACCACAACTAAGTATGACGCTATTTCACACTACTAAGTATGACGCTATATCCCACAACTAAGTATGACTCTATTTCCCACAACTAAGTATGACACTATTTCCCACAACAAAGTATGACGCTATATCCCACAACTAAGTATGACGCTATTTCTCACAACTAAGTATGACGCTATTTCTCACAACTAAGTATGACGCTATTTCTCACAACTAAGTATGACGCTATATCCCACAACTAAGTATGACTCTATTTCCCACAACTAAGTATGACGCTATTTCTCACAACTAAATATGACGCTATATCCCAAAACTAAGTATGACGCTATTTCTCACAACTAAGTATGACGCTATATCCCACAACTAAGTATGACGCTATATCCCACAACTAAGTATGACGCTATTTCTCACAACTAAGTATGACGCTATTTCTCACAACTAAGTATGACGCTATATCCCACAACTAAGTATGACTCTATTTCCCACAACTAAGTATGACGCTATTTCTCACAACTAAGTATGACGCTATATCCCACAACTAAGTATGACGCTATTTCTCACAACTAAGTATGACGCTATATCCCACAACTAAGTATGACGCTATATCCCACAACTAAGTATGACGCTATTTCTCACAACTAAGTATGACGCTATTTCTCACAACTAAGTATGACGCTATTTCTCACAACTAAGTATGACGCTATTTCCCACAACTAAGTATGACGCTATTTCCCACAACTAAGTATGACGCTATATCCCACAACTAAGTATGACGCTATTTCTCACAACTAAGTATGACGCTATATCCCACAACTAAGTATGACACTATATCCCACAACTAAGTATGACTCTATTTCCCACAAATAAGTATGACGCTATTTCTCACAACTAAGTATGACGCTATATCCCACAACTAAGTATGACGCTATTTCCCACAACTAAGTATGACGCTATATCCCACAACTAAGTATGACTCTATTTCCCACAACTAAGTATGACGCTATATCCCACAACTAAGTATGACGCTATATTCCACAACTAAGTATGACGCTATATCCCACAACTAAGTATGACGCTATTTCCTACAACTAAGTATGACGCTAGTTCCAACAATTTAGTATGACGCTAGTTCCAACAACTAAGTATGATGCTATTTCCTACAACTAAGTATGACGCTATTTCCCACATATTTGGCATCAGAATGCCCATCCGTTAATAAAGCAAGAAGCAGAAACATAGATATGACGTTTCTGTGACAGGAGACAATATAACGTCTACACAGAGTTACACAACATAGAAGCGATGGAGTTAGTGATGTCATTAATACTGGGATAATCTGACCATACGATTGTCTGTTCAATCAGTAGCAGACGCTGAGAGATGGGGGCAGTCCTGGGGCTGCTGTAGAGGTATTATGTTATCGTTTCTTCTCATATGTAACACAGCTTCGTCATTCACACCCCAGGTCAACATATTATCCCTTTCCTCCAGTTATCTCCCTCACCGTGGCTTGGTTCTCCCCTTACTTCATCTCCTATTTACATCTGACGCCCTGTCGAGCGAGTGCAGATCGGAGGCTCAGCCTAGACTTCCATCTAACTGTCTTTACATTTAATTTAATTTGTATATTTAATTAAATTCCTCTTTTTAATTAATGATTTCACTGTGATATAGTACTTTATCTTCTCTTTTCATTTCACTTTCTATTCTAGATTCACTAGTTCTGGTTACTCTAGAACATGTAGTTTAGTTATTCTTCATTTCCTTGTCCGTTTCTGTGTTCGTATTTTCTGAAGAACGCAGCGTGTAGGCTGAAGCGTCCTCTTTTTCTTTCGTTTCTCTTTTGTAAAGCTGTTACTATACTTTGTAGGAGTGCACGTCACACCCACCACCGGCTCCTATAACTTGATTTGTTTTGTCTGTTGACCAATCATAGGCCAGGTTAAAGGAGCCTGCATTGATGACGGTGCTGGATGGGAGTCGGTTCATCTCATTGTTCTTGATGTCCAGCAGCTGCTGTTCTAGGCGGTGCACCTCACTCGGGGTTGGTGCGGGGTACTGGATCTTGTCCTCATTCAGCTGAAGCACATCCGGTTTAGAAGAGAGTTGAACTCCAAGAACACCATCGTCACAGTCAGACCTGTGTTCTCTGAGCAACCAGTAGGTCGTCTGCACTCCCTTGCCCTGGTCAAATACAGTTACATTCAATGTTTATATATAAGAATGTTGAGAATACCATGGACAGCTAAGAAGAGTAAAAAAACCGTTCTGAAAGAGGCCATAGCAAAGAGGGAGCTAATTTTCAATACTAGGAAGAAACAATAATCATTTTTGGCCATGTAATGTGAAGGGAGCAGTAGAAATATATTGTGAAAACTGAGGGACGAAGAGATAGAGGGAAGCAAAGAGAAAAGATACCAGACAGATTAAGAGAATGGCTTGGCAGAAAGTCAACAACAGAAATTATAAATAACTGTCGAGATCGAAAGTTGTGGAGAGACATGATCACCTACGCCAGCAGGCACGGTACTTGATAGTGATGATGATGATTATACATCCAAAGTAATTAGAAGAAGTTGTATCCTAAAATGTAAATTAAAAATAAAATACTGCATCCTGCCGAAACTCTCAAATGTGCAAATCTTTGATCTATTAGTTGCGATCATTATTCAACTAAAATATCATTTATAAATATTTACTTTAGCTTAATATTTCACGTTTTGCGTGCGTGACATCACAAATTGAAACCACCTCCATAAAATATCTATTTTAAGAATGAGGGGAATGTTCTAGATACAGGACACTTCATCGATAAACGCGGTAACATTTCCCAGATCAGAAGTAAAATGCCACTTTTGAATGGAAACAAATAGGTCTGTTTAGGGCCCCACAATCCGAATTGTCTCAAACTTGTATACTTCTGGTGTTCATTATTTAACTGGGGGGCTTCAGTTTCATTTAGCTTAGTCAGTTTTGGGTCTTACCATCTAAATTCTGCCCTAACAATTAGCTGTGCAACTGGCTATATCAGCAATCATTTTATTATTTATGGCATTAACTGTTGCATGGTTTGTTATATAAACAGTTATAGTTATGAAATGAGTTGTGAAAGTACAGTTGGCCTGTCTGATTTATACAGTAGGATCCACTTATAACGAGACCGGTTATAACGAGAATCCTGTTATAACATCAATTTTAAATATCTCCGATTTGTGTATTCGTTATCCCTATTTTAATATATATATATATATATATATATATATATATATATATATATATATATATATATATATATATTATAACGCATTTTGGAAAAAAAGAACACATAACGGTGTGTACTTTTCACTAGTCATTCAATTTATTATTGCTATGTTTTCAACTACTGGCAAGAAACGCAAGTGCATTTCACTTGAAATGATAGCAATGTTGATAAAGTGGACACACACTTAAAATCAAAAGCAGAATGTTTAGGGAGCATGATATTACCTCAAACACACTACATACAATCATGAAGGACACAAACATCTATCGACTTTTACAAGCGATAGTTTTGGGGTAGAATAGAATGAAAATTAGTAAGTAGATTACGAATACATTAACTGCACTTTGCATACATCGTTACAGCAAGATAGGAGCAAGAATATCCCGGCTTCAGGACCCAATTTTATTGAAAAAATGAAACGAGCGGGCTGAGAGGTTATTCCAACATCAACCTAAGTCTGTAGTGAGTGAACCTGCTCAAAGTGTGGCATTGAATTTCAATGAAAGTAGTCTGCGGCAATCAACCTAAGTCTGTAGTGAGTGAACCTGCTCAAAGTGTGGCATTGAATTTCAATGAAAGTAGTCTGCGGCGATCAACCTAAGTCTGTAGTGAGTGAACCTGCTCAAAGTGTGGCATTGAATTTCAATGAAAGTAGTCTGCGGCGATCAACCTAAGTCTGTAGTGAGTGAACCTGCTCAAAGTGTGGCATTGAATTTCAATGAGAGTAGTCTGCGGCGATCAACCTAAGTCTGTAGTGAGTGAACCTGCTCAAAGTGTGGCATTGAATTTCAATGAAAGTAGTCTGCGGCGATCAACCTAAGTCTGTAGTGAGTGAACCTGCTCAAAGTGTGGCATTGAATTTCAATGAGAGTAGTCTGCGGCGATCAAACTAAGTCTGTAGTGAGTGAACCTGCTCAAAGTGTGGCATTGAATTTCAATGAAACATAAATTGGATATAACAACATAGATCTATAACGGCAATATATCGATGGTCACAAAGATTTCATAATAAACGGATTCTACTGTACTACTTTGTCTCAGGGTGGAACATTTGATTGTGGTAAAGCAGTAAATGGACAACGACATGATGAGCTAGAGAAGACAAATATGTAAAAAAAAAAGTAAAGAGCCCCCGTCACGCCAAGTGGCGTATAGGGAATATGGTGTTAGTGACCATAAATTTTACAGACCTTCAGCACATGATTTTTGGGGTAGTGTGGTCGGTACTACGTCCGTGCCGCTTTACTTTCCCAGAAAAAATCCGGTACCCATTTAAGGTTGGGTGAACCCGGAAGCCGTCGGTTAGGATCGAACCCTACCTCTTGTATATAGGGGGTATCATCATCATCATCATCATCAAGTACCGGGCCTGCTGCCATAGGTGATCCTTTCTCTTCACAACTTTCAATATCGACAGTTAGTTATCATTTCTGTTGTTTACCTTCGGCTAAGCCATTCTCTTAAGCTGTCTGGTTATTTTTTCTCTTCGTCCCTCAATTTTCCCAGTTGTTACAATATATTCCAGTTGTTCTCTGCTCATTACATGGCCAAAAAATGATGATTGTTTCTTCCTAATATTGGAAATTAGCTCTCTTTTTGCCTTGGCCTATTTCAGAACGTTTTCATTACTCTTCTTAGCTGTCCATGGTATTCTCAACATACTTCTGTAAAACAGCATTTCTACAGACTCCAGTGATTTTCTTGTCTGTTGTCCTATTGTCCATGATTCACATCCATATGTTAAGACTGGCTCTACATAACATTTAAGAACTCTTTTTCTTGTTTCTATTGTCAAAAATGGATTGTATAGTATCTTCCTCATTTTTTGGAAAGCTGCGTTGGCCTGAGCCATTCTGCATCTCACCTCTGTTCTACATCTTCCGATAGTACTTCCTTTGTACAGTCATGAATTAACACAATAATAGGAGGTATAGTTCCAGGTAAAAGAGGGAGAGGAAAACCAAAAAGAAGTATGGTGGAAGATGTTACAAATGAGCTGGGACTGACTACTGCAGAAGCTGGACATCTCTCACAGGACAGAGAACACCGTGGAGTAGCTCTCATTGTCGGTAAGTTCTAACAGAGGCAAGTAACTTGATGATGATTAAAGCAGTAAAGATAAAAATGTGTTTAACGTTTATTATACATGACAATAGTAGAACCACATCATGTACACAGACCATGGCAACCACGTACGTATTGTACACGTGTTACTTGGGAAGTCATGACAATCGCTGTTACATTGTACACGTATTACTTAGGAAATCATGACAATCACACATATATTTTACACGTGTTACTTAGGAAATCATGACAATCACACATACATTTTACATGTGTTACTTAGGAAATCATGACAATCACACATACATTTTGCATGTGTTACTTAGGAAATCATGACAATCACACATACATTTTGCATGTGTTACTTAGGAAATCATGACAATCACACACACATGCCATATATCACCTAAAAGAATATGACAACGGCCACACATGACAGAATGTAAGGAACAGCTACACGTTGACTGTACCTTAATTGCAATGTCCCCCCTGAGTTCTGTCTCAAAGTGACCAACCTCGTCCAACAACTCCTTCGTGCTCTGACTGATGTGTATCTTTTGAGCTGAAGATTACGCACGCGTGTTTTACTTTCAAAGCAACAACAACAATCACTGTGTAATGTATTTATACAGACACGTAGTTAAACGTCACTTTAATCACGGTCTTTCTGCCACTTCTATTTTGGAAATTTTAGTTCTAGAGCTTCACTTCAAACAGAATTTTTTTTTTTTACGTTCCAGCTTTCTATCTCTTACGAAGTCCCTAGAGACTAGGAACAACTGAATATTGCGTGTTAATCTGTTTTTCCCTGACAGCTGTCTGCACAGGGGTCCCTCGTTGCACAGGCATATAACTCAGTCTTCCGAGGTACTCATATTTTTTTTTCGTCGATGAGTAATTGACGTTCACCAACGGGCTTCGCTGCTGAGACCAGGGGTGGTTGCCGTAGAGAGAAATCATAAATAAAAATCCAAACTGGTGCAGCCGGGATTTGAACCCACAACCTCTCTGTCTCGAGGCTGGTGTCTTGCCTCGACACCAACCAGTCCCCAAACAGAACTTTGAAAGATGCTTTAACTATCATCAGGACATGTGACCAGACCTAGAATGTGGAGCTGTGCAGCAACGAAAGCTAAGGGAATCCAGGCACTTTCAACTTCAATATCTCATTGTAAAGAAGGTTGTCTCGTTACACTCTGTCCTAGGAAAGACGTGTTTAACGTCATCGCGCTATAAACCAGGTCGTTTTGAACTCAAGAAATCACATGCCGTGATCGATGTTATTACTTCCCCAAAACTTTGAACCTGGTGTCAGTTCTTGTTGAACCTATGACCTGCTCGACTGGAGAACGCCAGGCTGACGTTTACTAACCTGAGTAAACTCACGTTTACTTTACCTTATCGCAAAGCCAGCACGTTAACCACTACACCACTGGCACTCATATTCAATATCAGTTTTAATAACTTCGAATTATTTTTATTGATTTTATTTAACCTCGACCGTTAAATTGATTTTATAAAAGTTTTGTTAATTTGCTCTTAGAGAAATCTTGATAATAAAATAATCGCCAAAGAGGTGAAAAGAATGGGTGCACAAAATATAGAGGTTTATTTATTGAGATAAAACTGTGAACGAGATCAATTATTTTAACAATTAAATTGTATGTAAGACAAATATGCAGAGTTAAGAATAAGGAAAAAACACTAAAAATATTCTATTATATTATATTCTGTTCTGTTCTATTCTATTTGATTCTATTCTATTCTGTTCTGTTCTGTTCTGTTCTGTTCTATTCTATTCTGTTCTGTTCTATTCTGTTCTGTCCTGTTCTGTTCTATTCTATTCTATTCTGTTCTGTTCTATTCTATTTGATTCTATTCTATTCTATTCTATTCTGTTCTATTCTGTTTGATTCTATTCTGTTCTGTTCTGTTCTATTCTGTTCTGTCCTGTTCTGTTCTATTCTATTCTATTCTATTCTATTCTATTCTATTCTGTTCTATTCTATTCTATTATATTCTATTCTATTCTATTCTGTTCTATTCTATTCTATTCTATTCTATTCTATTCTATTCATGAAACCAGCTTCATTGCAGTTTGGAATTCCCCATATCCGTCCCACCACTTGTCATTGAATTTCCCAAAATACATCGGTAAATTCTGTTGACAAAGTTTATCCGTGCATGTCCTACTTTACTACACAGGCGACAATTCCTTATCCCCCTTAGTCGCCTTATACAACATGCGTGGCAAGTAACACTGGTTCTTTTCTTTTCTCCCCTCGTCGCCCATGGGGCCCAGGTAGCCTCACGGAGGTAGATATGCAATTATAAATAAAGTGTAAAGGCGGTAACAGACATCAAGTTTGTTTCTAGAAAAGAATGAAATCGTAATTTACCAGACAAGAAATAAAAGACATGTCGGCACACAACAACATCAAAAACAAATAGGAAAACTGTTGGGGTAGAGGTTGGATGCGATTGTCTGAGAAGACCCAAGTGTACATTGAACCTGTTCTACTATATGGAAGTGAGTCATGCACGATAAGCAAGGCAGCACAATCGAACCTGTCCTACTGTATGAAGTGAGTCATGAACGATAAGCAAGGCAGTACAATCGAACCTGTCCTACTGTATGGAAGTGAGTCATGTACGATAAGCAAGGCAGAACAATCGAACCTGTTCTACTGTATGGAAGTGAGTCATGTACGATAAGCAAGGCAGTACAATCGAACCTGTTCTACTGTATGGAAGTGAGTCATGTACGATAAGCAAGGCAGTGCAATCGAACCTGTTCTACTGTATGGAAGTGAGTCATGTACGATAAGCAAGGCAGCACAATCGAACCTGTTCTACTGTATGGAAGTGAGTCATGTACGATAAGCAAGGCAGCACAATCGAACCTGTCCTACTGTATGAAGTGAGTCATGTACGATAAGCAAGGCAGCACAATCGAACCTGTTCTACTGTATGGAAGTGAGTCATGTACGATAAGCAAGGCAGCACAATCGAACCTGTCCTACTGTATGGAAGTGAGTCATGTACGATAAGCAAGGCAGCACAATCGAACCTGTCCTACTGTATGGAAGTGAGTCATGTACGATAAGCAAGGCAGCACAAAGAACACTAGAGGCAGCTGAGACGTGCTTCATCAGAAGAATGCCACGACTTCCATGGGTATCAACATTTACAAATGAAGAATTATATTAAAAAGAGTTGGGAAACAAGAAATATTATCAAAAACAAAGGAAGAAACGATGTACATTTATTGATCATATCATGCGAAAAGAAGACATTGAGGATATTATAACAACAGACAGAATTAAATTGAAAGAAGAGCAGTGGAAAACCAAAAGAATAAATATTGAAGAGGAAAGGTATAAAGTTGCAACAAGATGTATAGAAATTCGGAGCTGCTGTATAGCTAATGATAAGAATGAAATTTTTTTTTAAAGGGGGGGGGGGGAAGTGGTATAGTAGCAGCTTTAAGTAGGTGAGAAACAAAACAAAAGTAGAACAACGTTTCGGTCAAATAGGCTTCAGCTGGAACAATAAACAAAAGCACAAAAATATATATAAGGATATACATAGAAATCTAACTAAATGCCGATAATATGCTAGACTAAATAAATATTGAATCCAAATGGCATAATAGAAGATCACCGAATGAAATTATGACATGCACGAAGGACCGAAAGACGTGGGGAGAAACGATCATCTTCGCCAACTGGCATGGCACCTGATGATAATGTTGATGATGATGGTGGTGTAAGACTAACCTTGACCGTTGCTTTCCATACGCGAGGCTGTGTTGACAGTATCCCCGAACAGGCAGTAACGAGGCATTTTCAAACCGACCACTCCAGCTACAACAGGACCTGGAGGATGTGACGAGAGCTGTGAGAATAGGTTCGTGTTGTGAGTGCAGCAATGCGGGGGTGAGGGACAAATCGTACATGGTCGTTATGGAAGTTGGTGAGAGCATCCAACACACGTACCTGAATGTAAACCAATTCGCAGCTGCAGTTTGTGCTTTGGTTTGTGAGGCACCTCGAAGTTGGCTACTACTACCAGTAGTTGAAGCGCCAGTCTGGCTATCTGCAACACGTGGTTGTTACCGTTCCTGAGTGGCAGGCCTGAGGCTACCATGTAGGCGTCACCGATGGTTTCAATCTAGAGAGTCAAGATTAGGGACATTGGGCAATCATTAGATATAGAGCAACATTAGACAATCATTAGATATAGAGCAACATTGAACCATCATTAGATATAGAGCAACATTGGACAATCATTAGAACATTGAACAATTATTAGATATAAAACAACATTGGACAATAATTAGATATAAAGCAACATTGGACAATCATTAGATGTAAAGCAACATTGGACAATCATTAGATGTAAAGCAACATTGGACAATCATTAGATGTAAAGCAACATTGGACAATCATTAGATATAAAGCAACATTGGACAATCATTAGATGTAAAGCAACATTGGACAATCATTAGATATAAAGCAACATTGGACAATCATTAGATATAAAGCAACATTGGACAATCATTAGATATAAAGCAACATTGGACAATCATTAGATATAAAGTAACATTGGACAATCATTAGATATAAAGCAACATTGGACAATCATTAGATATAAAGCAACATTGGACAATAATTAGATATAAAGCAACATTGGACAATCATTAGATATAAAGCAACATTGGACAATCATTAGATATAAAGCAACATTGGACAATCATTAGATATAAAACAACATTGGACAATCATTAGATATAAAGCAACATTGGACAATCATTAGATATAAAACAACATTGGACAATCATTAGATATAAAGCAACATTGGACAATCATTAGATATAAAACAACATTGGACAATAATTAGATGTAAAGCAACATTGGGAAATCATTAGATATAAAACAACATTGGACAATAATTAGATGTAAAGCAACATTGGACAATCATTAGATATAAAGCAACATTGGACAATAATTGGATATAACGCAACATTGGACAATCATTAGATATAAAGCAACATTGGACAATCATTAGATATAAAGCAACATTGGACAATAATTAGATATAAAGCAACATTGGACAATCATTAGATATAAAGCAACATTGGACAATCATTAGATATAAAGCAACATTGGACAATCATTAGATATAAAGCAACATTGGACAATCATTAGATATAAAGCAACATTGGACAATCATTAGATATAAAGCAACATTGGACAATAATTAGATATAAAGCAACATTGGACAATAATTAGATATAAAGCAACATTGGACAATCATTAGATATAAAGCAACATTGGACAATCATTAGATATAAAGCAACATTGGACAATCATTAGATATAAAGCAACATTGGACAATAATTAGATATAAAGCAACATTGGACAATCATTAGATATAAAACAACATTGGACAATCATTAGATATAAAACAACATTGGACAATCATTAGATATAAAGCAACATTGGACAATCATTAGATATAAAGCAACATTGGACAATCATTAGATATAACGCAACATTGGACAATCATTAGATATAAAACAACATTGGACAATAATTAGATGTAAAGCAACATTGGGCAATCATTAGATATAAATCAACTGTGAAAGTTAATTTTGTAGGAAGAGTAGTGTCCCCTTGAGTAAATATTTCACTTTATTCGGTGGTTCTCAGTCTGCCATTAGGAAACCCATAGTTCTAGAAAAAAGAGAAACAACGGGAGGGTAATGTCCGTTAAAAAGTGAACATTCACAAGTGCTTTAGAGTGCATATGCCGGATATAACTCATCTAAAAGTAAGACATATGCCATCATGGAAGCACACTGAAACATACAAAGTTACATCTACTCAAAAAGACCCGACTGGGCTACCGATGTTCTGACAACCCGTGTTCAATTCCCGCTGGAGGCAGTGTGAATTGTACTCGTGGTTGGAAAAAAACCCCGCGGTTGACCTAGCCGCTGGCAGAAATGGAGACCAGGGTAGTACTCTGGGAAGGTGATGCCTGCCGCCTCTCATCGTGAGTTTCTATGCTTGAAGCAACACTGTCAAGAAGTCTTCGAACACTTCTAGATAGACGGCCAGGCACTTATGGGTGAAAACTGGCCTGCTAAGATGTTTCGTATTTTACCGTTACCTTTTATTAACTAAGTGCCCTCGTTTAATTAATAAACAAACAAAACAACAACAACAACAAAAAACAAAAAAAAAAAAACAACAATAGCACATGAATTGAGAAGCGGGTTAAGTCCTAGTTTAGTCCGGTTAATTATTTTTAGCGAAATGAATGGGCTCCCCTTAGTTGGCATCACAACATAAATACAATAGTTTTCAAACATTACAAACAAATTTGAGGGTTAGTTTTATCACAGCAAAACTCTACAGTGTGGTTTGGGGGGAGAGGGGCGCGAATAAAGTGCAGTGTTACTCAAGGGGATGTTACTCTTGCGAACTTTAATTTGCCAGACTAAACTAGAACTTTACCGAGAAGCGATTTAATTTGTAGCTTTCAACATCATTTAAGGACCACAAGAAAACCACTATAGTTCTATTGTGACGTCAACTAATGGGAGATCACTATTTCGCTGATATAATTTACGGGACTATACTGAGGAAGTTCTCAAAGAGGCCAACACAAAAAGGGAGCTCTTAAAAAACATCAGAAAGAAGCAATCAACATTTTTCGAGCACATCATGAGAAGAGGAAAGTTGGAATACTTGGTTACAACTGGCAAAATAAAAGGAAAGAGAGATCGCGGACGACAAAGAAAGAAAATACTGGATAGCTTGGTGTCATGACATGGAAAACAGTTAACAACAGAACTGATACGATGCACTGTAGATAGAAGATTGTGGAGGGACATGATCGCCTACGCCAACCGGTATTGCACATGATGATAATGATACTAGTCCTTTACCCAAAATAAACAATTGCTAAATAAAAGTAATGTAAAAAAAAAAAAAAAAACAGAAAAATTAGAACCAATGTATATAACTTCATTTAAGACATGGGACAAATGCTGTAACCGTGAATGATGAAACATACATATTTAAATCATAATTAAGTGAGGACAAAACAGGATTAGACAAAATTAACATAGGGATGACTAAAGAGGCCACAGGAAACCGCACTGACTGACCACCGGGGGAAAGCTTATCGTAGCCTTCCAGTAAGGAATGTAGAAATCATAAACTAAAATTGCCAGATGGCTGGGGAGTGACCCTAGCTGTGGGTATATCTATTGACCTTTCGAGCCGTAACCGGCCCATAGGGCGTAGACCAAGATACACCTTCTCCTATATGAATTTTTGTTCTAGCAGTTTTCTTTTAAAGATATGTTATTAAATCTCGCCATCTGTCTCTGTTCTGTGCAAGCAGTTCTATCTCATTGAGGGAGCCGATTCCTGCTGCTCTTGCCTCTCTCATCAATGTTCTTCTCAGTGTCTCCCTGGGTCTTCCTCTTTTTCTTTTACCTGTTGTTTCCCATATGAGGGCTTGCTTTGCTATTCGATTATTATCTCTTCTCATCACATGTCCAACGTATGACCATCGTCTTTTCTTTATTACTGAAGATATTAGTGGTTGATTGGCGATTTCTCTAATTTCCTCGTTTGTTTTGAATTCGTATAATTCACGTTGTGGGTATATATAAACTAAAATTGCCAGATGGCTGGGGAGTGACCTTAGCTGTGGGTATATATAAACTAAAATTGCCAGATGGCTGGGGAGTGACCCTAGCTGTGGGTATATATAAACTAAAATTGCTAGATGGCTGGGGAGTGACCTTAGCTGTGGGTATATATAAACTAAAATTGCCAGATGGCTGGGGAGTGACCTTAGCTGTGGGTATATATAAACTAAAATTGCCAGATGGCTGGGGAGTGACCCTAGCTGTGGGTATATATAAACTAAAATTGCCAGATGGCTGGGGAGTGACCTTAGCTGTGGGTATATATAAACTAAAATTGCCAGATGGCTGGGGAGTGACCTTAGCTGTGGGTATATATAAACTAAAATTGCCAGATGGCTGGGGAGTGACCTTAGCTGTGTGTATATATAAACTAAAATTGCCAGATGGCTGGGGAGTGACCCTAGCTGTGGGTATATATAAACTAAAATTGCCAGATGGCTGGGGAGTGACCCTAGCTGTGGGTATATATAAACTAAAATTGCCAGATGGCTGGGGAGTGACCCTAGCTGTGGGTATATATAAACTAAAATTGCCAGATGGCTGGGGAGTGACCCTAGCTGTGGGTATATATAAACTAAAATTGCCAGATGGCTGGGGAGTGACCTTAGCTGTGGGTATATATAAACTAAAATTGCCAGATGGCTGGGGAGTGACCTTAGCTGTGGGTATATATAAACTAAAATTGCCAGATGGCTGGGGAGTGACCTTAGCTGTGGGTATATATAAACTAAAATTGCCAGATGGCTGGGGAGTGACCCTAGCTGTGGGTATATATAAACTAAAATTGTCAGATGGCTGGGGAGTGACCCTAGCTGTGGGTATATATAACTAAAATTGCCAGATGGCTGGGGAGTGACCCTAGCTGTGGGTATCTATTGACCTTTCGAGCCGTAACCGGCCCATAGGGCGTAGACCAAGATACACCTTCTCCTATATGAATTTTTGTTCTAGCAGTTTTCTTTTAAAGATATTTTATCAAATCTCGCCATCTGTCTCTGTTCTGTGCAAGCAGTTCTATCTCATTGAGGGAGCCGATTCCTGCTGCTCTTGCCTCTCTCATCAATGTTCTTCTCAGTGTCTCCCTGGGTCTTCCTCTTTTTCTTTTACCTGTTGTTTCCCATATGAGGGCTTGCTTTGCTATTCGATTATTATCTCTTCTCATCACATGTCCAACGTATGACCATCGTCTTTTCTTTATTACTGAAGATATTAGTGGTTGATTGGCGATTTCTCTAATTTCCTCGTTTGTTTTGAATTCGTTCCATTCTATACCAAGTATTTTCCTTAGACATTTATTTTCGAATGCGTTCAACTTTGTTTCTATATCTCTTGTTGTTTTCCAGCTTTCACACGCATACGTAAGGGTTGATAGTACATTTGATTTGAATAGCCTAAGTTTTGTGTTTGTGCTAATGAGTTTTGATTTCCACAACTTTTCAAGGCTTCTGAAAGACATTGCTGCTTTAGCCAGTCTGATTCTAATTTCTTTGCTCGTATCCCCTTCTCGATCAATGTGACTTCCAAGATAGATGAAGTGATCGATCTCTTCTACTGGTTTGTTTTCCATGTATATTTTGTCACTTGTTGGAATTAAACTTTTCATGACTTTAGTCTTTTCATGATTGACCTCAAGCCCAATTTTGCTGGCTATTGATGATAGTTCATTTGTGTTCAATGCTGTGGGTATATATAAACTAAAATTGCCAGATGGCTGGGGAGTGACCTTAGCTGTGGGTATATATAAACTAAAATTGCCAGATGGCTGGGGAGTGACCCTAGCTGTGGGTATATATAAACTAAAATTGCCAGATGGCTGGGGAGTGACCCTAGCTGTGGGTATATATAAACTAAAATTGCCAGATGGCTGGGGAGTGACCCTAGCTGTGGGTATATATAAACTAAAATTGCCAGATGGCTGGGGAGTGACCCTAGCTGTGGGTATATATAAACTAAAATTGCCAGATGGCTGGGGAATGACCTTAGCTGTTAGTAGAACTCATAAACAAATGAAGCGCTAGCCACGCGGTATCAGATGATTAGAGAGAGTCACCTGAGTGCAGAGAGGAGTGGAACCTGTCAATGCCATAGTTGGCAGGAGAAAATGTAAACTGTCGGTCAAAAGACAGGAGTATAAAAGCTAGGGGACTTCCACACTTACGATGGAACTTAGAGAGGACACTTAGAGAGGACACTTAGAGAGGACACTTAGAGAGGACACTTAGAGAGGACACTTAGAGAGGACACTTAGAGAGGACACTTAGAGAGGACACTTAGAGATGACACTTAGAGAGGACACTTAGAGAGGACACTTAGAGAGGACACTTAGAGAGGACACTTAGAGAGGACACTTAGAGAGGACACTTAGAGAGGACACTTAGAGACTTACAGAGAACTCAGGAACATAGCCACGCACTAGCGACCGATAGGAATTGAGATAGTCACTGAAGAACTTCAACTAGAGTAGAACAGGAGAGCAGAATTAGAATTACATATCAGAATTAGAAGTCAGGCACCATAACTAGAGGACGAGAACTAGAACGAGAGACGGAGTCCTAAAGATAGGCACAGAGATAGCCATCGGAGAACGTTAGAAACAGAAGACACAGACGAAAGAGAAACAATATAGATAGAGAGAAAGCTAGAATACCCACTATACGAATAGCTGAGGTACAACAACGACGGTAGTCGAAGTACTTCAGCGGCCAAGACTTATTAGATCAAACAAGTATCTACAGAACAGAGACGCTAGGAATGACCGCCTGATAGCATCTATATAAATATATATATCTGTATGTAACATAATAAATGAGGACTGACTCGTAACACACAAAGTTTGTTGATTCTTGAATGTGCGGTGTCGTGTCATATACGAGAACAGCCAGAACACGGTTGTAATGCGTCTACCAGCACCAGGATTGAAAGTGCTCAGAGATTCATAGCTGACCGTTTGTGCCAGGACTGTTGAACTAGAACAATGTATTTCCTACTGTCTTTCTTCGCGGTACCCCCATGAACTACCAGTCTAGCTATGTGAGTAAGGATTGAACTGAAAGTCAAGCAGGCATTCAAATATGCCTTACAGAAGTCGGATATGTCGGGCCGAAAGGTACAACTATCATAGCTTTCTGTGAATCACTGCACGTCTACGCTCACTTAACGTCCCTGTAAGGCCGAGAGGTTAAGATGCATTTTCATTGTTGTTCTTTAGTCATCGGGTTGAAAGAGAGAGAGAGAGAGAGAGAGAGAGAGAGAGAGAGAGAGAGAGAGAGATTTAATAAATGATAATAGTCAATTTTTAGATTAAATTACATTCATCATCATCAAGTACTGGGCCTACTGGCGTAGGTGATCATGTCTCTCCACAACTTTCGATCTCGGCAGCTATTTATCATTTCTGTTGTTGACTTTCTGCCAAGCCATTCTCTTAAGCTGTCTGTTATTTTTTTCTCTTTGCTTCCCTCTATCTCTTCGTCCCTCAATTTTTCCACTTGTTACAATATATTCCAGTTGTTCTCTTCTCATTACAAGGCCAAAAAATGATGATTGTTTCTTCCTAATATTGGAAATTAGCTCTCTTTTTGCTTTGACCTCTTTCAGAACATCTTCATTACTCTTCTTAGCTGTCCATGGTATTCTCAACGTTCTTCTGTAAAACCACATTTCTACAGACTCCAGTGATTTTCTTGTCAGTTGTCCTATTGTCCATGATTCGCATCCATATGTTAAGACTGGCTCTACATAACATTTAAGAACTCTTTTTCTTGTTTCTATTGTCAAAAATGGATTGCATAGTATCTTCCTCATTTTTTGGAAAGCTGCTTTTTTGTGAGTCATTCTACATCTCACCTCTTTTTTAAAAATTACATTACTTCGTTTAAAAAGTAATTTAAGCCCATTGTCCAAGTGAAAGTGCAGACGGAGCTAGCTGGAGAGGCCTTGTTCATAAAATAAGTTCCCCAAAAAATACTGGAAAGACTGCTCGATTTACTGAGCTCTCTATCCCATCTACACTATACTCTTATTGCATTCTACAATATAATCTTCATCCCAACGTTGTGCTACCAATGCCAGTCCTAGATCCAAGATGCAAGAACAATAAGAAAAATAACCTCTATGGAGATGAAATGTGTTAGACGAATGACAGGAAATTGTCTGAGAGATACGATCAGAAATTAAAAACTGAGAAAAAAAACTAGGAATAACCCCCGCTATGGAATATATAAAGAAACAACAGATAAAATGGTTTGGCCACGTGACAAGGCAGAAAGATAAAAACGCAACGAGCCTTCAATTAACGTTGTGAGAACACCAGATCCAAGGACCGATCACGAAAAAGATGTATTGACAGAATATTAGAAACACTAAGAAACATAACAGCAACAGAGGCAAACAGAAGAGCCCAAAAAAAACGCAAATTATATCTCCCCTCTACGCTGTAAGGCAAACGAGGAAGGAAAGCAGAAGCATATCCCATCAAGATAAAATAGTTTGGGAGTTGAAGAAACGCCTTCTAGCCAAAGGAGTATCAACAAAAATAAAAACAGATTGGCTACAAGGAAACACCTCTGACGTAGCGGTTTGGCCACATTCGTGATGCTGCTCCGGTATGGTGGACTTCCTGTGAGACAAACATTGCCTCTACTCCTATCATAAAGTGGCTTTACTCATTTGAACAATTAGACTAAAAGAGTTCTACTCTTATTTTGTGGCGTTAATTACAACAGAAACGGCGTATGAACTACCATAAATACCTTATAGACATCAAAGTTCTCAATAGTGGCATCAAATCCAGAGTAAAGAGCATTCAGTAGCTGCACCACCTGCAATATAAAACAGGTCTATTTATATCTCTACGTTTGGAAACGCATTTACAAACAACAGGGATTAAAACAGAATCTGCCTCGCTTCTCGTAACATCGGGGCAACACATTCCAGACGAAAAACTTCCGGTCATTATGGCGGATTGGCGACAGGAACCGTTAAGGCTCTTTCTGAAAAGCGTTCCTTTTTTTTAGTTTCCTCATATTCAAAGTACGGCTTGCTACCTCAGCTACTGAGTTTAGTGTTCTGTGCACACAGTGAGCTGTGTTTTTAATTCGGATCGTGTTTCGATATTCCGATTGCTTACAATGAATGATGATATCGTATGACGAAAGACAATTCGGGTGCGTACACTTTCGGTTCGACTACGCCTTATGTCTTTTAGCGTGTGCTGCTATGATGGGGACTGCAGCTGCCTTTTTACGTTTGGATTCTTCAATGAGATGAGATGTTAATTCAGATAATTTCACTGGCACTGGCGGTTGAGTAATTGTGGATTTTAATTCGTTTGCAGTGATGCCGGTGACTTCGACTAACTATAGCTATAACTATAACATTCCAGACCTTTAACCGACACATCGGTTCTTATGGGTACGGTTGAATATTTTATTCATAAAGAGCCGATTTCGTATTTATATCCACCGACACTGGTATTTCGATTTCTCTTCATCATCATGTGCCATACCGTTTGGCGTAGGCGATCGTGTCCTTCCACAATTTGCTATCCACAGTACATCATATTAATTCTGTTTTTTACTGTTTTCTATGCCATGACAAAAAAGGTATCCAGTATTTTCTCTCATTGTCGTGCGCGATCTCTCTTTCCTTTTATTTTGCCAGTTGTAACCAAGTATTCCAACTTTCCTCTTCTCATGATGTGCCTAAAGAATTTTGATTGTTTCTTTCTGATGTTTTTTAGGAGTTTCCTTTTTGTGTTGGCCTCTTTGAAAATTTCTTCATTGCTTTTAGCGGTCCAGGGAACGTTCAACATTCTTCTGAGAAATTCCATCTCTGTGGCCTCTATTCGTCTTTTCATTTCTTTGTCTACTGTCCATGATTCGCTTCCATAGGTCAGAATTGGTTCTATATAGCACCGATGAACTCTTTTTCTTATTTCTATTGACATAGATTTGTTGCATAAGATATTTTTCATTTTCTGAAATACTATTTTGGCCTCAGCTATTCTGCTTTTTTTTCTGTGGTGCATCTTCCATCCGATGTTATTATTGTGCCTAAGTATTTGACGCCTTGCACGTGTTTCAGATTTGTCATGTTTATTTTTATGCTACATGATGGTGATGATTGTTTCTTTGATATGACCATTACTTCTGTTTTCTTACTATTCAGACTGAGACCTTTCTTGTTGCTTTCTTCTACTATTATGTCTATCATTTCTTGTAGTTAATTCTCTGTCTCTGCTATTAAGACTGTGTCATCCGCATTTCGCAAATTGTTTAATTTCATTATTTAACTCATAGACCGTCAAAGAAAGGTATAGTCAGCTGTCTGTTTAAGTGATTCGGTTGCCCCATATAGTTTCTCTTCCGGGGAGGTGGGCGTGGACCACAGTGCTTTTCTCAGGTCTGTGTACTGCGGGCAATCATGTAGAACATGTTTTGTAGTCATATTGTCCAGTGTACAGTGGCATAGGCTGGTTGTACCTATTTTGAATTTGGTGAACATGTGATTTCTCATTCTATTGTGGCCAGTGCGTAGGCGAAGTATGATGACTTGATCCCTCCTTGATAGTTGGTGGTATCCATCACTCTCGTTATGCTTTGGGTGTTCTCGTTTCCATTTTTCATGGAACTGACCTTTGAGGTTTTTGTTAAAAGACACAACAGCCTACTAAAAGTAATCCTGGAGGGGAAAATACAAGGCAAAAGAGGCAGAGGCAGGCCAAGACTAACATGGACGAGTAACATCAAAAGATGGACAAATCAGCCTATGACAACCTGCACCATCAAAGCAAGAGACAGAGCAGAATGGTGCTCCATGGTAGCCAACCTTCGTTGCGGAGACGACACTCGATGATGATGATGATGATGATGACCTTTCAGGATGGATTTGGCTTCATCATAACTGAGCGGATGGTTCTCTTGTGGTAATCTCCCTCCCTCTTTATCTAATTTGTCTGCGCGTTCGTTCCCGTGTATATTACAGTATGATAGTATCCACTAAATGACTATTGGTCGTTTCAAATCTAAATGTTCACGATTAACATGAAATATCTCCTCTTTCCCTGCACTTACAAACTTGATTTTTTGCATCTGGCCTTGTTTTTCCAAGGTCCCACCGATTTCACAAAATTTAATGATGTAGGAAGTATGCTTCATCATGAAGCAGCACTTTCCTTTGATCTCAGTGAATTTACGGATGTTTTTGCTCCTGGAGAAAATAATTTACCGTACATTAATGGAAATCAGCTTCTCGACATAGGCGTCTCTACACAACTTGAAAGTTGGAGGCGTTTATCAACTGTTTACTTTCTATTGTTTACTTTCTTTAAAATACTATGAGAACGTCAATGTTATAGCCTTTACAGACGGTCTAAAACAAATCTTCCATTAATGAAAACTATTTAAACAATATACAACAAAGAATACGAGTACATTTAAAAAAAATTAATTATCCGTTGCGAGCGATAACGAGCATGACATATCAAGCAAAGTTATTGTTTATGGGTACGCATGTGACTAAAGAGTCCGATGTAAGCACGGGATCCTCTTCACTGTAAAGAGCTACATTGTTCGTTTTATGTCTTTCCATGTGACTTTCAATATTTTACATAAACAAGACATATGAAAGTGATTTAGTTTCTTTGCATGCCTGCAGTACACATATCAAGAATCTTTACATTTTCAAAACGTTATCAACTTTAGCTAAAGATTGATCATGCGGACATATAAAAACGTTCATTATTATTTCATTTATTCTGAATCAGAGGAGTCTAACATATTGATTACTAATCTGGGCTGAACGAACGATAGTCCATCTTTTTTCCAATAGTCATTTTCTTCTTTTAAGGCATGATCTTCACATTTGCACCAAAAATCTTTGTCAATCTGTGATAGAGCAGCATATGTCAGTCCTTTTATATCGCATAGTTTAAAACTTGTATTCTCAGCTGCCACCTGCCCTTTAATTTTTGCCCAAACGAGTTCAATGGGGTTTAATTGTGGATGATAAGGGGGCAGTCTCAAGCACGTATGACCATGCTGTTGAATGATTTTGTCTATTTGGAATACTTTGGTCTTTTGCGATTTCTTAACAAGTGACAGTAATTCAGGTTTCAAAAATCCCTCGTTAAATGGAATTCCTTCCTTTCTTAGCCAAATCTTTATAACATCTTTTGTACTGGTAGATGTAGGAATTTTGTCTTCTTCTGCCACAGCGTTGTGGTACGACGCGTTGTCCATTACCAGACAGGATGGTCTGTCTAGAATTGGAAGAAGAGTATTTTCAATCCACTCTCTAAATATATGGCCATTCATCTCGGTGTGATAGTCCCTGTTGTCAGTATAATTAGAGGTGAATATAAGTTCTGCATTTTTCACCAACCCTTCTTTTCGGCTGCCTGCATGTGCCATTATAATACGCTGTCCTTTTCCAGTGGGTACACATCTTTTAATACTTCCATCTGATAACTGCCATTCCTTTGCACTTGTGTGGTGAGAATTTATCCAAGATTCATCTAGAAATACAATATCATAACCTTGGTTACGCATTTCCCGTACTTCACGTAAATATTTACTCCTCATAGAAACTAAGTGCGGCTTCTCGCAGATGACATTTCTACCACTATCGTACTTTCTAAACGTAAAACCGATGCTTCTAACAGTTCTCCATAATGTTGTTTTCGACACAACAATGTCATTTTCTGCTCTCAGTCGAATTTTCAGTTTTCTTAAAGCCACAGTTTCTTTGGAATCGAACATTTTACAAATTGCTCTTCTAAACACTTCCTTGTCAAAACTATCTACTACTTTCTTTCTTCCTAGCGTCCTAGTCTTGATTGAACTGGACACTCCGTTAGCTTTAAGCACTTGTTTGAAAAAGCGTTTGCGTACACCCAATGCGTGAATAGTTCTCTTTTCTGGCTTTGAGATGCTTCGATACAGTTTTCCACGCTTAGCTTCTATGCAAAAATATTTATACACCTTTATTGCCACTGATTGCAATGTAAGGAACTTTACTTTTATACCCATTGACTAACAGATCACAAATTTAACGAAATTACCCAATAATTAGGATACGCCGTTGCACATAAATCACAACAAAACGACAGGAAATGGGATGCACCGGATATAAAATTATAACTATGACGCGTTTTATGTGTTTTTTAGTGCTTAAAACAGGGAAATTGGCGGGCATTACGTTCAAGATGACAAGTCCGTGGGTGCTCACTCATATGAAGCGGTAATTCCTCCAAATATATGGTTTGACCAAAATGCCTTAAATTTGTATACTTCAAATAAAGAATATTTAAAACTATACGTTTGTTGGTGAGGAAATAAATGTACTTCTTGGGACCAAAAAATCACAAGACCATATGCAAAATTTCAGCATTATCAATCAATTGGTTGCAGAGATATGGAATTTTAAACACCTTCAAAATATTTTGAAACGACCAATAATTTCTTGTCTAATGTCCATGTTTCTGCACCGTATAGGAATGTTGAGAAGACATAACATTTTGATATTCTTAGTTTTAGCCCTGGTTTTATTTGTTTTGATGTAAGTATGTTCTTCATGACATTAAAATTACTTTTTGCCATTCCTATTCTTTTGTCTATTTCAGTTTTACATTTTCCATCACTGGTTATAGTCTGTCCAAGGTAGTTATAGTTCTGAACTGTCGCCAGGTCTATTCCTTCAATTTTGATATCCACTTGTAGGTTTTGAGTATTTTCTTTGTTTACGATCATAGTTTTTGCCTTTTTGATATTCATATCTAGTTCATAATTTTTGCTTGTCATGTTTATTTCTTAGATTAGGTCCTCACAGAAAGGTATTCAGACTGCTCTTTGAGCGTTAAAGAAAAAAATATACATTGTGCTGGAAACAATAATTTGATTAAATTGCTAAAGTATAACAACTTTATGTAGGCGACGGACACAACGAAATCAAAACGGCTCTGTAGGCGTCTGCTTTGAACTATGGACAAGACATACCAATTTTAACGAAGTTACACAGCAAAAAAAACATTGAAGAATTTCTGAACAAGAAGAAGCACATGCATTGCGCTATCAAGTCGGGAAAGAAAGGTTAGATATTGGCGTGACGGCAAGGCACTGACCTCCATTGGGGTGCTCATGGCAGAGAGCGAGGTGAAGCCAACAATGTCCGAGAAGTAGATGGTCGCCATGTCATAGCTCTCGGGATCAACAGGCTGGCCTTGTCTGAGTTTTTCCGACACAGATCTGTAACGTGTTGATAGATTAGAGGACACAGATCTGTAACGTGTTGATAGATTAGAGGACACAGATCTGTAACGTGTTGCTAGATTAGAGGACACAGCTCTGTAACGTGTTGATAGATTAGAGGACACAGATCTGTAACGTGTTGCTAGATTAGAGGACACAGATCTGTAACGTGTTGATAGATTAGAGGACACAGCTCTGTAACGTGTTGATAGATTAGAGGACACAGATCTCTAACGTGTTGATAGATTAGAGGACACAGATCTGTAACGTGTTGATAGATTAGAGGACACAGATCTGTAACGTGTTGATAGATTAGAGGACACAGATCTGTAACGTGTTGATAGATTAGAGGACACAGATCTGTAACGTGTTGATAGATTAGAGGACACAGATATGTAACGTGTTGATAGATTAGAGGACACAGATCTGTAACATGTTACTATATTAGAGGACACTGGCTTGTAATATTATAACAGGATAGAAGACATTCACTGACTTGAAATATGATAACACGTTAGAGGACGTTGACTGATCTTTAATATTATAACATGTTAGAAGACATTGATTTGTTATATTACAATATATTAGACGGCACTGAATTGTAATATTATAACAGATTAGAGGGCACGGACTTTTAATATTATAACAGATTGAAGGACACTGACATGTAATATTATAACAGATTGAAGGACACTGACATGTAATATTATAACAGATTGAAGGACACTGACATGTAATATTATAACAGATTGAAGGACACTGACATGTAATATTATAACAGATTGAAGGACACTGACATGTAATATTATAACAGATTGAAGGACACTGACTTGTAATATTATAACAGATTGAAGGACACTGACTTGTAATATTATAACAGATTGAAGGAAATCGGTGATTAATAATAAGATGAGATTTAGGAACACTGGCATAAAACATCCTCCATTTCAGGGCAGAATGAGATATAACAAATGATCAGATCACAAGCAATGATGTGTTATATTTTACAAGGTCAAAAAGTAATGATGTATTCTTCCTCTTCTTTCCATCCTTATTTACCTTTCAGCGTTGATTGGGGATATAATTTGGGCTCTTTTGCTCTTCTGTTTGGTTCTACTGCTGTTATGTTTCCTAGTGGTTCTAATATTTCATCAATCCATCTTTTGCTCTTCTGTTTGGTTCTACTGCTGTTATGTTTCCTAGTTGTTCTAATATTTCATCAATCCATCTTTTGCTCTTCTCTTTGGTTCTACTGCTGTTATATTTCCTAGTGGTTCTAATATTTCATCAATCCATCGTGTTGTGGTCGACCCTTGGATCCGGTGTTCTCGAGACGTTGATTAAAGGCTCGTGTTGCGTTTTAATTTTTCTGCCTCATCACGTGGCCAAACCATTGTATCTGTTGTTTCTTTATATATTCTATGACGGTAATTATTCCTAACCTTTCTCAGTTCTTCATTTCTGATCTTATTTCTCAGACTGTTTCCTGTCATTCGTCTGACACATTTAATCTAAGTAAAGGTTATTTTTTCTTATGGTTCTTGCATCTAGGGTCCAGATCTGGCATTGGTGCATAATAGCCACACTTGTTCAAGGTCACCTGCGGACATTAAATAATTAATGGCTACTAGTTAATCTCCCTTCATCATCATCATCATCATCATCATCATCATCAAGTACCGGGCCTACTGACGTAGGTGTCCGTGTCTCTCCACAACTTTCGATCTCTGCAGCTATTTATCATTTCTGTTGTTGACCTTCTGCCAAGCCATTCTCTTAAGCTGTCTGTTATTTTTTTTCTCTTTGCTTCCCTCTAACTCTTCGTCCCTCAATTTTCCCAGTTGTTACAATATATTCCAGCTGTTCCCTTCTCATTACAAGGCCAAAAAATGATGATTGTTTCTTTCTAATATTGGAAATTAGCTCTCCTTTTGCTTTGGCATCTTTCAAAAACGTTTTCATTACTCTTCTTAGCTGTCCATGGTATTCTCAACATTCTTCTGTAAAACCACATTTCTACAGACTCCAGTGATTTTATTGTCTGCTGTCCTTTCATCCAATCTCCTTTACATCGGAGAAATAGAAAACAAAGGAAAACATGGAAGGCAGTAATGAACGGAATAATTGATTCTAATTGAAAGCTTTTTGGCTTTGAAAGGTTTTTGTTCCTAATTGAAAACGATTATCCAAATGTGAGCCAGCAGAAGTTAGACGACGAATCGCAAAGATGCAACTTAATATCAGCCATTGCTTGTTGGTGTCCTCTTGGCATTTACAAATGTAGAAGAAAGATACAAATAACGAGGTCGATGAATGAAGAAAGATGATTGGTGGACAAACTTATTGTCAATCTTTGTCTTCGATGGAAGTCACATATTCTCAACAGCGATTCTGAGCTGATATTTATCATCTAATCGACGGTGAAAGCGTTAATTTATACAGGTTCGATCATTGTTGGTGTTATCATGTAATCAAAAACATTGTGTGAGTACAATGCCTACAAATTATAATAGTAATAATGAGTAGAAAGTGTTATGATGATAACAGTAATAATGAGTAGAAAGTGTTATGATGATAACAGTAATAATGAGTAGAAAGTGTTATGATGATAACAGTAATAATGAGTAGAAAGTGTTATGATGATAACAGTAATAATGAGTAGAAAGTGTTATGATGATAACAGTAATAATGAGTAGAAAGTGTTATGATGATAACAGTAATAATGAGTAGAAAGTGTTATGATGATAACATTAATAATGAGTAGAAAGTGTTATGATGATAACAGTAATAATGAGTAGAAAGTGTTATGATGATAATAGTAATAATGAGTAGAAAATGTTATGATGATAACATTAATAATGAGTAGAAAATGTTATGATGATAACATTAATAATGAGTAGAAAATGTTATGATGATAACATTAATAATGAGTAGAAAGTGTTATGATGATAACAGTCTTAATGAGTAGAAAGTGTTATGATGATAACATTAATAATGAGTAGAAAGTGTTATGATGATAACAGTCTTAATGAGTAGAAAGTGTTATGATAGTAGCAATCCTAATGAGTAGAAAGTGTTATGATGGTAGCAATCTTAATGAGTAGAAAGTGTTATGATGGTAGCAATCCTAATGAGTAGAAAGTGTTATGATGATAACATTAATAATGAGTAGAAAGTGTTATGATGATAACAGTCTTAATGAGTAGAAAGTGTTATGATAGTAGCAATCCTAATGAGTAGAAAGTGTTATGATGATAACAGTCTTAATGAGTAGAAAGTGTTATGATGGTAGCAATCCTAATGAGTAGAAAGTGTTATGATGGTAGCAATCTTAATGAGTAGAAAGTGTTATGATGGTAGCAATCTTAATGAGTAGAAAGTGTTATGATGATAACAGTCTTAATGAGTAGAAAGTGTTATGATGGTAGCAATCTTAATGAGTAGAAAGTGTTATGATGGTAGCAATCTTAATGAGTAGAAAGTGTTATAATGATAACAGTCTTAATGAGTAGAAAGTGTTATGATAGTAGCAATCCTATTGAGTAGAACACGTTATGATTGTGAGTTGTCTAGATGATAATAAACAATACCTTGGAAGTATTTCGTCCAACAACATCTCAGATTTCTTCTTCTCCAGTGCCAGTTGCTGTGTCCTCTCTTCTACCAGATCCTCCAGGTTGCTGGTGTACTCCTCTAGACGGGACAGGAGCTTGTCTACGAACGCTACTTCCTTGCCCCTGGCACGGCAAATTAAAAACGCCATGTCATACCAGCACAGGGTAATTTTTCAGAATAAACGCTCGTAGTTGTAATCTAATACTACATTAACCCTGTGCTATTTTTCTGGTGCACGCAACGGTACACAGTACCCGCATCTCTTTTTATATTAAAGTTCCAATTTATTGACAGTAAAAATGGTTTCGTGAATATCTGCCAGAAAATCAATTCCCAGACATACAACTTCCTCTCAAGCGCACTTTGGACACGATTGTAGTATCTTCCAGTGAATGTGAAAGGGGTTTCTCTGAGATGAACCTTCTAGTGACTTCATCTAGGTCATTTCTGCTTGTATGGACAACCTCTGCACCGATGTACATCAGGATAGGTGGTACTCCTCTCACTAAATTCATTCCTAGTAAATTGATGCATTCATGGCTACTGCGAGGTCGTCATTCTGTTGTTGATACCCAAAGCAAGAAGAGCTCTAGAGATCACAAGAAGGTATATATTGTCCTTGTGTAAGAAGGTATATAAAAAGGGTATGTTAAAAGTGTAGAAGTAGATATAACAACATCTTCAAGGTGAGTATTGTCACATTTTTTCCAGAAAAAAATCATCTCTTATAGCTGATGTGATTGTTACATTTACATTCGGACAATCAACTTTACATTTGGGATTGAATGTTTATTATTATGATAAACTTCATTCCAACCACAGCATTAAGGCCTACACTATCTCTTGCCCTTGTTGGGAGAAACGCAGTAAATCTACTCTTGCAGAGATATGTAGAGACAAGGTGAAGTTAAACTCTACAAGAAACGTGGTTACATTTTGATTTGACCTAACCCTGCATTTCATCGAGCACGTTAACTGCACTCGGCAAAGAAGAGAATTAGCATCCTACCATTTTATTACTTTAACCCAGGGAAGTGCTGATGAAATTTATTGTCATGGAAATCAAGATAGCTAGTAGCCTCTTACTTCAAATTCTCCTCCACTTCAACATCAGACTTTTCAATTGAGGGCCTCGGTAGCCTAGTTGGGAAAACCGCCCGACTGGGCTACCGACGTTCTGTCAACCCGTGTTCGATTCCCACTGGAAGCAGTATGAATTGTACTAGTGGTTGGAAAAAAAAACCCGCGGTCGACCCAGCCGCTGGCAGAAATGGGTACCAGAGTAGTACTCTGGGATGTTGAGGAATGCCGCCTCGCATCGTGAATTTGTATGCTTGAAGCGACACTGTCCAAAAGTCTTCGAACATTTCTGGATAGGTGGCCGAGTACATATGGATGAAAACTCACGTGGTAAGACGCCCATTCAAGTCTCGTACTTGACCTTTACTTCGCAATTGAACCACAATCGTCCTAACATGGCGATGTTAATTAACAAACACCATTTGAGCAACTTACATACAAATGACTTAAAGTTGTCTTGAAAAAGGTTTGTGAGGGTTTTCATTTCATGACGTTTTAGGTTCACATGAGAGGTTCCCTGAGAAGTCAACAAAGCTCTTCTTTGTTGGCACTTAAAAACAATGAAATGATGACATGAACCAATCTACGAACAAGAAGTAAAGAAAATGGAACCAGAACTGACAGTTAAACTTATTACATGTATTTAAAACACATACAATGTGAACGCTTTTCATTCTATAAAAACTAATGACCCATGAACCAATGACATTATGATAGTAATAAATTAATGGTCCAAATATCGCATGTCGTGAGTACACACGTTCATTGTCCACGTAGAGAGCACCGGGTATTATGTTCCTCGGTGACCTGTGATCTCGTGTGACCTGTGATCTTGTGTGACCTGTGATCTTGTGTGACCTGTGATCTTGTGTGACCTGTGATCTTGTGTGACCTGTGATCTCGTGTGACCTGTGATCTTGTGTGACCTGTGATCTCGTGTGACCTGTGATCTCGTGTGACCTGTGATCTCGTGTGACCTGTGATCTCGTGTGACCTGTGATCTCGTGTGACCTGTGATCTTGTGTGACCTGTGTAACAGCTCCACCGTTGCTCTTTTCCCGTACCTCGCTGTTAACCACTCAACATCTATTGCCTGTTGCGTATACCTCCATCTGTCTGGCTTCTATTGTTTCTGTTGTTGCTAAGTATGACAACCCATCCCTTCTCCACGCTGTGAGCACAGGAAGGTTTATTGTAAACGAACCCACGCTGTCATTTCCAAAAGGAAAAAATAAACCAGTTCATCGTGACACAGCCTACCCTGTAAAAGTATTGATGACCTTGTGAATCATGTCAAAGGTTGGCCTCTCGTCTGGTTCTTCCCGCCAGCAGCGCTCCATCAGTTTGACGTAGCTTTTCCTGGAATCACAGTCCAGCACTTCTGGTCTGAATGGTGGACTCTCTTTGGCACACACGCGACTAATGATTTCTGGCAAATATATTCGTGGCAGACATATTTAAGTACAGAAAAATATAAACAAACAAAGACATTCTGACATTAGCGTTTTACCTAGAATAATGGCAAAAATGATCTGCAGGAAAGGCCAGATTTAGACATAAGCAAATATTAAACTACAACTAAGGGCCTCATAATCTGACGACCTCAATCAGTTTTCAAAATTTGCTTTTGGGACTGCACTTTTTTTTTCAACTGAATGGACTTTTACGTTTCAAATTCCCCGCCGTTAATCCATCTGGTTGAAATTTATTTAGAATAAATGTCGCAAAAATGGGAAAACATTATACATTAAATGTAAACGAGGACCCACAGGAGACATGGCGTTCTATAACACCTGATAATAAACTAATTCACAAGCAGCAGAAATAAGGTGAAGATGCAACAAAGCTTGTGAAATCATCGAGCAACTATTGTCACCACTGTCCAACAAGAAAATAATTTTTAAGGTAAAACGAGCACTCTACAGTACACTCTTCATCCCAACGTTGTGCTAACAAGATATGGACACTAGATGCAAGAACAATCGGGAAAAAACCACAACTGAGAAGAAATGTGATACACGAATAACGGGAAACAACCAGTGAGATAAGATCAGAAATGAACTGAGAAAAAGGCTAGGAGTAATCCCTGCCATAGAATACATAAAGAAACAACAGATAAAATGGTTTGGTCACGTGTTATGGCAGAACGATCAAAACAGAAGACAACGAACTTTCAACAAGCGTTGCGAGAACACCAGACCCGAGGCCCAACCACGAAAGAAATGGATTGACGGAATATTAGAAACACTAGGAAACATAACAGCAGCAGAGGCAAACAGAAGAACAAAAGACCGCAAATGATATATCCCCTCAACGCTGACAGATAACATAGAAGCAAGGAAGAATAATGCATGAAAGAGGAAGATGAATAGTTCCTTGCTCCAGTCAGCAGATCATACACATGGTAGTTTCACATACTGAAGCTAATGTTATTAGTTTACGCTGTTGATCCCATTTTTCTTATATTGGACACAGACCGTCAAAGCAGGAACAAAATATATTATGGGATAACAGTAAAGTCCTTTATCTTCACATGACTCGTAGCTGTCCTTCACAGAATGTTCCCATGTCCGGTCCACACTATTCAGCTTCGCTTACATTGTCCCCTGCCAGGTTTTCCGTTTGTCTGTTTTTCTTGCCCTACCTCCAATCTCCAATTTATGACATTTATTGTAATTTGTACTGGCTCTCTTAATAGTGTATATCTCCCCGTTACCACCACTTGTGTCCTCTCTTGCTTGATGTCTGGAGAGTTCTTGCTTGCTATTTTTGTTTCAGTAAACATATTCCATTTTTTTCTTATTTATCTATACGGGGAAAGCAAGATATACACACCTGACTGAGGAGTACAGATATTGACTGGAGAAACTCGGAAGCGAAATATACACAACACCGCGGAGTACAGATATTGACTTTGGAACTCCGAGGTGAGATATATACAAATGATTTGGTAGTGCATGTATTGTTTGGAAGAAACTTCAAGTTATAGTTATCATAAGTGTTCCCTGATCGATTGTCTATAGTTAAAGAGAGACATGGTGATTATTTTAACATTACAGTACTCTCTGAGTTGCAGCTTTACAATCAATGGAAAAACTTTATAGCAAACATTTGTAATTTATTTATGTGAACTACAACCGGTTGTAATTTATTTATCTGTAGTACAACCGGTTGTAATTTATTTATCTGTTATACAACCGGTTGTAAATTATTTATCTGTTATACAACCGGTTGTAAATTATTTATCTGTTATACAACCGGTTGTAATTTATTTATCTGTAGTACAATCTGTTGTAATTTATTTATCTGTAGTACAATCTGTTGTAATTTATTTATCTGTAGTACAATCTGTTGTAATTTATTTATCTGCAGTACAATCTGTTGTAATTTATTTATCTGTAGTACAATCAGTTGTAATTTATTTATCTGTAGTACAATCTGTTGTAATTTATTTATCTGTAGTACAATCTGTTGTAATTTATTTATCTGTAGTACAATCTGTTGTAATTTATTTATCTGTAGTACAATCTGTTGTAATTTATTTATCTGTAGTACAATCTGTTGTAATTTATTTATCTGTAGTACAATCTGTTGTAATTTATTTATCTGTAGTACAATCTGTTGTAATTTATTTATCTGTAGTACAATCTGTTGTAATTTATTTATATGAAAACGCAGATAGCATCAGATGAGATATTTTGATTAAAGATGCTCTAAAACAAAACAAGCAAAAACAGAGTTTGATGGAATTGTTTAAAAAGTGTAAATGTATTAAATCTTTAATCCCTTTAATCTAGACAGTCTTTAAATCAGCTTTTTAAATTCTGGGTCTATAATCCAGTCACCACTGATAGTGGCGCAGCTAGGGATTTCAGCGAGCGGGGTCAAAGTCATTTTAAACGCCCCCTACTGGTCACTCTCGTCACAAGGTGTGAGCCACAAGGGGGTTTGTTATGTTTTCTCAAATGTTTGAGTTTTAGAAAATGAAAACCTACATTTCGTGGCTTATTTTTAGAGATATGAGGAAGATGAAAAATGTAAAATAATTAGAGCAACAATGATCAATTTGGCGCCCCTAGATGCTGCACCCGAGGACAGATGTTCCCCTTCCCCACAACCACCCATAACTACGCCACTGAGAACTGACTCACCTTCAACTTCCAGAAAACTTCTCTGAGAGTCGTATGGAACAGATCTGGAAAGGGTCTCCTCCATAATTATAGAGAAGCTGTAGACATCCCCTTTCTTGGACCCTCCATTTCGTCGAAAGTCGTGAATGTGTTCTGGAGCAGTCCACAGCAGTTCTGCAGAAACCCGTGACTCTAATTATGATGAATGTCGGCTACAATAATGTGTGAACTTTTCACTAGTTGTTCAGTTTTCATGATTCCATATCTAGTGTGTGTACTAATAAGGGTGACAATCTTTTTTATGAGAGGCAACAATTTATCACCAAAGGCAACAATTTGTTATTGAGAGCCACAGTTTGTTGCCAAGGACGGCAATTTGTTACTTAGAGCCACAGTTTGTTGCCAAGGACGACAATTTGTTACTGAGGGCCTCCATGTGTTATCGAGAAATCACACTTCCAGCGTGGCGTACAGAGAATCATCATCATCATCATCATCATCATCATCATCAAGTGCGATACCGGTTGCCATAGGCGATCATGTCCTTCCACAATTCCCTGTCCACAGTACATCGTATCAACTTTGTTGTTGACTGTTTTCCGTTACATGACACCAAACTACCTAGTATCTTCTATCTTAGTCGTCCGCGATCTCTCTTTCCCTGTATTTTGCCAGTTGTAACCGAATATTACAACTTTCCTTTTCTCATGACATCCTCAGAGAATGTATGTTCCTTTCTGGTGTTTTTTAGGATCTCCCTTTTTGTGTTGGCCTCTTTGAGAATTACCCCTTGATGTAACAGCGGGAGTGAAAATGAAGGAGTAGAGGGATGGTGGGGGTAAGCGAGTAAGTATAACACGGGGAGAGATCACGGGGAAAAGGGTGAAGAGATTAGTTTAGACAGAATAACGAAATTCTCGTGACTGTTGAGAAGGTAAAACTGGAGATATGGAGAGTACATAAGGGAGTTTGTAATTGGATGGGAGACAAGGCGTTAGATGACGTAGAGTATGTTGATTGGTTGGAGATGAAAGATATAGTCCATGTACAAGGTTAGACAAGCAGATTCACACATGGGGACGGCTTGTGAGCGGTGCCGCCGGGAGGCGGTAGCCTGTGATGGCTCACCGACCTCCACAGAGTTAGTGATTGTCATGTTCGACAGCAAGATCCAGACAGATAGAGAAGAACTTAGAGATATGGGGCGGTTGAGAACCAGTACGGTAGACCCCAGTGCGTAAGTCAATGGCTCGTGGAGCCCATGTAGTAACTAAGAGTTCGACTATTGTAGAAGTAAGTCTTGAGTTTAGTGACGAGACAGTTCAGTGTGTTTAATATAGGGATTATAGGTTAGGATCCAGACTAGAGGGATACGGTGGTTGGACCGATTGAGTGTGAGAGTTGATTTGAGGCAAGACTGAAGTAAAGAGGTACCTGCAGGACATTCGTGTGTGAACAGCCGAGTGCATTGTAAACCGCTGGCTTGTACATATATTGTTTTATTGGATAAGGTACGTGTCAATAAACTCATTGTTTACGTTCACGAGAGAACTTTTCTGTGCAGTGAATTACAACCATTACTTTGTCGTGGTTTGATGGTGTGGTGAAGAACGAACGAAGAGTGTCGCGGCGAAAAACTTTGTTATCAGATTCTGCAGCACAGGTACAATCAAACATCAACGCGATGTACATCACAGTAGTCGATCACGAGGGTAGCAGATCAAGTTTCCAGTACATTCATAGTTGCAGTTCCAGTTCGAGTAGGAGTCAGTCAGTTAGGTCGACAGTCAGTCCATCAGTCGGTCAATCAACGAATCAGTGAGACAGGCAAACAGGCAGAATCTCAGAAAGTTTTTAGAACGTACACCAGAACGTTCACGGAACATTTGTAAAAAATATAGAAACGGTAGGCATATAAATCTGTGTTACATTGGTCTTTATAGCTGACCATGGAATTCTCAACATTCTTCTGAGAAACCCATCTCTGCGGCCTTTAATTGTCTTTTCATTTGTTTGTCTACTATCTATAGAGAATATTCTATCTATTGACCACTCGAGCCGTAGCCGGCACATAGGGCGTAGATCAAGATACTCCTTCTCTTATCTAAATTTGTGTTCTAGTAGTTTTAAATTCTTTTAAAGATATTTTATCAAATCTCGCCACTTGTCTCTGTTCTGTGCAAGCAGCTCTATCTCATCGAGGGAGCTGATTCCTGTTGCTCTTGCCTCTCTCGTCAATGTTCTTCTCAGTGTCTCTCTCGGTCTTCCTCTTTTCCTCTTACCTGTTGTTTCCCACATGAGGGCTTGCTTTGCTATTCGGTTATTATCTCTTCTCATCACATGTCCAACATATGACCATCGTATTTCCTTTATTACTGAAGATATTAGTGGTTGATTGGCGATTTCTCTAATTTCCTTGTTTATTTTGAATTCGTTCCACGCTATACCAAGTATTTTTCTTAGACATAGAGAATACGCTGTCAATATTATTTCTTTTATTAATCGACACATTTTTTGGGGTAATTTGGTCATCATCACGCCTTGCCGTCATATTTCACAGAAAAAGTCTCTGATAGTCATGTAAGGCTTGATGAGCAGCCAGTCGGTTGAAGTCGCCCTCATGTCCTCAGTAAACAAGTGCTCTCCCTCTCATTGATCAACCACCTTGTTCTGTCTGACTAAATATCAAATGAAAATATTTGTTTCATGTATAAAGGGAAAAGAAAATAAAAGGAATGGATCATTGTAAAGTAAAACAGCAGGCGTGAAAATAAAAATTGAGTGATGAAGAAATGTAAAGTCAACAGGTAGTGAGAGGTAAAAAATAAAATAAGGAAGTTTGAAAAGAAGAGAAAAATGGCAAAGAGAAGGGAAACTATTACAGAATGACGGATGAACACGCAAAATTCAGTTCCTAGTCTCTAGGGACTTCGTCAGAGGTAAAAGCTGGCGAACGCAAAAAAAAAAAAGACTCTAGAGATGGCTAAAGGACAAAATGAATTGCAAGATAATGAGTTTGATTTAACACAGAGAAAGAAAGATCCTGCTGAACACATAATCGTCATCGGATATCAAGCATACAAAGTCCACATTCCCCAATATAATCAGCATTATTACTAAATCACATTTGTTTTAACTATTGTCACGGTATATCATTGTGACATCAGTAACTGTCGTCACCATCAACATGTCTAAATAGTATCTTGATCTCACACAAGACGAGCAACAACACAATAGACAAGTTTGACATTTACTCTGAAGTTCACTGTGTCTGTTCTCCATGTCATCATTCTCGCTCCATTCATCGCGCCGGAAGCTGGGAAGACCAAAGTCCGTTACCTTGACATTAAACTTGCCATCCACTACACAATTTGCTGACGTCAGACGTCCATGGAAGCCCAGCTCTGAGTTATGGATGTAGGTCATGCCCTGTTGATACACAAAATATGCCTATTTTGATTGGTATTAGAAAATCACGTGATTAGAAAATAAATCTGCACCAGCATAATTAAAGAGCCTACATAAGGAAGCTGAGCATATCCTTCTTGAGACTCCATATGGCTAAGGTCGACCACGGGCATGATTTTTTTTTGCACTTCATCAACAAGAAAAACAGTGTAGGGAGTAGGGACTATCACTCATAAATTCACTTGCTGATCTTACAAAGACTTTAGAATCTGTGAGCAGAGTCGGACTCAATAAAGTGTTGGAGAATGTCTACCGTCATCCTTTACTATTTACGCTGATTATCACGTTTCATGCCCTATATGTCCTCTATAAAATTCAATGGTGATTCATCCGAACACTTTGAAGTCAACTGTCGAGTCAAGCAGGCATAGGTCTCTTCTTCTACCCCCCTTTAGCATCTTCTTTGATGTCCTTCTACAAAATGTTTTTGGAGCATCAGAAGATAACATTGACACGCATGCAGGATCCGAAGGGTCCTTATTTAGAATGGAACGACTAGGCACGATAACGAGAACGACATCATCCCTTATCAATTAACTTCCATCTGTTGACAATGCGGCACTGGTCGTCTGTGATGACATTTTCCTGTGACCTTTTCTCTGAGAGAGAGAGAGAGAGAGAAAGAGAGAGAGAGAGAGAGTAAGAATCGATGAAAGAAGACAACTCCTGTCTCTAAATTGACTTCACATTAGATTTGTCTTATTGCTCCCTATATTGTGAAACAGAGTGAAGACATTCAGTTTGAGGTGCATAAACTCGAATAAGAAAACGCTGGTATATCAACGAGATGTGGAAGTACAAACAATATAGATAGGACATCTTTTACTTTGACTAGAAATTTAACATGACGCAATAAATCCACAACAGCAACATCACAGCACTTCATGTACAGGTGCACTGAGGGAGAACCAGTTGTTAGAGAACTGGCCTACGGAGGACAAGGTTGGGTTCAATATCCCGGTAGATGGTGTCTAGGTGCAGCCTGAAATGAGTACGCTTGATTTATTTACTTGGGAAATTAGAGAAAGACGGTTCGGAGTAGTGCTATCTGTCCATCAGTGCTATCTGTCCATCAGTGCTATCTGTCCATCAGTGCTATCTGTCCATCAGTGCTATCTGTCCATCAGTGCTATCTGTCCATCAGTGCTATCTGCCCATCAGTGCTATCTGTCCATCAGTGCTATCTGCCCATCAGTGCTATCTGTCCATCAGTGCTATCTGTCCATCTATCTTTCGTTCGCCTGAAGTATTGTCTATATCTGCAATGTGGTTTCCTGTATAAATTTTACTTTTTAAAAAAATTTTACTTTTTTGTAATTCTTGCAGTGGCCCATATAGTTTTGTCTGTAATGTTGTATCTATGGGCCAATGATTTTCCTCAGTCTACTATATTCAGTGCAGTCTTGAAGTATGTGTTCAGCAGTCTGGGGCGCCTGTCCACATGTACAGACGTTGTGCTGACTACAGTAGTAAAAAATGTACCGATGGAAAAAAAAATTAGAAGGCTAATACAATTTTCAATATACACCATGCTAGAGAAGTCACGGGGTTCTTGTTTCTTGTCTTTACAACAACATAATTATATAACAAGTGTTCAACACAACAACAGAATTATATCACAAATGTTCAACACTTCAACAGAATTATATCACAAATGTTCAACACAACAACAGAATTATATCACAAGTGTTCAACACAACACCGTAATTATATCACAAATGTTCAACACAACAACATAATTATATCACAAATGTTCAACACAACAACATAATTATATCACAAATGTTCAAAACAACAACGTGATTATATCACAAATGTTCAAAACAACAACAGAATTATATCACAAATGTTCAACACAACAACATAATTATATCACAAATGTTCAACACAACAACAGAATTATATCACAAATGTTCAAAACAACAACAGAATTATATCACAAATGTTCAAAACAACAACAGAATTATATCACAAATGTTCAACACAACAACATAATTATATCACAAATGTTCAAAACAACAACAGAATTATATCACAAATGTTCAAAACAACAACATAATTATATCACAAATGTTCAACACAACAACATAATTATATCACAAATGTTCAAAACAACAACATAATTATATCACAAATGTTCAACACAACAGCATAATTATATCACAAATGTTCAAAACAACAACATAATTATATCACAAATGTTCAACACAACAACATAATTATATCACAAATGTTCAAAACAACAACATAATTATATCACAAATGTTCAAAACAATAACATAATTATATCACAAATGTTCAACACAACAACATAATTATATCACAAATGTTCAAAACAACAACATAATTATATCACAAATGTTCAACACAACAACATAATTATATCACAAATGTTCAAAACAACAACATAATTATATCACAAATGTTCAAAACAACAACATAATTATATCACAAATGTTCAACACAACAACAGAATTATATCACAAATGTTCAAAACAACAACAGAATTATATCACAAATGTTCAAAACAACAACATAATTATATCACAAATGTTCAACACAACAAAATAATTATATCACAAATGTTCAACACAACAACATAATTATATCACAAATGTTCAACACAACAACATAATTATATCACAAATGTTCAACACAACAACATAATTATATCACAAATGTTCAAAACAACAACAGAATTATATCACCTTTCCAATTAATATAGATAATATATAGGACAAAACTAACATGGACGAGTAACATCAAAAGCGGGCAAGTCAGCCAATGACAACCTGCACCATCAAAGCAAGAGACAGAGCGGAATGGCGCTCCATGGTAGCCAAACTTCGATGCGGAGACGGCACTCAATGATGATTATGATGAATTATATAACAATTTACATCCACAATAGGGATTGCATTACAACATTTCATCGCAAAAACAGAATAACATCACACCCGTCTTGTACAACAACACAATTAGTGATATCATAGACACTTCTTTCTTCCTCTTCTTCTATCCTTCCTCTGCTGCCGTTGGCGTCGAGGGGAGAAACAATCTGCGATTCTTTGCTCTTCTGTTGGCCTCTTCTGATGTTATTCCTCCTAGTGACTCTAGTATTCCCTTTATCCATCTCTTTCTCGGTCTTCCTCTTAATCTGGCGTTTTCGTAGCGTTTATTTAAGGCTCTTTGAGTCATTGTTAGTTTTTTTTTGTCTTGTTATGTGGCCGAACCAATTTATCTGTTGTTTCTTTATGTATTCGATGGATGGTTCAATTTCGAGTTTCTTCCTCAGGTCAGTGTTTCTTACTCTGTCCCTTAAGCTGTTTCCTGTCATTCTTCTGACACATTTCATTTCGGTGGTCGTTATCTTTCTTATTGTTCTAGAGTCCAGCGTCCAATTCTGGCACTGATAACTCAGAGTTGGTAGAAAAATTGATTTGTATATTGCCCTTTTTGCTTCCGTAGTTATTGCTTTGTTTTTCAATAGTGTTGATACTTGGCCTATAACTTGGCATGCTTTGTTACACCTTACATGACACTCTTCTATAAAAAAAGCAAGGTATCAAATATATAACAACATGAACATCAACATTAAAATATCAACAATATCAACATCGGACAACAAAATAGTGACTGCAGAACAAAATAAACAATTAAAAATATGGTTCTCGGTCAAATAACAAAATAAACAAACAAAAATGAGGAGAAATTTTTTTTTAAATAAGAAAAGAATGGTATGGTAAAAGTTTTCCATAATCAATGGACGACACAAATTTGAATGACGTTTCGCCTCAATAGGGCTTCAGCAGAAACAATGAACAACATACACTCACAGATATGTAAGCAAATAAAATTAGCCCTACATAGGTAACAAATAATGAAGTATCTATCTATTGACCTTTCGAGCCGTAACCGGCCCATAGGGCGTAGACCAAGATACACCTTCTCCTATATGAATTTTTGTTCTAGCAGTTTTCTGTTAAAGATATTTTATCAAATGAAGTATGTACAACAAAATAATTTCGAACTAGAATGAGATATCAAAGTAAATTATAGCAGTCGAGTAAACAGCTTCAAATTAAAATTGATGTACTAGAGTAAACACGTAGGACGATCTACAAACAAAAAGTAGCAACAGTATTGTACGAGTAAAGGGTCAAGCTTGAGCCGAAATGTCGTTCAAATTCGTGGCGTCCGTTAATTACGTAAAACTTTAATCATACCTTTTTTTCCATTTCTCCTTTACAAGCAGCTTTACTGCAGCTTCGCATTTGTGTGCATTTATTTGCCTTGACCCCAAAAATGACGAACTCAATCAAGTAAGAAGAACAACATACAATAGACCATCTATCATCAACAGTAACAACACCAACCGACAACAGACCATCGATCATCAACAGTAACAACAATCGACAACAGACCATAGACCATCAACAGTAACAACAACCGACAACAGACCATAGACCATCAACAGTAACAACAACCGACAACAGACCATCGATCATCAACAGTAACAACAACCGATAACAGACCATAGATCATCAACAGTAACAACAACCGACAACAGACCATAGACCATCAACAGTAACAACAACAACAACCGACAACAGACCATCTATCATCAACAGTAACAACAACAATCGACAACAGACCATAGACCATCAACAGTAACAACAACAACCGACAACAGACCATCTATCATCAACAGTAACAACAACAACCGACAACAGACCATCTATCATCAACAGTAACAACAACAACAACCGACAACAGACCATAGATCATCAACAGTAACAACAACCGACAACAGACCATAGACCATCAACAGTAACAACAACAACCGACAACAGACCATCTATCATCAACAGTAACAACAACCGACAACAGACCATCGATCATCAACAGTAACAACAACAACCGACAACAGACCATCTATCATCAACAGTAATAACAACAACCGACAACAGACCATCGATCATCAACAGCAACAACAACAACCGACAATAGACCTTAGATCATCAACAGTAACAACAACCGACAACAGACCATAGATCATCAACAGTAACAACAACCGACAACAGACCATAGACCATCAACAGTAACAACAACAACCGACAACAGACCATCTATCATCAACAGTAACAACAACAACCGACAATAGACCATAGATCATCAACAGTAGCAACCGACAACAGGCCAGCGATCATCAACAGTAACAACCGACAACAGGCCATCGATCATCAACAGTAACAACCGACAACAGGCCATAAATCACCAACGGTAACAACAACCGACCACAGGCCATCAATCACCAACGGTAACAACAACCGACAACAGGCCATCGATCATCAACAGTAACAACCGACAACAGGCCATAAATCACCAACGGTAACAACAACCGACCACAGGCCATCAATCACCAATGGTAACAACAACCGACAACAGGCCATCGATCATCAACAGTAACAACAACAACAACAATTAGCAGACCTTAACGATGTCCCTCAACAGCGACATCTTGAAGGTCCAGTCCAGTTTGAGAGTGTCTGTCTGGAGCACGTCCTGAAGACTGCCTTTCTTACAGTGCTCGTACAGGAGAAAGATCTTCCCTGGATCAACGCATGCGCCCACGAATCTAATGATGTTTTCGTGGTGCATTCCTCGTACCTTTGTGCCAATTACATATAACAATAATTTAATCAAGGAAAATAAAAGTACGTTTAATTAACAATATTTCATTTGCTGACAGATAATAATGTAAATCGTAAAAGGTATGTGTAATTAATTTTAAATATGAGCTATACTTTCAGGCTTGGAAGTTGTTTGTTGAAGACCTATGCTCCACAGGGAGCTGAAAGGTAGAAGAAGGAAGGATGCTTTTAGGCGGTTCAATATTTAATTTCCCGAATGTTCTTTTTTCAAGTCAGCTGCTCAATTAATCCAAAAAAGTAATGACAATTTAGCTACTTTTAGTACAACTTTAAAACGCTGTTGCGATTTCACATCTAAACAACTTCATGACACAGTACACAAATTCACATTGCTGAAGACTGTGCGGATTTCCTGAGAGTTCCTTCACTCTCCGCTGGCCTTATTAACTATAGATGGGTGTGGTTCAATCAAACAAAATGATTCCGGAGTAAACGAGTTAGGTTCTATCATTAAACTTCATTAAATGCAAGCAGTGCTCGTTGAACATAGCAAACTTTAAGAACACCCAAGCAGATTATGCACTTTACAAAACAGCACCAAGAGCAATCAAACACTTGATGAGAGGTAGAAACCTGACAAGAAGTTTAAAGAAAAACATAAAAAACAGTCACATATCTTTAAGAAAAGCACCAACCCGATCATAAACTTAAGATAAGCACCGAAACGATCATAAACTTAAGATAAGCACCGAAACGATCATAAATTTTAAAATAAATCCCAAAACCATCATGAACTTTAAGATGAGCCCCAAAACGTTTAAGACGAGCACCAAAATACCCAAATACTTTAAGACAAGCACCAAAATATCCAAATACTTTAAGATAAACCACAAAACATTCATAAACATTAAGATAAACCACAAAACTATCAAAAACTTTAAGATAAACCACAAAAAGTTCATAAACTTTAAGATAAACCACAAAACGTTCATAAACTTTAAGATAAACCACAAAACTATCATAAACTTTAAGATAAACCACAAAACTATCATAAACTTTAAGATAAACCACAAAACTATAATAAACTTTAAGATAAACCACAAAACTATCATAAACTTTAAGATAAACCACAAAACTATCATAAACTTTAAGATAAACCACAAAACGTTCATAAACATTAAGATAAACCACAAAACTATCATAAACTTTAAGATAAACCACAAAACTATCATAAACTTTAAGATAAACCACAAAACTATCATAAACTTTAAGATAAACCACAAAACGTTCATAAACATTAAGATAAACCACAAAACTATCATAAACTTTAAGATAAACCACAAAACTATCATAAACTTTAAGATAAACCACAAAACGTTCATAAACTTTAAGATAAAAAACACAAAACGTTCATAAACTTTATGATAAACCACAAAACTATCATAAACTTTAAGATAAACCACAAAACAATCATAAACTTTAAGATAAACCACAAAAATATCATAAACTTTAAAATAAACCACAAAACGTTCATAAACTTTAAGATAAACCACAAAACTATCATAAACTTTAAGAGAAGCACCGACCCGATCACAAAGTTTAAGATGAGCACGAAAACTATCGTAGACTTTAAGATAGACACGATTTTACTTAAGTAACAAGACAGACATGCTGGTCCTCATTTTAGCGGGGAGACTCTAGAGAGAAAGTTGATGTTATATATACTTCTCTTCTTAATATTTTTTATGTTATATAATTCTCTTGTTAATATTTTTTATGTTATATAATTCTCTTGTTAATATTTTTTATGTTATATAATTCTCTTGTTAATATTTTTTTATGTTATACAATTCTCTTGTTAATATTTTTTATGTTATATAATTCTCTTATTAATATTTTTATGTTATATAATTCTCTTATTAATATTTTTATGTTATATAATTCTCTTATTAATATTTTTATGTTATATAATTCTCTTATTAATATTTTTATGTTATATAATTCGCTTATTAATATTTTTATGTTATATAATTCTCTTATTAATATTTTTCTAAACACTCGTTTTATCTGTAATTTCTTCGTGACTAAATACTTTAAAGAAAATAATAATAAATAGATAAATATCTATTACGACTGGAAACCTCAAACTAAAAACGAAATATACAGCAATATGGCGTGAGACAAACAAAATATAAAGATAGTTTATGAAAAATTTGTTGAACTGAGTATTTTCATATTTGTAATTTATTCCCATCTTATTTATGTTAATCGTGCCCCATTAGTTGAAATGCGATTTGTGGTGTTAAGTGGGGCTAAATGAAGCAAATGGAGAATGCACAATCATTTCACGTTTACTGCATATAAGCGGTTTTACTGTAGTCTATTTGTTGGTCCAATCATGAGGTTTGGGTGGTCTACAGGTAAACTGTCGGGCTCGGATCAGGAAGTTCAGGTTAGAATCTCACAACAAGAGGAAATAACTTTTCTATTTGAATCTATGGATTTTTCTTGGCTTTACCAAATGAGAGTGATCACCCAAAACTTGTGATGTTTTCAGCAATCTGCACCCGGGCTGTTGTGGGTAGAATAACGTCAGTCGTCTTATAGGTCGCTTAGGCAAAGACGTCACTAACATTGGGTGTTTTCGGGAAAAACCCTTTTAGCAGGCTTTTTTTTTCTACATAGTCGGCGTTGGCTTTAGCCTTCCCTGGTCTCTGGTTAGCAAGGTCAAATGTCTAGCTCGCTCGAAAAATGGCGAAAAACAGGAGATCCCGTCTGCACTTTCAAAAGCCCTTAACAGTTAAAAATAAAAAAAAAGTACAGGAGCCCATAACAGTTACAAATATAAAAAAAAGGTACAAGAGCCCTTAACTTTTAAAAATCGAAAAAAGTAAGCCGAATGTGACCGTCAATAAAAAATGTAGATGTAAAAATGTTCCCAGTTACCTCTCACCCTCACCCAACACTTCATTTGTTACTAACATAAACTATATTAAAGTAAACTAAACCAACCTAAATTAAATTAATCTGAACTATATGAGCCTAAATTAAACCAACCTAAACTAAATTTACCTAAATAAATTAACTTAAACTAGATGAAACTAAACTAAACCAACCTAAACTAAATTTACCTAAATAAATTAACTTAAACTAGATGAAACTAAACTAAACCAAGCAAAACTAAATTTACCTAAACTATACTAACCTAAACTACATTTACCTAAACTAAACCAACATAAACTAAATGAACCTAAACTAAACCAACCTAAACTAAATAAACCTAACCTAAACCAAGCTAAATAAATTTACCTAAACTAAATAAACCTAAACTAAACCAAGGTAAACTAAATTTATGTAAATTAAAACCAGTTTAAACTAAATGAACCTAAACTAAACCAACCTAAACTAAAATAAACATAAAATGACTTTACCTAAAGTAAACTAACCAAATTAAATTAACCTGAACAAAACCGACCTGAACTAAATTTACCTACACTAAATGAACCTAAACTAAGCTTGCCTAAACTAAAATTTACCTAAACTAAATTAACGTAAACTAAGGGACATAAACTGAACCAACCTAAACTAACCTAAACTAAACCAACCTAAACTACATTAAATTGGCCAACTCTTACTACATCTCACCAATTTTATCTCCAGCAAAACGCCTCTGGTGACTTCCAGCTTGTAGAGACGGACTTGTTTGACAGCAACTGTCTCACCCTAGAAAGACACAATTTCTAATATAAGAAATGTAACAGAATATGAAGAATAATGACATTTTACCTCAGGAAATGTTCTATTTTCTGTGAGAGCTAATTTGTGTGGAATTATCTGCTGAAATTGTTATAACACAATGGAGCCAAGCGATAACTTCCGTGCAAGTAATTTTTTTCATTAAGAGAGAGAGAGAGAGAGAGAGAGAGAGAGAGAGAGAGACAGAGACAGAGAGAGAGAAACAGAGAGACAGAGAGAGAGAGAGAGAGAGAGAGATAGCAAACTCTCCAGCGTTTACAAGGGGAGGCAATCTGCCAAGCAAATGTTTCGACCGTTAAGCTACTTGACGCGCTATGGAAGGGGAAGAAAGCAACATTGGAGCCAAGACAAAATACTGAAATTTGAGCCTGAAAGTTCGCGAAATGCCCCGACTGATTATAATACCAAACTATACTACTAGAATTCATTCATCCATTTTCCTCTCGGGCTGAAGACAGAACATTGGGCGGGAGTCATAGTTCTCCATCTTTGATGATTTGCTACTAGTTTTTGGTTCTTTCTTAGTGCCATGAGTGAGCCATCCCTAGACGGTGAACAGAACAACTCCCAGCAGCTAAGGTCAGCGCATCGTACTAGCGTATGCTGGAAGCTGTGAAAACGGCATTGACCTTGACGCTGGACTTATCTTCCAATCAAAAAGTAGCGATGGTAGGGCGTCCCACACAGAAATGGATGGACAACTTTCCAGACACTCGTCTTCTTCCACTACAGGATAGACCTTCATGCCTGGTAATGGATAATGCATCTTATCCACAATACCGTGTCAGCGGAAGACAAACTGTACCAAATAAAAAAAAGATCAAATTAAGGCAGGGCTTGATAAGGAAAATGTCAAATTCGACGACACATATTTAAAACAGAAGTTCTTGCAGCCTTTGAGGAATACAAACAAGAAAAATGTGTATGATATTGACGAGTACGTCCACACTTCTATGTGACTTCCTGTATATCAAAATGCGTCTACCATCGTTTAATTTGGGGTGCAGTTAGGACACCTTGGGGTCTAATGGCGACAGAAGGACAAGATTAACTGTAGCAAACTGGTGTAATGTTTGCGATTACTCATAACGGGCAACACACAATTACTTGATCTATAAAGGTATAATGTAGATACGCCTCTGAAAAGAACGGAACTGAAAATTAACATGTATACTGTAAAATCTAAAATTTAAATAAACTTATTTGCAATGATCCTAAAAGATAAAAGTAATTAGCCGATGTGCAAAATCTGCTGTATTTGTTGAATAGAGAAAAATAATATTTTTGCATCATGGATATTCTGAGGCTGCATGCAAAAAATCACTGCAAAATAACAGCTAGTTTCTCGAAAATCGAAAGCAAACGTGTTCAAGAATTAATGAACATACTATAGAAGCCTTTTCAGCTGTTTCAGCAATAGCTTTCATTGCTCTGTTTCTAGAACCTTCTTTCAGATCTAGATGCTTAAGCAGGTCGTACACGTAGGTGATCATCAAACACCTCGTGGCTACTCCACCGCTATTATCTTTATTCGCAATTCCTGCTATCGCAGCCCATTGACCAAGTGCCGTTATTTTACTACCTTCAATGTGCCTTGCCTCTCGATTTTTGAGTCAAATTACAGTCAAGTAAGATCAATTATGACAATGTTAATCATTCATAGAGTGTGTAATACAATATTTATTTGCATTTTATATTGTCTGTTGCATTCTGGGTATGTCGCTTGTCTGTGGCAGTCCCATTATCATGTTTCAGTCATTCGTTGTCGAAGATAATTGAGCCCTTCAAGATAGGTTGGGTGGCCGAATCGGTAGCTCGTGCTCCACATTTCTGGGGAGCGTGAAATACAAACTCAAGCCCGAACACCTCGCAGCGACTGCTCAGTACAAGCGGCCTTTATTCTTCGGCCCTATATATGTCCCTCCCCCACCCCACGGCCAACATCAGTAATGGAATAATGTTGTAAAGCTAGTCTTATTTCAAGATGGATTATCTTGATCTAAAGAAGTCAGTGCTACATCTAGGTGGTAGGACCTCATTGTTTGCCTCAGGTCCTATAGGCAGCAAGTTTGTACAGGACATTGTTGTGTCACCACAAGTAGTGAACTTGACCTAGTGATGTCTTGCAAGATGAGAGAGCATAATCTATCGTCTGTCTTTGGCCGGAAGAGATGGAGCCGAAAGTTATCAGCCTTTAACCATTTCATCAGATTTAGAGGTTTGCAGTAACAGAGAGTACATAGACCTGATTATGAAACACAGACAGAGAGGTGTCATAGTTCGACCAATGTCAATGTTCACTGCATCGCCTAATCTCATGATTCTCGATTAGTCTTGACTTATTTGCTAGGATAAAGAAACAGACACAAAGATAGACCTTCGAACGGGTGAAAAGATAAAACGTTTTGGTCCAGATTTCATGTACCCTGACAGTTATTGCACAAGCTGTCGTACATACTTCAAAGCAAAGAGCATTATGTGATTTTTTTTCCACGCAATCACATATTGGTGTCATAAAGACAATTGCTGTTTAGCTACAGAACGCTTCACTCGCTATCTTTGTCGCATACCTTTATCATGCTACTCAAATTGTGGTCAAAATTTCACATGCTACTCAAATTGTGGTCAGCCTTTATCTTGCTACACAAACTGTGGTCAACCTTTCACACGCTACTCAAATTGTGGACAACCTTTATCATGCTACTCAAATTGTGGACAACCTTTATCATGCTACTCAAATTGTGGACAACCTTTATCATGCTACTTGAGCATTCGTCAAACCTTTACCATGCTACTTGAGCATTCGTCAAACCTTTATCATGCTACTCAAATTGTGGACAACCTTTATCATGCTACTCAAATTGTGGACAACCTTTATCATGCTACTTGAGCATTGGTCAAACCTTTATCATGCTACTCAAGCATTGGTCAAACATTTCATGTTAGCGTACTTATTTACCTGGTATAATGCCACCAGAGCATAGTTTTGCTCTGTCTCAGATATCAAGGACTGGCTGTCGTCTTTGGATTTCTGTAACAGGAAGTGATACGTGCACATATCAGCGCATGCAGGATTGATATGGTAGACTATAAAGAATAATGGAGAGAGAAAAAGAACGAATGAGAGAGAGAGAGAGAGAGAGAGAGAGAGAGAGAGAGAGAGATCTGATAAGCTTGAAATGAATCAGTTTTCTGTAAGATGAAACGGAGATTGCTAAGTTGTCAGTGGGCTCGATGCTGTCAAAATGGGATGATATCACGATTTGTTTCTCGACTGGCTTCGAGGTTCACCCCGGCATCTGAACATGAGTCTCACAACAACTTTACAGCAGCTTCGCATCTCTATGCATCCTGGTGCCTTTACTCCTTTACTAGGTTTTAGTGTGTCTGTGTGTAATGTGTGTGTTTAATGTGTTTTTTATGTGTGTGATATGTGTATGTGTGTGTGTTGGGCAGGGGGAGGGGGCGGGGGCTGGCGTGACATCGACCACATCATCCATCAAATCTTAACCTTACATTATAATGTGGAAACAATATTGGCACCGCTAATGGTACATTTCCCAAAGTTGACAAGGTTACTTTACATAGTAAGAAGTGAAACTTCTCTCAAAAACAGTCAGTAAACGTTATATCACGTTCACGACAGCCGCACTTGGTTACTATTCCCTTTCGGTTTTGACAGGATAGTTAATTTTGTTTTCTTTAACACATTTCGATTGTTTTTGGTTTGGTTGTTTCGTTATTAGTTGTGTGTGTGTGTGTGTGTGTTTTGTTCCTGATGATTGGGCCGAAACGTTGTTTAGTCTGTGTCGTCCACTTATCACGTAAAGCTTCTTACATACCATTTTTTTTAATTTTTTAATTTTTCATCCAGTAAACGTTATCTAGGTGGCACCTTTGTCAAGTCAACACAGAACTGGAGTCGTCAGTCTCCATATACTTAAGCTATACTGAGGTAGCGATTAGAGGCCACAGAGATGGGATTTCTCGGAAGAATGTTGAAAGTTCCCTGGACAGCTAAAAAGACCAATGAGGAGGTTCTCAAAGAGGCCAACATAAAAAGGGAGCTCTTAAAAAAAACATCAGAAAGAAACAATCAACATTTTTCGGGCACATCATGAGAAAGGAAAGTTGGAATACTTGGTTATAGCTGGCAAAATAAAAGTAAAGAGAGATCGCGGACGACAAAGGGAGAAAATACTGGATAGCTTGGTGTCATGGCATGGAAAACAGTCAACAACAGAACTGATACGATGCACTGTAGATAGAAGATTGTGGAAGAACATGGTCGCCTACGCCAACCGGTATAGCACATGATGATGATATTGAGGTAGAGGTCTGAGCACTTATGGGCATGTCCGATATGCAATAAGAATGATCCGTGAACTAAACTTAATCTTTGTAGGGAACTCTCACACACTCAGTGAAAGCTTAGCTCTCTCATGTCTCGCGCTGTCTAAGCGTCAAAGAAAATCAGACATGACATTTGAACCGTTTCCTTATGTAACACTTCCTTTTAGTTGTTTCATTAATGCCCACGCAGGGTTGTATTCGATATGTCACTCGTCAATAGCTTAACGTGGAAATAATGTCCGGGGCATGTAGACTTTCATGGTAATGAGATGGCCGACAGGATTGTAGGGCAATTGTCATTATGGAAGGGACGTTAAAAAATTACAAAACTGATATAACTCTATATCTGATACTGATATAACTCAACTGATATGACTTTAGATAGGACATTAAATGCCTTTGAAAGCAAATGTGTCCATAGGATCTCATACATAAGCTGGAACGAATACATTTCAAACGAAGGGATAAGAGACGAATCAAAACAAGAATACGTCTCGAGCTTTATAAGAAAAAGGTGTTGGAAACACATCGGTCATGTGTTGAGAATGAATAATGAAAGACTTCCACAAGATGCATTCAAGTGGAAACCATCTGGTTAAAAACAAACAATGCAGACCAAGAGAACCGCTATGTAGAACAATTACTAGGGAAGGTTCAAACATGAGACTAAGAAACAAATGCTATGCTATTCACATCTCTCCTATACTAGTCCATACTGCATCACTTCACCTGTCCCCTATATCTCTTATCCCTCTCTATGACACCTTTATCTTTCCTCCTCTCGATGTATCCCATATTCTTCTAGTCTGTTTCTTGTGCTTTATGCATGCACACAGGCCTAATTTTGAAAACTTCTGTTACTACGTACCATGTAGGCATATTTTCACTTTCGTGTACGCACACATTCCCCGTGCGCACTTACGTTCTTGCCATGTTATAACATACAGAGAAGACTTTATTCTTTTTTTTCTTTCATTTCTCCTTCTAGTTCGAAATTTTTATATTTTTTAAAATTATTTTTTACTTTACATACATATTTATACGCGTGTTGTATGTTTGTTCCTGTTGAAGGCATATTACGCCGAAACGTCGTTCTGGTTTGTGTTGTCCACCTGTTACGTCAAGTTTTAACCAGACAGGTTTTTTCCTATTTAAAAAATCATTCTCATAATTAGCTTCAGTGTAGCTTCGCATTTGTGCATTTGTGCATTTGTGTATTTGTGCATTTGTGTATTTGTGTATTTGTGCATTTGAGCATTTGTGTATTTGTGCATTTGAGCATTTGTGCATTTGTGTATTTGTGCATTTGTGCATTTGTGTATTTGTGTATTTGTGCATTTGTGTATTTGTGTATTTGTGCATTTGTGTATTTGTGTATTTGTGCATTTGTGTATTTGTGTATTTGTGCATTTGTGTATTTGTGTATTTGTGCATTTGTGTATTTGTGCATTTGTGTATTTGTGCATTTGTGTATTTGTGTATTTGTGTATTTGTGTATTTGTGCATTTGTGTATTTGTGCATTTGTGTATTTGTGCATTTGTGCATTTGAGCATTTGTGTATTTGAGAATTTGTGTATTTGTGTATTTGTGTATTTGTGCATTTGTGCATTTGTGCATTTGTGTATTTGTGCATTTGTGCATTTGTGCATTTGTGCATTTGAGCATTTGTGCATTTGAGAATTTGTGTATTTGTGTATTTGTGTATTTGTGCATTTGAGCATTTGAGAATTTGTTCATTTGTGCGTTTGTGCGTTTGTGCGTTTGTGCGTTTGGGCGTTTGGGCGTTTGGGCGTTTGTGCGTTTGTGCGTTTGGGCGTGTGTGCGTGTGGGCGTGTGTGCGTGTGTGCGTGTGTGCGTGTGTGTGTGTGTGTGTGTGTGTGTGTGTGTGCCTTGACCCGACTAAGAAACAACAACGAACTAAAAGCGGATCGTGCGAACTATGACTTCCGCCCTACGTGCTGCCTTCGGTCCGAGAGGAAAATGATGATGACATGCTAAAGTATAACTGCCATCAAGTACTCACTAGAGTGTACTGGCCAGCAACACTGAGGACAGAATAGATCCGAAGCTTGGAGCTGTGTCCCATGTTAGCGCGGAACTTGATCTCGTCATAGCTCACTCTCCACGTGTCGCTGTTGAGGTTCTTCTCCCACATGATGCGCCTGGGGGTAGAGGAATGTGACTACAGGGTGTGTTGAAGGAGGGGTATGAGTGTAGGGGGGTAGGGGAGTGTGGTTATTGGGGCTGTTGAGGGATGGAGAGAAGAAGGGGAGGTAGGAGTGTGGTTATTGTAGCTGTTGAGAGATGGAGAGAAGAAGGGGAGGTAGGAGTGTGGTTATTGTAGCTGTTGAGGGATGGAGAGAAGGGGGAAAATGTCGGTTAGTGAACTGGACTGCTAAAGACAAGAGGTCGGGTTTGATCCTGATCGACGGCTTCCAGGTTCACCCAGCCTTAAATGGGTACCGGATTTTTTTTCTGGGTAAGTACAGCAGAACGGGCGTAATACCGACCAGATTACCCCAAAACTCATGTGCCGTAAAAAAGTAAGTAAAGTACCCCCCGTCACGCCAAGTGGCGTATAGGGAAATATGGTGTTAGTGACCCTATATTTTACAGACCTTCAGTACCTGATTTTTGGGGTAATGTGGTCGGTATTACGCCCGTGCTGCTTTTACTTTCCCAGAAAAAATCCGGTACCCATTTAAGGCTGGGTGAACCCGGAGCCGTCGGTTGGGATCGAACCCTACCCCTTGTCCTTAGTAGTCCAGTTCACTAACCACTGAGCTATCGCGGCTCCTACTAATTTTTAGGGAATTAGTAAAACCCAGGTGTCCTCGCCAGGGTACGAACCCCGGCTGTTGCCGTGGTAAGCCAACCGCCTATCGATTGCGCTAACCGGACACCCTCATGTGCCGTAGATCTGTAAAAATTATGGTCACTAACACCATAATCCCTATACGCCACTTGGCGTGGCGGGGGCTCTTTACTTTTATATAAATATAAAGAGAGAATGAGAGAAAGAAAAGAACTAGAGTAACTACGGAGGAATAAAAAAAAATGAAACAAAGAGTGGTGATGGGAGTATCTGTTTCGTTTATAACCTTTCTCTTCTTATTCCCTCACTCTATTCTTTCACATTATCACCTCTCCACTTATATTATTTCTCTCAATTCTATCCATTATCACCTCTCCACTTATATTATTTCTCTCAATTATATCCATTATCACCTCTCCACTTATATTCTTTCTCTCAGTTTTATCCATTATCCCCTCTCCACTTATATTCTTTCTCTCAATTATATCCATTATCACCTCTCCACTTATATTATTTCTCTCAATTATATCCATTATCACCTCTCCACTGATATTACTTCTCTCAATTATATCCATTATCACCTCTCCACTTATATTATTTCTCTCAATTATATCCATTACCACCTCTCCACTTATATTATTTCTCTCAATTATATCCATTATCACCTCTCCACTGATATTACTTCTCTCAATTCTATCCATTATCACCTCTCCACTTATATTCTTTCTCTCAATTTTATCCATTATCACCTCTCCACTTATATTCTTTCTCTCAATTTTATCCATTATCACATCTCCATTTATACCTCTCTTTCAGTTATATTCATTATCACATATCCACTTAAATTACTCTTCTTGACACTGTCTTATCCAATAATATGGATGTACGCGTGCGCATACACACGCGCGCACACACACACACACAAACGGATGTTTGCTTTTATATCAAAGTAGTATGTTGGTTCTAATCATAAAAACGTTTCTAGATGTATAAATGTTGATGTCTCGAGGAAACTACACTCCACTCATTCTTGTCATTGATATTTTATTGGAGTGATTCAAATTGTAGACACTGAACATACATATGAATATCCTAGAACAGTTCATTTTTATGTTGTCGATATGTTAGCCCCAAATTTGTATGCTATCGATATGTTAGTCCACAATTTTTATGACAATAATTATTTCAAATTTTAACAAATTTAAACCATTTCTGGTGTAAAGTAACCATGATTTAAGCACAAATGTTCCCCAAATGTAACTTATATCGTCTCTTATGATGATTATTAATGTATTTTATCAGAATTATACTCAAGTCATGTTTCAGAGCACAGAACACTTTCCAAAACTACTAAAATATCGTCAACAAACAATAAAAACCCCTTCAATAATTATCGTTTAATATCTAGCTCGTTATGAGAACCAAAATATACAAATATTAACATATAAAACACAAATAAATAAAGCACACCGCAACTGATAATCCAAAATAAAAAAACCTACAATTTCCCTCATTCAATTAGTGACCAATTGTTATGACAACGTAAACTGGACTGATAACCCATTAACGTAGACAAAAACATGAACATTAGACAAAATGAAGCTGATGAAATCAATGATGGATGACAGCTTGCATCACTCGTCTGAGGCAATACAGCAGACACGTATTCAACATTCAATTACTATGTGGACGAGTCTTTGGGAATTACTAAAGAATAAGAGAAAGTAAATAGGAAACACGTGACAACCACTCTTATTTGACGTGTCTGTTTAGAAAAATTGGGTTGCTATAAACGATGTCGGTAGTTAGGAGCACTTTGTGGAGATTTTGGGGGTAATTAGGAGCACTTTGTGGAGATTTTGGGGGTAATTAGGAGCACTTTGTGGAGATTTTTGGGGGGGGAAAGCAATTGAGAGAGGATATATTGTTGGTGGGCTAGGTAGCGGATCGTTAAATGTGTTGATTGTGGTCTGGACCGCTATTATCTTAGATGGCGGAATTATGAGAAGATGGAAAATGGAAATACGGACATATTAGTGGGGAAACTAGTGTCAAGATATTTCAGCTGAACACCAGAGAGAGAGAGAGAGAGAGAGAGAGAGAGAGAGAGAGAGAGAGGGAATGGCATAGATATAAAGAAAACGGTCAGACTTTCCGTTCGATTCATTGATCAGTCAGGCACTCTCTATGTATGTTTGTTGGTCTGTGGATAAGTGGATTGGTAGTTGAAAGGTCAGAGAGCCCAAGAGTTAGATAAACAAATAGTGATACAGATACTGACTGATGGATAGACAGACCGAGAGTTAGATAAACAAATAGTGATACAGATACTGACTGATGGATAGACAGCTCAAGAGTTATTTTTCTTCTATTTTTCCTCCATTGCCGTTGGCGTCTAGGGGAGATACAATCTGCGATTCTTTGCTCTTCTGTTGGCCTCTTCTGGTGTTATTCCTCCTAGTGACTCTAGTATTCCCTTTATCCATCTCTTTCTCGGTCTTCCTCTGACTCTGGCGTTTTCGTAGCGTTTGTTTATGGCTTTTTGAGTCATTGTTTGTTCTTTTTGTCTTGTTATGTGACCGAACCATTTTAGCTGTTGTTTCTTTATGTATTCGATGGCTGGTTCAATTTCGAGTTTCTTCCTCAGGTCAGTGTTTCTTACTCTGTCCCTTAAGCTGTTTCCTGTAAATTCTTCTGACACATTTAATTTCGGTGGTCGTTATTTTTCTTTTTCATATTGTTCTAGAGTTCAGCGTCCATTTCTGGCACTGGTAGTACAGAGTTGGTAGACAAATTGATTTCTAAATTGCCCGTTATGCTTCCGTACTTATTGCTTTGTATTCCAATAGTTTTGCTACTTGGCCTATAACTTCGCATGCGTTTTTGTTACACCGTATATCTATTTCTGTCACTTGGTTATTGTCTTGTGTAAATGTGCTATCCAGACATTTAAAATTGTCTACTTGTTTCAGGGTCGTATTATCTATTATGATGTTTAGTTTTTTTTTCTTTCTCGCTATTGCCATTACTTCGATTTTATTTATGTTGATCTTCATGTTGTATTGTTTACAAGTGTTGTTTAGCCTGTTTATATGTTATTGAGTTAGATAAACAAATAGTGATATAGATACTGACTGTAGGATAGACAGATCGAGAGTTAGATAAACAAATAGTGATATAGATACTGACTGTAGGATAGACAGACAAAGAGACAAATAAACAAACAGGGATATGGATACTGACTGATGGAGAGACAGACAGACCGAGAGTTAGGCAAAAAAACAGTGATATAGACATACATATGGACGGATAGACAGAGAGATCGGGAGTTAAACAAACAAACAGTGATATAGACAAACTGACAGAAAGACGGATAGACAGACAGACAGGCAGGTAGGTAGGTGGAGACAGACAGACAGGTAGGTAAGTAGGTGGAGACAGACAGACAGACAGGTAGGTAGGTAGGTGGAGACAGACAGGTAGGTAGGTAGGTGGAGACAGACAGACAGGTAGGTAGGTAGGTGGAGACAGACAGACAGGTAGGTAGGTAGGTAGGCGGAGACAGACAGACAGGTAGTTATGTAGGTGGAGACAGACAGACAGACAGGTAGATAGGTACAGACAGACAGACAGACAGATCATAAGTGGCTTGGACGATAGAAGGATGCATGAATGAATAGTTTCGTTCATGTTAGATTAATAGATGGATAGAGAAACAAATGGAGAGAAAGACACTCTCACCTGTAGACCAGGAAGCCAACACCGAAGGCGATGAGACACAGGCCAAGGACAGAGATACTTGCAGTCATGTAGACAGGCACATTCTCTGATGGGATACATTAACATGGATAACTGTGTGGAAATATTCACAATTATTGTAAATAGATAGTTTCTCGCTAGAATTCATGTCAGACAACGGACATATAGCAAATTCGGACTGGTAATTACATTAGAAATAACACAATAGAAATAGCAAAAAAATGTATCCTTCCTCGTTTGACTTACAGCATCAAGGGGATATATAATTTGCGGTCTTTTGCTCTTCTGTTTGCATCTGCTGCTGTTATGTCTCCTAGTGCTTCTAATATTCCGTCAGTCCATATTTTTCGTGCTCGGCCCGTAGGTCTGTTGTTCTCGCAAGGTTTATTAAAAACTCGTAGTGTTTTAATCTTTCTGCCTTATCACGAGGCCAAATCATTTTATCTATTGTTTCTTTATATATTCTATGGCGGGGATTATTCCTAGCTCGTTTCTTAGTTCTTCATTTCTCATCTTATCTCTCAAGCTGTTTTCTGTCATTCGTGTAAAATATTTAATCTCAATGGAAGCTATTTTTCTTATTGTTCTTGCATCTATATGATCCTGGACTGTCATAACGTTGGGATGAAGGTTGTTTTCATTGCTACAATTACTCAACATTTCTATATGGTGCAGAAACATGGACATTTAATTTATTTGAACCATATTCTAAATCAAGAAAGGACGGTTGTGGAAACGTATTCAACAAAGGAGATAAAAATCAAGGAAATTATATACGTAATCAATAATTAATTAACAGAAATACACATAAATAAATCAGACGTGTAACTAAAGGTTAATTAAGCGAGGAGTGTAGATCGATGAGGTGAAATATTTTGAGCAGAGAAAGAGGCACAACACCGTGATTGTGATGACACTGAAGTGAAAGGTAGAAGGCAAGCAAGCTAGATGACGACAAACACGGCAAATGAGCATGGAGTTTTTAAAAAGGCGATAATGATGGTAGATTAACATGAAAAGAGGGACATGAGCCACAACAGTATATGCACAATCATGACAGGAGAGAAATAACGATAATGATGGTAGATTAACATGAAAAGAGGGACATGAGCCACAACAGTATATGCACAATCATGACAGGAGAGAAATAACGATAATGAAGGTAGATTAACATGAAAAGAGGGACATGAGCCACAACAGTATATGCACAATCATGACAGGAGAGAAATAACGATAATGAAGGTAGATTAACATGAAAAGAGGGACATGAACCACAACAGTATATGCACAATCATGACAGGAGAGAAATAACGATAATGAAGGTAGATTAACATGAAAAGAGGGACATGAACCACAACAGTATATGCACAATCATGACAGGAGAGAAATAACGATAATGATGGTAGATTAACATGAAAGAGGGACATGAACCACAACAGTATATGCACAATCATGACAGGAGAGAAATAACGATAATGATGGTAGAGTCATTGTCATGCGTTCACAGCGTAATCCTATCAATTCTATTGTTGACTGTCTGCTTGTCTTGTTGCACGGATCATCATCACTGCACACCGGATAAGCCCATAGGTGCTCCGATATCCCTCTTGAGAATCTCGAGAAAATCACAGGAGAGTCCAGGCTCACGTGCACAAACTCCGTACCACACGGCCTGGCATTTACGATGTGGGTAGATTTTTGCTGACATTTTGCCCGGGCAACGACGGCCATATTTACTGCCTTCTCAACACAGAAGACATGAATATAGCAAAAGAGAAACAGAACATCAACATAACTATAGCCAGCAGACAACTAAAACAAGTGGATGAATTTAAATACCTAGGAAGTCTAGTGACAATGACAATTTACAAGCAGCAGAAATAGACTCAAGCTGCGACAAAGCTTGTCAAATCATTGGACAACTATCACCGGCAAAATGGGCACTCTACAATACAATCCTCATTCCAACGTTGAGCCACCAATGCTAGTCCTAGACCCTAGATGCAAAAACAATAAGAAAAATAACCTCTACTGAGATGAAAAGTGTTAGACGAATGACAGGAAACAGCCTGAGAGATAAGATCAGAAACGAAGAACTGAGACAAAAGCTAGGAATAATCCCCACCAGAGAATATATAAAGAAATAACAGATAAAATGATTTGGCCACGTGACAAGGCAGAAAGATCAAAACACAACGAGCTTTCAATAAACGTTGCGAGAACACCAGACCCAATGGCCTACCATGAAAAAGATGGATTGAAGGAATATTAGAAACACCAGGAAACATAACAGAAGGAGAGATGAACAGAAGAGCAAAGGACCGCAAAATATATGTCCCCTCGACTCTGAAAGGCAATTGATGAAGGAAAGAAGAAGTATGAATTGTTTTTGTAGCGTTAGTCGATAGTTGTATGGATCGTGTTGAGCTGTTTTTGTAGCGTTAGTTGGTAGTTGTATGGGTCGTGTTGAGCTGTTTTTGTAGCGTTAGTTGATAGTTGTATGGATCGTAAACTGTTTTTATAGCGTTTGTTGGTAGTTGTATGGATTTTCTCGAGGGAGATATCGGAGCACGTATGGATGCGTCCGTTAATCTCAACAACAAAATCAAGAACATAAAACACCAGTTATTACGATAAGCACTTTCAGATCCATTTGCTGTGATCGAGCGGCTAGGGGTAGATCTTTGGATATTCTCTGTTAGCACGGGTAGCTACTGGCTGACTATATACGGGTGAGTTTTCAGCGCGTATTGACTTACCGCTGTCTCTACAGCTGGTGTCCTCATTTTGAAACCCGCACGGTGGCTTGTTGGGTGGCGGAAAGTCCCTGTTTCCGGCCCAGTGTATGTCCATTCCATTAACAGGGGAATACCCTGGCTTTGCTCCCCAGTAATTTGCAACTGTCTAATCAATGAGAACAGAGTAATAAAAGAAATAATTGTTATTAATATAACAGTAATAATAATAATACTCGCTAATATTAGTAGTAGCTGTAGTGGTAGTAGTAGAAATTTGGCAGCAGTAGGGTAATAGTAGCAACAGTACTAGTAGTAGTAGCAGCAGGAGTAGAGTAGTAGTGGTAATAGTGGTGGTGATGGTAGTAGTAGCAGTAGTAGTTGCAGTAGCAGTAGCAGCAGTCTTTTTTGGACAATAATCATGTAAGCCCTTCTTTAAGGACAACAATCATTTAAGGAGCCAGTAGTGGGGTGTAACGTACACTCCTATAAGGTGTGGTGACAGCCAGTAGTGGGGTGTAATGTACACTCCTATAAGGTGTGGTGACAGCTTTACAAACAAGGAACAACAAAATATTGATGTATAGGCTACATGCAGCCTTCTTCGTGAAACGAGAATAACATCAACAAACAACGAAAAACATGCATTCTACTACATCTAAGATGATCGAGCAGGTAAGTCGAGGAGAAGTAAACAGCGGGACAAGAGACGAGATGATGAAACGAGAGAAAGAGATGTGCTACACATCAGAGGGTAAAAGAATATGTGAAAATATGTGAGTTAAAATATGTGAGTTAAAATATGTGAGTTAAAATATGTGAGTTAAAATATGTGAGTTAAAATATGTGAGTTAAAATATGTGAGTTAAAATATGTGAGTTAAAATATATATGAAATTGAAACAAAACTTGATGGCTAATCTCGACAGCAAAGCTCACAGCGAGAATGAATTTCAAATGTAAGTAAAATGTGGCCGAAGGAACAAACTATTGATGGGAAATGTCAGTCACGTGATAGGACGGAAGACCAGGCGAGATAAGAAGATAGTGGACTAGGCATAAAACAATCCAGCGTGACACAGGTAATCACTAAAGATATATGTTGAGTGTGAAAGCATAGCGAACAAACTCGACATCTCCCAGGAAACCTAGCGATAAATGAACATGTAAGCCCTTCTTTATGGACAACAATCATTTAACCCCTCCTTTTTGAACAACAGACATGTAAGCCCTTCTTTTTTTTAACAGCAACCATTCGACATAGCAATAATACAGACATATGCACCTACTCAAGACTACACAGATGAACAAATAGAGGCATACTATGAAGACCTAAATAAAGTTATGAAGCAAGTGAAATCTTCAGACATCTTGATTGTATTGGGTGACATGAACGCTAAAGTAGGAAAAGGTAGATATAAGACAATTATAGGAAATCATGGTTTAGGAAAAAGAAATGACAGAGGAGAAAGATTAATACAATTCTGTGAAGAAAACAGGCTGATAATATGTAACACCTACTTTGAGCAAGAGAAAAGGAAACTATACACATGGAAAAGCCCTGGAGATAGGAAGAGGAATCAAATAGATTACATAATGATAAAAGAAAGGTTCCGTAACAGCGTAAAGAAAGCCAAAACCTACCCAGGAGCAGATATTAATTCTGATCACAATCCTGTAATGATTAAAATGAAAATCAAACTAAAGAGAAACAAGCAAAAATCTGATTCATCAACAAACCCACTCGACATAACAGCTTTAAATCAAAAAGATATTAAAGATACCTATACAATACAAGTAAAGAACACATACCAGAAGCTGCTAGAGGAAGGAATTGAACAATACAGAAGAGAAAATCCTGATGAAAAAGTAACAACCAAATGGCAATGCATAAAGAAAAGCATACAAAAAGCCTGCGACACCTTACCCAAAAGAGAAAAGAACAAAAAACAAAAATGGATAACTAACACCATCTTAGAAAAAATGGAAGAAAGGAGACAAGCGAAGAACACTGCCCAATACAATAAAATAGATAATGAGATACGCAAAATGTGCAAAAAGGCAAAAGAAGACTGGCTCAGCCAAAAATGTAGAGAAATAGAAACTATGGAAAGCAAACAAGACCTAAGAGGAATGCACACAGAAATAAAGAGAATGACTAATAAAAATAAAAAAGCCACAGAAGGTGGATGCATTGCAGACAAAAAAGGAAAAATGCTAACAGACAATAAGGATATCATAGATAGATGGCAGGAATATATAACAGAACTATTTCATGATCAAAGGGACAAGAAACCAGTTATAAAATGTACATCAGGCTATAAAATCTTAAAATCTGAGGTGGAAAAAGCTATAAAAACAATGAAAAGGGGAAAAGCAGCAGGACCTGAAAGCATACAGATAGAGATGATACAGGCACTTGAAGATTTTGGCATTGAAGTGATTACAGACATATGCAACGACATATACCACACAGGATACATACCAAATGAACTAAAAACATCAACTTTCATTGCATTGCCTAAAAAGAATGGTGCAGTTGAATGCAGTGACTTTAGAACAATAAGCCTAATGAGCCATGTTACAAAAATCTTGCTAAAAGTTATACAAGGAAGGATTCAGAATAAAATCAATACTGAATTAGATGAGCAGCAATTTGGATTTAGGAAAAATAGCGGGACAAAAGAAGCCATATTCTGCATGAGAACATTAATCGAAAAATACACAGAAGTAAACAAACCAATATATGCCTGCTTCATAGACTACACCAAAGCTTTTGATAGAATACACCACAAACAACTTATAGAATGCCTAAAAGAGATACATCTAGATGACATGGATATACGACTAATATGCAATCTATACTGGGAGCAAACAGCAATAAAATATAACAAAGAGTTCTCTACACCCATTGATATAAAAAGAGGAGTAAGACAAGGATGCATCCTATCACCAAGCTTGTTCAATCTATACACTGAGCAAATCTTTAAAAACATCATAGAGATGCCAGGCCTACAAATTAATGGAAAGATAATCAATAACCTAAGATATGCTGACGATACTGTACTACTAGCAGAAAATCCTAAAGACCTACAACAATTACTTAATGAAATAAACACGACAAGCAAAAAATATGGACTAGATATGAATATCAAAAAGACTAAAACTATGATCATAAACAAAGAAAATACTCAAAACCCACAAGTGGATATCAAAATTGAAGGAATAGACCTTGAGACAGTTCAGAACTATAACTACCTTGGACATACTATAACCAGTGATGGAAAATGTACAACTGAAATAAACAAAAGAATAGGAATGGCAAAAAGTAATTTTAATGCCATGAAGGACATACTAACATCAAAACAAATAACACCAGAGCTAAAACTAAGAATAGCAAAATGTTACATCTTCTCAATATTCCTATATGGTGCTGAAACATTGACATTAGACAAGAAAACAGAACAGAGAATTGAAGCCTTTGAAATGTGGATATATAGAAGAATAGGTACAATTGGATGGAAGGAAAAGAAAACAAATGACAAAGTCTTAAAACAACTAAAAATGAAAAGAGAACTTCTGAACACAATTAGAACAAGACAAATGCGATTCTTAGGCCATGTTAAAAGACACAACAGCCTACTGAAAGTGATCCTGGAGGGGAAAATACAAGGTAAAAGAGGCAGAGGCAGACCAAGATTAACATGGACGAGTAACATCAAAAGATGGACAAATCAACCGATGACAACCTGCACCATCAAAGCAAGAGATAGAGCAAAATGGCGCTCCATGGTAGCCAACCTTCGTTGCGGAGACGGCACTCAATGATGATGATGAATCAAAGAAGCCCTTAGTTTACAATATCACCAGCCCTGTTAGTGTAATGCACAATTTTCCTGATCGCTCATTAAAAACATAAAATGAGAATCTTTTTTTTCGATGAGATAAGCAATAAATTAAACTACAGTCCTTTCTCCTCTTCATTCTACTTTTCATTTTAATGTAGTTCCGCTGTTTTATCATCTTTACACACTATTCTCATAAATAAAAGAGAGAGAGAACTCCCCATAGCTTTTTAATGTTTGCAATAATATTGTTGAAGGAAATTATTTGCAGCAATATTTTGTTTTTCTTCTGTCTTAAACACGTCCTATCACAACATGTTCATTCGTTCACTCCATCGATTCATCAAAGAATATTAATAATGACTGTTTACATAAATACATTTATCTTTAGCTGCAAATTTTTCATTCTGAATTTAAACAAATTTATGAATTGCTGACTCGGTTCGTGTCATCATTCCAGTGCTTGCCTGTAATTTGTAAGGGCTATATTTAGCTGAGAATATGTTGGTTCGTTCAAATATAGTTTCGCACAATTAATACTTTGCTGAAGAGGTAAAACTGTTGTGCAAATTATAGTGCTATGGCTTCCGGGTAAACAAGGCCAACTTTTTGATGAAAAAGAAAAGATAGTCCCATATAGTGTAACATGGTAGAGATTACAAAATATTTAAACCTTAGTGTACTCAATGAAGCAATTATTACGAACATGAAAAGGAGAAACAATTCTCTTCCCTGTTCTTAGACATCCATCGTTCAAAACTATGACAACTAGGTATCATTTTGTGCGAATGGTCGAAAAAAACAACACGTAAAATAAACACTAAATAGTATCGAGCAGCTAAATTAATAGAGAGACGAGGCAATCATCGACATTTCGGCAAACGGCTTCATCAGGTATACATTAAAATATATAAAGATCAATACAATAGGTACGTAAAAAAGGTAAGTAAAGTACCCCCGTCACGCCAAGTGGCGTATAGGGAATGTGGTGTTAGTGACCATACATTTTACAGACCTTCGGCACATGATTTTTGGGGTAATGTGGTCGGTATTACATCCGTGCCGCTTTACTTTCCCAGCAAAAAAAATCCGGTACCCATTAAGAGCTGAGTGAACCGGAAGCCGTCGGTTGGGATCGAACCCTACCTCTTATCCTTTGTAGTCCAGTTCACTAACCACTGAGCTATCGCGGCTCCCTGATAGGTACGTACTATTAAACAAAAAAAAAAAAAAAAAAAAAAAACATGCAATCTTTTAGGTAAGGAACTTAAAATATTCCAGTTTACATTTATTTTTTAAAACAATGGTGTTACTGTAGATATAAAAGCAACAATGATAACCAACAAGAGAGAGAGAGAGAACATATTTTAAACGAGTTAAAGATGAATATAGATGGTTCTAATCCCGTCCGGTGAGAGAAGCGAGCGAGCTTAGAACATTACCAGAGACCACGCCCACGAAGTAAAAGAATATGGTGTCGGTGATCATCATTTTTCCTTGACCAACGGCAGCTTTTTTGTGTGTGACTTGGTCGTTACTCCGCCAGTCCGCCTCAACTACCCAGAAAAGTATATGGTCATCATTTTTTTAAGACGGCCCAAAACAAATATATTGTTATTAATTTAATTAAATGTTCTTTGCTGCTTTTTCTTCTTCTTTCTACTCAAATTAAAGGACCGCGTTGCATAAGGTTTTTTACTTTGCGTTTCGGTGCCTCCGTTTTCAACATATTTTTGTACGGGATTACTTACTTCACAAACAAATGGTTTTCTGAAATAAAGCAAATGAGAAAATGTTATATGTTGTTTAATCAAACATTTTGGCTGTACAGATTAGTGAAGATGAAGTAAGCGATGAAATGACTAATAAGACATGTCACAAATAAATGACATTTAGAGTTGAGTAGAGACATTTAGAGTTGAGTAGAGACATTTAGAGTTGAGTGGAGACATTTAGAGTTGAGTAGAGACATTTTAGAGTTGAGTAGAGACATTTAGAGTTGAGTAGAGACATTTTAGAGTTGAGTAGAGACATTTAGAGTTGAGTAGAGACATTTAGAGTTGAGTAGAGCCATTTAGAGTTGAGTAGAGAAATTTAGAGTTGAGTAGAGACATTTAGAGTTGAGCAGAGACATTTAGCGTTGAGTAGAGACATTTAGAGTTGAGTAGAGACATTTAGAATAAAGAGTGAAATAATCGTTTCTCTGTCATCAGGACCAGAACTGACCTGAAATTTCCCTGTCTCGGGGTCCATGTCACTGACAGCGAAGTTTGTGTCTCTGTCCCCGTTGTCGTCTATGATGACATCACCGGTCACGTCTGTGTGTAAACATTGACAATTGTTCCTATTATCTTACGCATCAACATCTTCTACTACACTACACATCCACATTTTCAATTACACTACTCATCAACATCTACTACACTCATCAACATCTACTACACTCATCAACATCTACTACACTCATCAACATCATCATCATCACTGAGTGCCGTCTCCGCATCGAATGTTGGCTACCATGGAACATCATTCTGTTCACTCTTGCCTTGATGGTGCAGGTTGCCATAGACAGACTTGTCCATCTTTTGGTTTACTCGTCCATGTTAGTCTTGGTCTACCTCTTCCTCTTTTACCTTGTATTTTAATTCCAAGACTATTTTTAGTAGGCTGTTGTACATCTTAACATGCCACATAAAATCTCATTTATCTTGTTTGAACTGTCAACTACTACACAACCCATCCATGTCTTTTACAAATCCACATTTACTAATCTATTCATCTACGTCTTTTACTAAACTGCTGATCTACATTTTCTACTACACTACTCACCCACATCATCAACCACAAAACTCATCAACACCCCCTCACCTTGTGTTGTATAGTTCCACATTCTCCTTGTGACGCTGTAACCATCAGAAATGTTTCTACCCAGACTGATCGTCTCGTTGACAGCTCGACCATACCTGATTATCGCATCGTGGAAAGCTCCTACAAAAAAGTTCACCTACAAATCATATAAGTGATCATTCAGTTAGTCAACACACTTATCTGATACCATGTCGCTGTAATGAATAAGTGAACAAGTAAAGGTTCCCTCCACGCTTTGCGAGGGGTATGGGGAACATGATCATATTTTTCTATGTCAACAGCACATTTTTCGCTTAGTTAACTTTCGATTAAATTTCGGTTAGTGAACTGGACTACCAAAGACAAGAGGTCTAGTTTGATCCTCATCGACGGCTTCCAGGTTCACCCAGCCTTAAACGGGTACCGGATTTTTTTCTGGGAAAGTAAATCAGCACAGGCGTAATACCGACCACATTATCCCAAAATATCATGTTCCGAAAGTCTGTAAAATTTATGGTCACTAACACCGTGTTCCCTATACGCCACTTGGTGTGACGGGGGCACTTTACTTTTTTCTCTTTTATTCCTTTCTTAGTTTGCTCTGGAAGGCGTCATCACAGTCATATTTCTTCCCGCTTTACGACTTCCACAATATTGTTGTTTTTATGGACATAGAAGCCTGCGTGCTGATGCCCTTCGGCCCAATGCCATGTTAAGACGTCAGCAGGTATTTCGGAGTTAGTAGTTTCGTAGAAGGTATTCGATTTATCAGTACATTTAGCAAGTAGAGCTGCTCCGAAATTTGAGAAATCAAACCAGTGATGTTCCACTGTCTCGTGACGAGGGTGGTTACACAGAGGTCATGCTGGAGTTTGGTTTCGTATTCTATTGATGTTTTTGTTCAGTGGCCTACGGCTGGTTCTCAGTCTTAAGATGGTGGTTTGGTCTCTCATTTTGAGTTTGTTAATGTTGTTGTTGGAGTTTGGTCTCTTATTTTGAGTTTGTTAATGTTGTTGTTTGGAGTTTGATCTCTTATTTTGAGTTTGTTAATGTTGTTGTTTGGAGTTTGATCTCTTATTTTGAGTTTGTTAATGTTGTTGTTTGGAGTTTGATCTCTTATTTTGAGTTTGTTAATGTTGTTGTTTGGAGTTTGATCTCTTATTTTGAGTTTGTTAATGTTGTTGTTTGGAGTTTGATCTCTTATTTTGAGTTTGTTAATGTTGTTGTTTGGAGTTTGATCTCTTATTTTGAGTTTGTTAATGTTGTTGTTTGGAGTTTGATCTCTTATTTTGAGCTTGTTAATGTTGTTGTTTGGAGTTTGATCTCTTATTTTGAGTTTGTTAATGTTGTTGTTTGGAGTTTGATCTCTTATTTTGAGTTTGTTAATGTTGTTGTTTGGAGTTTGATCTCTTATTTTGAGCTTGTTAATGTTGTTGTTTGGAGTTTGATCTCTTATTTTGAGTTTGTTAATGTTGTTGTTTGGAGTTTGATCTCTTATTTTGAGTTTGTTAATGTTGTTGTTTGGAGTCTCATCTCTTATTTTTAGTTTCATAATGTTGTCGTTAAAGTTTGGCCATGACCTACTTTAAAGGGAAACCACCAAATAGCCTAACGTTTTCAGTTTTACAAGCAAGGCCTGTTATGGGGGTTTTACGTCCGTCTATAGCTCGTAGAGTTAAACACGTCACACTAATAGAGGTTTATAATGGTGGGGGGTTTCCTTCTGTACTCAGTCCTATATAAAAAGAGAAGTCATGGTTTGGCCTAGATTTTAAAAAAAACGCTCTCTCCCTATTTGTCCTTATGGACCATCCATTCAGCCAATTTGCTCTACCGTTGAAGTTTAATGATTTGTTTGGATGTGTTTAATGAGATGTCGGTGTGATACCGAGTCTATCTGGATACTCTTTTAGCTAATGTACTCGCCAGGTATCATTTCTTGATGTGTTAAAGTGTATTGTGATCCGATGAATCACTAACGTAATGCAGATTTCACAATAAAAAGGTTTATCTGGTAGACGTGTACCTGTATTACGAACGACATAGCCAGTCACTCTTGTGATCTCAAGTAGCATATAAATGTATATACAGCGACTGCATGTAGCAGTATAACCAGTTTACTGGCGCGCAACTTCGTTCAAGCTTCCAGCCTTTGCCTATTTACCAGTCAAAAAATTCGCGGGAACAACACGATCCAACTACAGAGTTACTAAAGCCCGCTGGCAGAAAATAAAACCGGAAAACCCTCTAACAAGCGTGACGATTTCAGCTATAGAAGGCTGACGTCACTATACTCACAACAGCCTCAGCTCGCAAAAGCTAAAAAAAAAAAAAAGTCTAATTAATTAGAGGTTTTCATTGAATTTCCTAGTGCTTCTAATATTCCATCCATCCATCTTTTTGTGGTCGACCCTAGGGTCTGGTGTTCTTACAACGTTTGCTGAAGGCTCGTTGTGTTGTGTTTTGATCTTTCTGCCTTGTCACGTGGCCAAACCATTTTATCTGTTGTTTCCTTATATATTTCGGGGGGGGGGGGGGGGGGGGGGGCTCTATTCCTAGCTTTTTTTCTCAGCTCTTCATTTCTGATCTTATCTCTCAGACTGTTTCCTGTCATTCGTCTGACATATTTAATCTCAGTAGAGATTATTTTTCTTATTGTTCTTGCATCTAGGGTCCAGGTCTGGCATTGGTAGCACAATGTTGGGATTAAGATTGTATTGTATAGTGCTCGTTTTGCCTCCAGAGTTATTTCCTTGTTGGACAATAGTGGTGATAACTGTCTGATGATTTGACAAGCTTTGTTGCATCTTGATTCTATCTCTGCTTTTTGAGAATTATCGTTTGTCATTAGACTTCCTAGGTATTTGAATTCCTTCAATCGCCTGCCTTCTATAGTAATGTTGATGTTCTGTTTCTATTTTGCTATATTCATGATTTCTGTTTTGATTTTCAAATTGTATTTTGAGCAAATTATGCTGTTGAGTCTAGTTTTTTTGTATATTTTTGTTTATTTTTGGCGACGTTCATGACTTCTGTTTTGTTGATGTTGATTTTCATGTTGTATTTTGCGCCTGAGATGTTGAGTTTGTTCTTGTAGGTCTTCTATTGTTTCATGTATTAGTGCCTGGTCGTCTGCAAATAAAAGCTCGTTGATCTCCTCTGTCTCTGATGGGTTGGCTAGCTTACATATATAGTCCGTGTATGTAATAAACAGTAGGGGGAATAGTACGCACCCCTGATCTAACTTCGAAGTGGTCTGTGTAGCCTGCTGCTGTTCTGACCCTGAAGCTACTGTGTTAGTATCTCCCACAGTTGTTCTCTGTTTACTCTGCCGAATGCTTTTTCCTGGTCAATGAAAGCTATGTATACGTTTTGATTGTGTTCTGTCGTTTTTTTTCTGCAAGCTGTTTTAATGTGAATAGAGCATCAGTACATCCTCTGTTTTTTTCGGAACCCCATTTGAGAATCGCTTAGCTGTAGTTCTATTATTGGTCTCAGTCTATTTTCTAAGATTTTGGCGTATAGCTTTCCTACATGGCTGAGAAGAGATATACCTCTATATTGATTGCAGTCTCTTTTGCTACCTTTCTTTTTCCATATTGGTATGATGATTGCCTGTTGCTAGTCTTCTGGTGCTTGTTGTTGGTGCCTTGCTGCATTAAATATTCTGGGAAGCCATTGCCATCCTGTTTCTCCTGCTGCTGCTATTATTTCTATTGGTATGTTATCTATCCCCGGCGCTTTATTTCTTGGTGTATATTTGATTCTTCTACCTTTTAGCTTCCAGTGGAGCATAGGTCTTCAACAAACACTTTCCAAGTCGTTCTGTTTTTTGCAATTCTTTTAAGATCATTCCATGTCTTCCCCATCATCTTCATCTCTGCTTCAATCTGTCTTCTCCAAGAATTCCTTGGTCTTCCTCTTTGTCTTTTCCCCTGGGGATTCCAAAAAAGGGCCTGTTGTGTAATACTCTCAGTTGGTTTCCGTAGTGTGTGTCCTATCCATCGCCATCGTCTTCGCTGTATTTCTTTATCCACTGGTATTTGACCGGTACATTTCCATAATTCCACGTTAGTGACTTTGTCCTGCCATTTCCATCCCTTTATTCTGCGCAAGCATCCATTAATGAAAGTCTGTACCTTCGTGATTGTCAATTTTGTTATTCTCCATGTTTCACAGCCATATAATAGAACCGACTTAACATTGGAGATGAAAATTTGTATTTTTGTATTTAGCCTAATTTCTTTGGATTTCCATATGTTTCCCAGTGCAATGAAAGCTCCTCTTGCTTTTGATATCCTTATTTTGGTATCGTTTTCTGTTCCTCCCTCTTTATCTATATTACTGCCCAGATATATATAAGATTGTACGTCTAGTAGAGGTATTTCTCCTAGTTTTATTTGGTTATTGCCAACTGCATTAATTCTCATAATGTTGGTCTTATCTCTATTAATCTTTAGTCCTAGCTGTTGTGATCTCTCATCTAATATACTCATTTTATCTTGCATCTGTTGGTGGCTGTGTGATAGGAGAGCTATGTCATCAGCAAAGTCTAAATCATCAAGTTGTTTGGTCAGTGACCACTGGATCCCATTTCTGTTGTTTTGAGTTATTTTCATAATCCAATCTATGGCCAGTAGAAAGAGAAATGGAGACAGAAGGCATCCTTGCCTTACTCCTGTTCTTATTTCAAATGCTTCTGTAAGCTGTCCTTCATGCACCACACTACATTTTGTTCCTTCATACATTGTTTTTATCAGGTTAATAAACTTTATGGGGATTCCATAATGACTCAGCAACTTCCAAAGCATTCTTCTGTCTAAACTATCAAATGCCTTTTCGTAATCTATGAATCCAATATAAAGTGGGGATTTTAGTTCTAAACTTTGTTCAACTATTATACGTAGAGTAGTTATTTGATCAGCACATGATCTGTTCTTCCTAAAACCTGCTTGTTCATCTCTCAAGTGTTTCTCTATAGCCTCTTTTAGTCTCTCCAGAATGATTCTGCCTAATATTTTTCCTGGCACTGATAGTAGCATAATTCCCCTATAATTTGTGCACTCCTGTAAACTTCCTTTCTTTGGTAGTTTGATCATATAACCTTCTCTCCAGTCTTTAGGTATTTCTTCCCTCTCCCAAATTTTATCCAATAGATTATGTAACATCTTGGTAGAGGTGATAATATCTGCTTTGATGGCTTCCGAAGGAATTTCATCTGGTCCTGTGGCTTTACCATCTTTTAATAGTTTGATGGCTTTCATTATTTCTTCTTTGCTTGATTTTCCGCAGTTAACGTGTAATTCTTCTTCTGCTGGTAGTATATCTGGAGGATTATTTGAGCCGGGTCTGTTCAAAAGTTCTTCAAAGTGCTCCTTCCATCTCTCCATTTGTTCCCTTATATTACTAAGCAGATTTCCTTTCTTATCTTTGATAAAGGCGTTGATCTGTTTGTATTTTCCACCTAATTTCTTTGTGCTGTTGTACAGTTCTTTCATATTCCCTTTATTTGCTGCTTCTTCTGCCTCTTTAGCTAATTCATCTATATAATTCCTCTTATCCCTTTTAATGCATCTTCTCACTTCTTTGTTCACCTCTGTGTAAGCTTCCTGTGTCTTGGCTTTATTACTTCTTGTTTTGCTTTTATTTATGTCTGCTTTCTTGTTCTTTCTTTCTTTAATTTTATCCAGGGTCTCTGCTGTCATCCATGCCTTATTCTGGCGTTCTCTTTTCCCCAGTGTTTCTTCGCATGTCTCTTTCCATATATTTTTTACCTGTTTCCAATGATCTTCTATATTTATTGTATTTTCTAGTTGTTGGAGGACTTGGTATTTGTTTGATATTGTGACTGCGAATTTATCTTTAATTCCTTGTTCTTTAAGAAACCCTACATTGAAATACTTTCTGCCCTTATTCGTTGTAGTATACCTTTTTAATTTAATTTTAAGTTTGGCTAACAGAAGATGATGATCAGAAGCTATATCTGCCCCTCTATATACTTTTACATCCTGTAAGGATGACTTAAACTTATTATTAATACATATGTGATCAATTTGGTTTTCCGTTCTATGATCTGGTGACACCCATGTAGCTTTGTGTATTCTTTTATGTTGGAATATTGTTCCTCCTAGGCTCATTTGATTAAGGGCGCAGAAATTCACAAATATCTCTCCATTCTCGTTTATATCTCCAAGTCCATGTTTTGCCATAATCTCTTCGAAGCCTCTGTTGTCTGATCCTACCTTAGCATTTAGGTCTCCCATCAAGATTATAATATCCTTGGCTCGTCTTGCATCCATCTGACATTGTAGCTGTTTATAAAAATCATCTTTAACTGAGTCATCTTTATCGTTGGTTGGTGCATAGCATTGTATAATGTGTAATTTTATTTTGTTTTTGGTTGTTCTAAATGTTGCTCTCACCAGTCTTGGTCCCACTGCCTCCCATTCTATTAGTGTCTTCTGTGCATTCTTTGATAGCATTATAGCTACCCCTTCGCTATGTTGTGCTCCTGGTTCCTGGTGTCCTGATGATAAAATCATCTCCCCTGTATTCAATTTTATTCTCTCCGCTCCCAGCCATCTTGTTTCACACATTCCCAGAATATCTATCTTGTAGTTGGTCATTTCTGCTGCCACTTGTGCCGCTTTTCCCTGTTCGTTAAGGGTACGAACATTCCAGGTGCCAATTCTGGATGATTTCCTGGTAGACAAAGGGTGAGTCGGCAACCCGGACTCCCTATGGCTTTCTCCGGATTGCGTCATACATCTCTTAGACAGAGAGCCCTTCTCTTTCCTGGTTGACGGATTTACTTTATCTTTCTTTGACTTGTTCATGTTTGTGAAGTTTTTTCGGCTTATTTTTTTTACAGTATGGGATAGCCAGTCCCATGCCTAACCCTCCTTTCTCGCCTCTTACGAACATGCCTGGTAGGGTACAGCGCCGCTATTCTTTACTTCCCTTTCGGGCCCCGGCAGCGCACGGGCGGCATATTTGATTACTTCTTCGATTTCCTCTTTCATGATGTTGGGTTCAGTATTTGTGAGTTCTAGCGTGGTTTTTGTTGTCTTATTGGTAGTTGGTATGTTTAACAGGTCTTCAAAATATTCTTTCCACCTCTGTTGCATATATTGCTTATTTGATATTGGCTGTCCGTCTTTGTCATTTATGAGCTCAGTAGGATCATGGTTTTCTTTTCTCGCTCTTGTGGATTTTACTGCTTTGTAGAAATCTCTTGTGGCTGACTTGAAGTGCCTGCTCATGTTTTGTACGAATTCTGTCCAATTCTTTTGCTTAGCTTCTTTGGTCAAAATTTTAACTCTTTTTCGAACTAAGGCATATTTTTCATATTTTTCTTGTTCTCCCTCCAATTTTTAAACAGGTTCTTCTTTTCTTTAATTGCTTGTCTGATTGTTTCGTTCTTCAATCTACGATTTCTAATATAAACCTATTCACAATGAAAACTTTAATCTGACTTTTAAAACAATGAATAAAACTGAGAGAACAAAATGTTGACAAATGCTCTCTTACTTCTTCGTCTCTGTATGTAAAATTGTAGCCTTTATGAGACCTCTCCATGCAGTTGATTGTGAAGTTCAGCCATTCGCCGCCACGAGGCGTGTGCAGGCTGATGCGTAGAAGGGAGTCGTACGCGATTCGTGCATCTTGGTCACGTGAATCACCTCTTATCCAATCGTTGTTGCCCCAATATGGTCCAGGAAAGGGAAATAACACAACATCCATGAAGACAAAGTCGCCACTTTGGGCGTAGCCCATGTCGTAAGCTTTGAGTAGAAACTTGCGCAGCAAGTCTCCGGACATGACGAGCAGAATAACTGGAGAAGATAGAGATAGTAAGCATGATAACATTTATAACGACGTTGATAACAGGGTTTTTGATATCCAGAAAATATAACGAAAAAGTTATTTTCCTACAGCCAGCAACATCGTGTCATGTCAGAAACTTGATGAGTTCCCGTTTGATCTTTAACTCAGAGTAAGATAGACATACAACATTACTTAATGAGTGAAGGATGAGAGATAGACATACAACATTATTTAATGAGTGAAGGATGAGAGATAGACATACAACATTATTTAATGAGTGAAGGATGAGAGATAGACATACAACATTATTTAATGAGTGAAGGATGAGAGATAGACATACAACATTACTTAATGAGTGAAGGATGAGAGATAGACATACAACATTATTTAATGAGTGAAGGATGAGAGTCAGAAATATGTATCTCCCTCGACGCCCGAAAGGCTACAAGAGGAAGTGAAGAAAGAAAAGAAAGAAAGATCTTTACTCTGACATTTCTTTTTAAAAAATTGTTTCCGGTTCTTTTTTCTCCTCATTCTGTCATCGATTTTTAAATCAAAACGACATCATTTTCTCATTTCTCTTCTTCTCTTAATGTGATAGTGTCTTCTTAATTTTCTCATTTCTCTTCTTCTCTTAATGTGATAGTGTCTTCTTAATTTTCCCATTTTTCTTCTTCTCTTAATGTGATAGTATCTTCTTAGTTTTCCCATTTCACTTCTTCTCTTAATGTGATAATATCTTCTTAGTTTTTCCCATTTCTCTTCTTCTCCTAATGTGATAGTATTATCTTAGTTTTCTCCAGTCATATCTTATGATTGGGAACTGCTACTAACTATTTGATGATACAGAGTTTTGATACTTTCATAATCATTACCCATAGATCACTTCAAAAAGGGAGCTCCTAAAGAACACCAGAAAGAAACAATCAACATTTTTCGGGCACATCATGAGAAGAGGAAAGTTGGAATACTTGGTTACAACTTGCAAAATAAAACGAAAGAGAGATCGCGGACGACAAAGAGAGAATATACTGGATAGCTTGATGTCATGGCGTGGAAAACAGTCAACAACTGAACTGATACGATGCACTGTAGATAGAAGATTGTGTAAGGACATGATAGCCTACGCCGACCGGTATGGCACATGATGATGATAGATCACTACATGACGTACTAACAATATGTTGACATGGATTCATGTTGTCAGTAATCACCGACTATGCAGTTTTGCTTATACACAAAGCACGTATATATATTTGATCATTGGTTGTACAAGTGAAGGTATAGTCTCTATCTATCTATTGACCTTTCGAGCCGTAACCGGCCCATAGGGCGTAGACCAAGATACACCTTCTCCTATATGAATTTTTGTTCTAGCAGTTTTCTTTTAAAGATATTTTATTAAATCTCGCCATCTGTCTCTGTTCTGTGCAAGCAGTTCTATCTCATTGAGGGAGCCGATTCCTGCTGCTCTTGCCTCTCTCATCAATGTTCTTCTCAGTGTCTCCCTGGGTCTTCCTCTTTTTCTTTTACCTGTTGTTTCCCATATGAGGGCTTGCTTTGCTATTCGATTATTATCTCTTCTCATCACATGTCCAACGTATGACCATCGTCTTTTCTTTATTACTGAAGATATTAGTGGTTGATTGGCGATTTCTCTAATTTCCTCGTTTGTTTTGAATTCGTTCCATTCTATACCATATAGGAAGGTATAGTGGAGTACATCTAAATGATAAATTCCAATTTTAAATTCATATTCTTCATCTGGATGTGCTCAAGAGGTTATCACCGGTGAAAATTGACGCATCTCTTAATACATATTGTCTGTGACATTTCATTTCTATCTTTAATTCTAAAAATATTACAATTCGACTTGCTTGACACTTGCAATTCTATATCATCGTCTTGACTTATTCAATGCTATTTTTAATCTACTTACTATTGTTCTCTGGAGCACAGAACTTCTTAATCTAACTTGAAACACTTCTCAACTAAACTATGTCTTCCTGACTGACCTATCTCCGGATCTTCCTTCTACATCTCTATTTGATAAAAACTGACGATCTGTGTGGAAGTCCATAACAATAAACTCTCACTTCTGCCTTCAGGCAGTTTTGGCCAAAGCCGGACTAAGCCTCGTTTATTTTACATGTTCTGGGTGTTTCTCTATCTCGAGCTTTTCTCTAAAAACTTAAAATCATCATTCTAAACTCGTCTTATTCTGTTAACGCATAAGGTTAAATATCTCTGTCTCATTTGCATAATTTATTGACCTAGCCTACGTCTAATGATCTCTCAGCCAATGGTTTAATGCCAACATCAACTCTAGATGACTTTTATGTCAATTTTTTTTTAAAAACAAAACCCCATCTTGACATTTAGTTAACCTATGAGTTTAAAAAAAAATAATATTAATAGAAGTCATAAGAGTGATATTTCTCTCTCATAAACTTGACCTGCTCCCCGAGTTTGTCTATCAACCTAATTTCTGGACACGTGACAGTCAAGTCAAGTTTACATCTATCCCCCCCTCCCTTCCTTTACCAATATCTATCTATCTATTGTCCTTTCGAGCCGAAGACGGCACATAGGGCAGAACCACAATCTCAAAAACAGAAACCTTGCGTGCCAAAATGGCACATATTGCAGAGATCACTGCTCTAAAATCTATGGCGCTGTTTCCATAACAATACTTTTTACAATGACAGCTTGTCAAGCCATCGATCAACCTCCTTAGTCGCCTCTTACGACATGCCTGGAAGGTCACAGTGTCACTATTCTTTACCTCCCTCATAATGAGGCCCCGGTAACACACGGGAAAATACCAATAACAGCTACAATTCTCCATTTCAAAAACTGACTACTGTTCTTCGTGCCATGTGTTATAATTATGATACTACTATTATCTCTACTTAATTTATGGGTAACTACTAAGCTTTCCTAAGTGTGCTGTGCTATATGTCTATCTCCCATTATGTGATATACCTTATATATTGTCTATATATTATTACACTAATTACTGGCTTGTAGTTTAAAACAAGCGTGCACATTACTTGCTCCCAGTATCGCTTTTTGTTTCTCAATTTTTAGCTCTCACTTGGTACATGGTTCCACTCAATTAACTTGTCACACCTGACTCAACCAAAGACTCTTTTGTGAAGACATTCAACACCTCACAGTTGTTTGTCACTGATACTTTAGTTGAGTTGTTCATTCGTGTCTTTCCAGGAAGATAAAATAAGTATACTTCTTCTATTATACATTCAAAGCCATTAAAAAAAGTTGTCTTAAAATTAAAAACGAAACTTCTTCTGTCCTTCCTCCTTATTTAAAAACTTATGTGGTTAAAAATTGACCACAATTCTGTATCTGTTTATTTCGAATAATGAGGATTCCGATAATAAGGGACATTTACATGACTCCTTCGTGAAATAAAAATGTATAACGACTCATTGCTGAATGATGACATGTGGGCTAGCGAAAAATATGTGGACAAGAACCTATTTCACATCCACGTAGAGGTCTTAGAAATTGGCTACTCATGAGTGTAAGGATAGAAAAGAAATACCACCTCAAATCCAACAGAATTTGCCACGAATAGTGACGAAACTGGCGTGCGTTGGGACTTTAGGTCAATATGGTGGATAGGCGGCAGGAACCATTGAGGCTCAGTCAGAAAAGTGTTCCTTGTTGCAGTTTCCTCATATTCCAAGTCTGGCTTGCTGCCGGAGCTAATGAGTTTATTGCCCTGTGTACACCGCGGGCTCTGTTTTTCATCCGGATCGTGTTTAGATATCCCGATTACGATGAATCGAATATCGTATGACGAAGGACAGTTCAGCTGCGTTCACTTTCGGTGCCGCTTTGCCTAATGCCTTTTGGCGTGTGCTGTAGTTGCTATGATGGGGACTGTATGTGCTTTTCTTTGTTTAGATCCTTCAGTGAGATGAGTTTTAATTCGGATGATTAAACTGGCACAGGCGGGTGAGCAATTACGGATTTTAATTCGCTTTCAGTGATACCAAATCCTTCAACTAACCTTAACCATAACGTGCATTTTGAGTACACACTTTATGAGTTCTGATTCGCGGGCAGTGATGGTTGTAGTCAGAACGAGATGCTGATTGCTCTAAGATCATACAAATAATACCATAGTTACCGATGAGTGCAAATAGTTTTGAAGAAAGTGTGTTTTACTCACTTCTTGACCTTAACGAGGCGTCCTTGAGGAGCTCTCCAATGTCTGGATTGACGCGGCTGTAGAAAATGATGACGTTAGGGAGGTAGTTGCTCTCTTGGAGACCTTCTCTTAAGGTTTCACCTGCGGGTACAGAATCGAGGAGACAAACAAATCATAAATGAATGTTTTTATAGAGGGAAACTTCCGAGGCGATAATCAGCGAATCATTTCAGAGGAAGAGCTATGTTTACAGCATTCATTAAAAAATGACAAATAATCAACAACAGAAATAAAGAACAATATATGGTCCGAAACAGGATCGAACCCGTACTCATTGTCACGGCGCCTGACCACGAAAAGCCAAACGATAGGGAACACTGTCGAGGTCAAGTTCTAGCATCTTGAGTGACTGATGCCTCCAACAGGTGTAGACTAGTAGGTAGGGATGTGTTAACAGGTGTAGACTAGTAGGTAGGGATGTGTTAACAGGTGTAGACTAGTAAGTAGGGATGTGTCAACAGGTGTAGACTAATAGGTAGGGATGTGTTAACAGGTGTAGACTAGTAGGTAGGGATGTGTCAACAGGTGTAGACTAGTAGGTAAAGATGTGCCAACAGGTGTAGACTAGTAGGTAGGGATGTGCCAACAGGTGTAGACTAGTAGGTAGGGATGTGTTAACAGGTGTAGACTAGTAGGTAGGGATGTGCTAACAGGTGTAGACTAGTAGGTGGGGATGTGTCAACAGGTGTAGACTAGTAGGTAGGGATGTGTCAACAGGTGTAGACTAGTAGGTAGGGATGTGCCAACAGGTGTAGACTAGTAGGTAGGGATGTGCCAACAGGTGTAGACTAGTAGGTAGGGATGTGCTAACAGGTGTAGACTAGTAGGTGGGGATGTGTCAACAGGTGTAGACTAGTAGGTAGGGATGTGTCAACAGGTGTAGACTAGTAGGTAGGGATGTGTCAACAGCTAAGTCCGGGCACGATTACGTGTCTGATGGTAATGAATGTGTGTCATATGTGTGTGCACGCGTGGCTGTGTGGTGTGCACGCGTGGCTGTGTGGTGTGCGGGTGTGGAAGAATAGTTAAAAAAAGAGAGAGATTTCATCATCTTCATACAGTGCCTTCTACGCAATCATGATATGTCATTGTATTCTAGCTTTTTTTTTTTGCATTAATTTTGTGGTTGAAAAATAATGGTTAGAATAATGGTGGTTAGAAAAAACAATGTTTATAATAATGGTGGTTAGAAAAAAATGGTTATGATAATGGTGGTTAGAAAAACAATGGTATATAATAATGGTGGTTAGAAAAACAATGGTTAAAATAATGGTGGTTAGAAAAACAATGGTTAAAATAATGGTGGTTACAAAAACAATGGTATATAATAATGGTGGTTAGAAAAACAATGGTTAGAATAATGGTGGTTAGAAAAACAATGGTTATAATAATGGTGGTTAGAAAAACAATGGTTAAAATAATGGTGGTTAGAAAAACAATGGTTAGAATAATGGTGGTTAGAAAAACAATGATTAGAATAATGGTGGTTAGAAAAACAATGGTTAGAATAATGGTTGTTAGAAAAACAATGGTTAAAATAATGGTGGTTAGAAAAACAATGGTTAGAATAATGGTGGTTAGAAAAACAATGGTTATAATAATGGTGGTTAGAAAAACAATGGTTAGAATAATGGTGGTTAGAAAAACAATGGTTAAAATAATGGTGGTTAGCAAAACATTGGTTAGAATAATGGTGGTTAGAAAAACAATGGTTAAAATAATGGTGGTTAGAAAAACAATGGTTAAAATAATGGTGGTTAGAAAAACATTGGTTAGAATAACGGTGGTTGGAAAAACAACGTTTAGAATAATGGTGGTTAGAAAAATAAACAATGTTTAGAATAATGGTGGCTAGAAAAATAGACAATGTTTAGAATAATGGTACCTAGAAAAATAAACAATGTTTAGAATAATGGTGGCTAGAAAAATAAACAATGTTTAGAATAATGGTGGCTAGAAAAATAAACAATGTTTGGAATAATGGTGGCTAGAAAAAAAAATGTTTAGAATAATGGTGGCTAGAAAAATAAACAATGTTTAGAATAATGGTGGCTAGAAAAATAAACAATGTTTAGAATAATGGTGGCTAGAAAAATAAACAATGTTTAGAATAATGGTGGCTAGAAAAATAAACAATGTTTGGAATAATGGTGGCTAGAAAAATAAAAAATGTTTAGAATAATGGTGGCTAGAAAAATAAACAATGTTTAGAATAATGGTGGCTAGAAAAATAAACAATGTTTAGAATAATGGTGGCTAGAAAAATAAACAATGTTTAGAATAATGGTGGCTAGAAAAATAAACAATGTTTAGAATAATGGTGGCTAGAAAAATAAACAATGTTTAGAATAATTGATGGTTAGAAAAATAAACAATGTTTAGAATAATTGATGGTTAGAAAAATAAACAATGTTGAGAATAATGGTGACTAGAAAAATAAACAATGTTTTGAATAATGGTTGTTAGAAAAATAAACAATGTTTAGAATAATGGTAGCTAGAAAAAATCAATTGTTAGAATAATAATAACGACATTATTATTCATTATATCAATTAGAAGGGGAGCTGCGATAGCTCAGTGGTTAGTGAACTGGACTACAAAGGACAAGATGTAGGGTTCGATCCCAACCGACGACTTCCGGATTCACCCAGCCTTTAATGGGTACCGGAGTTTTTTCTGGGAAAGTAAAGTGGCACGGTCGTAATACCGACCACATTACCCCAAAAATCATGTGCTGAAGGTCTGTAAAATTTATGGTCACTAATACCATATTCCCTATACGCCACTTGGCGTGACGGGGGTACTTTACTACTTTTATATCAATTAGAAGAAACTGTGGCTATATTAACAGTTACCTGTAGCAGGACACGTTAGGTGACACTGATGACGACAAGGAGCTCATAGTTTGATGCAGCTTCTAAATATGAACAGTTGATTCCATTCTGTTCACACTTTTTCCACTGATTCTCCATCTTTAGGCTAATACTCAAGGTGTGTACCTGCCCTTAACATCCGGTTTATTTTTCTTTCGTCAGCATTCACCTCTAGCGAAGTTACTAGAGACTATGAACTGAATGTTACGTGTTAATCCGTTTTTTTTTTGTCATGAAAACCGCGTGTACGGTGTCCCTCGCATCACGGGCAGTTAATTTCCTTCGGAAAAAAAAAGAAAAAAAAAATAACATTTCATAAGGACGCTGTAAAATTCATAGTTAACTTTGACTGACGGAGGTTGCTGTTGCTGCAGATACTACTACTGCTACTGCTACTGCTGCTGCTACTGCTGCTGCTACTGCTACTACTACTACTACTACTACTACTACTACAACTACTAGTCCTCTGGACACGCGCACTCACCCAACGTTTGAGCAGAAATATCGTTGACATCGTAAATGAGCGAGATGTCCTTCCAGTTGAACCTGTCAAAAACACTCACAAAGACTTTTCTCAGGCGACATTGGCAGTATGAGAACCGGGTCAAGGTCGGGTACGTAGTTTTGTTCTTAAAGTGCCCTCCATCTCCCAGACCTGCAGAGAGAAACATGAACATGATATCAAATTAATCGGGAAAATCGGGGTTCTAATTTGACAAAAATGTTGCTGCGAAAAATAATGATTTCAAAAGAAATGTCAAATCGTTTTTCCAGCAAAGCTACTTGCTGGGAGAGATTACACTGGCGACAAATTACTACTGCCTTACACAAAAGTCAAGACAAACTAAAAGCTATGGAAGCGGTCCCGAGCAAAAAACGGGCTAGAGCTGAATAAAATGGTCCGCCAGGAGCAATGTACGATCATGAAACCACATCTTGCTAATATGCTACAGATAGGAGAGAAGGAATAGAGGATAAATAGTAGTAGTAGTGTTGGTGGTGATTGTGGTGGTAGTGGTGGTAGTAGTTATTCCGGTGACGGTAGTGATGATGGTGGTAGGGTAGCATCAGTAGTAGTAGTAGCAGTAGTAGTAGTAGTAGCAGTAGTAGTAGTAGTAGTAGTAGTAGTAGTAGTTGTTGTTGTTGTAGCAGTAGTAGTGACATATGTTATTGTATTAATTCATACACTGAAATTTTTTTTAATTTAATGGAATCTGTACTACATTTAAAAAATTTCTTTTCATCTTTTAAATTTCCGTAATACGTTTTTTTTTTTAATACAATGTCTGTTTACCTGATTATTTCATTTTTTTGCACTCTTTTTTTTTTAACACTCTTTTATTTTTTTACATTTACAAGTTATAAACTTGACTTAAAGCTAAACAATTTAATATATATATATATTTTGCCAATATGATGGTACGAGTTTGGGTTGACAATGCAACACATGGGCTAGGTAACAGGTTGGGTTGGCAATGCAACATATGGGCTAGGTAACAGGTTGGGTTGGCAATGCAACATATGGGCAAGATAACAGGTTGAGTAGATAATGCAACATGTGGGCTAGGTAACAGGTTGGGAAGGGAATGTAACATATGGGCAGGGAACAGCTTGGGTAGGCAATACAATATATGGGCTAAGTAACAGGTTTGGTAGGCAATACAATATATGGGCCAGGCAACAGGTTGGGTGGGCAATACAACATATGGGCTAGGTAACAGGCTGAGTAGACAATGCAGCATATGGGCCAGGAAACAGGTTGGGTTGATAATGCAACATCCGGGAACTGTAAACAAAGAAAGGCGTCGGGCAGACAGTGCAACAGAAGTGCCGAGTAAGCAAAGAAACAGACAGAGCAAACAAAGCAATATATGAATTTGTATGCAAATAAAAAAAGTTGAGACGACAATATCACAAAAAACTGGAGGGAATAAGTAATCGCAAAACAAAGGTGATATCTATGGTAATACTCAAGAGAGAAATCATTGTAGAAAGTGTCTCTCTTCGGTTTCCATAGATAGCAAAAAAAGATGACTCAAAATGTGTAAATGTATACTCGTCTTTAGAAATCATAGAAGGTTTATATTTCTTCTGCCCGGCTTAACTCAGGCCATTGAGAGCAAGGCCTTTGTTTATTTCTGGCTTCGGCGATCTATTATTAAAATAGTCGATAAGTCGCAACAATGCCATGTATTCCGATATCAAAGATGAATCATACAGTTCCTGTCATTTGATATTTTCAACTCTTTTGTTGGCTTCATCGTGTTCTGTCTCTTATCTTGGCAGTACGTGTTGACATTTGGTTAGGTCTTCTTGACCGCTTGCCTTTAACCTTTCAGTAACAGTCTTCATCAGACTTTCTCTTTGTATTTATTTAAAATATGTTATTGCTATAATTTCTTTCACAATTTTGTATTCAATGCTTCTTTTATTCACAAGAACTACATTTTTTTAGCTTGATTTTGTTTAATCATGCAGTTAATAACTTTGTCGATAGCCGGTACGTTATAAGAGGAATTAATTTCTTTACATCTTTTTTTCATTCCTGTTTGCCTTTCAGCGTCGCTGGGAAGGAACGATGTCATACATTTTGATCCACAGAATTACATAAAAAACATGGCTACCTGTTAAGATGGGGATGTTCCAGTAAGCTGCTAGTCTTGCCACGCTATCTAGTGCCGGGCCGCAGGCTGGACCAACCAATGCGTGTATCTGTTGTGTGTAGTAGAGTTTGGCAGCTACACCTGTTGATTAATTGATTAGTTAGTAGAACATACCTTTAGGCACTTGACTCTGCCACATAGGTGCCTATATTTTGTTGGTTAATTCAAAGGAATAGATGATCGAATCGTTATTGTAAAAAATGTAAAGAGTACCAGTGATGTTTTGTGAAGTATGGGGTACATGGCTCAGATGTTCAGACTTTTGCTATCGACTCTTGGCACATTTATAGGCCACGTGGCCAGTAATACGCCAAGTCGATCTATTTTTTCACAGAAACTATTTTCTCATCCTTGAAGAGATTTCGGTGAATTCTTAAGGTCACGATAGTCTGGAAATACTACCCACTATTTGGAGTCGAAACTCGCTTATGTGGTCTGTAGGTAAAATATCGCTTATGTGGTCTGTAGGTAAAATATCGCTTATGTGGTCTGTAGGTAAAATATCACTTATGTGGTCTGTAGGTAAAATATCACTTATGTGGTCTGTAGGTAAAATATCACTTATGTGGTCTGTAGGTAAAATATCGCTTATGTGGTCTGTAGGTAAAATATCAATTATGTGGTCTGTAGGTAAAATATCGCTTATGTGGTCTGTAGGTAAAATATCACTTATGTGGTCTGTAGGTAAAATATCACTTATGTGGTCTGTAGGTAAAATATCACTTATGTGGTCTGTAGGTAAAATATCGCTTATGTGGTCTGTAGGTAAAATATCGCTTATGTGGTCTGTAGGTAAAATATCGCTTATGTGGTCTGTAGGTAAATTATCGCTTATGTGGTCTGCAGGTAAAATTTCGCCTATGTGGTCTGCAGGTAAAATATCAATTATGTCGATTACACCAGGGAAATATCGTGTCCTATAATCGAATGTAAATAATGTTCAAATGGGTGAACCCACAATTTTGAAGACAAAAATGTTGTTGCTATTGGAACAAAGGTCTACCCACTGAACATGCACCAAAGCATTAACCACTTCGCTACTGCAGTTTTATTATTGCTTGCACATACCGTCCATTCGTCAACGCTATCGTATCTTCATTCTCGTGCCACGCTTTATTAATAATTCCTGATAAAATATAGTTAGCTGTGACATCAGGTCGTGGACCAGAGAGCAAATATCACATTTACCTTGGCTACAACATTAACTTTAAATTACTCCAGTTGACGTCATTCTAGTTGGCTGAGTGTTAGATGAGATCCCCTCATCATCAAATTCCCCAGTATAAAACACGATTGCCAAACATTAGCGAAAGCACTGAAGATGGCTTCAGCGTAGAAGTCGTAACTCGTAACACGGACGAACAGCTAGATTATTGTTGTTACAACTGGAAAAATTGAGGGTGAAAAGGAATGAGTGGAAACGGTGGAAAAAATATCAAACAATTCAAAAGAGTAGATTATAAGAAGACAAGAACAGAATTGATAGACACTTTTTTTTTAGAGATTTGACGGATCTTGAAAGAAACGATCACCTACGCAAGAAAGTACGGTACTTGATGATGTTAACAAAATATTACAGTCAAGATTGACAGTAGTAGAACGTTTTTACATCAACATGATAGGCAACAATAGGATAAGTGAATGAAACAGACAAACAGAAAAAAAAAACAGAATTATATATATATATATAAGACAGACATGCAGGGGGACAGATGGATAGACGGACAGATAGATAGATAGACAGACATTACAGACATACAGACACACAGACAGACAGACAGACAGATAGACAGACATACAGATAGATAGATAGATAGATAGATAGATAGATAGATAGATAGATAGATAGATAGATAGATAGATAGATAGATAGATAGATAGATAGATAGATAGATAGATAGATAGATAGATAGATAGATAGATAGATAGATAGATAGATAGATAGATAGATAGATAGATAGATAGATAGATAGATAGATAGATAGATAGATAGATAGATAGATAGATAGATAGATAGATAGATAGATAGATAGATAGATAGATAGATAGATAGATAGATAGATAGATAGATAGATAGATAGATAGATAGATAGATAGATAGATAGATAGATAGACAGATAGACAGATAGACAGATAGACAGATAGACAGACAGACAGACAGACAGACAGACAGACAGACAGACAGACAGACAGACAGACAGGCAGACAGGCAGACAGGCAGGCAGGCAGGCAGGCAGGCAGGCAGACAGGCAGACAGGCAGACAGACAGACAGACAGACAGACAGACAGACAGACAGATAGACAGATAGACAGATAGACAGATAGACAGATAGATAGATAGATAGATAGATAGATAGATAGATAGATAGATAGATAGATAGATAGATAGATAGATAGATAGATAGATAGATAGATAGATAGATAGATAGATAGATAGATAGATAGATAGATAGATAGATAGATAGATAGATAGATAGATAGATAGATAGATAGATAGATAGATAGATAGATAGATAGATAGATAGATAGATAGATAGATAGATAGATAGATAGATAGATAGATAGATAGATAGATAGATAGATAGATAGATAATATCTATACCTTTTTATCTATTCTAATTCTGTAATACTTTCAAACTCTCACTTGCAAGTGACGTAAATCTTGCTGTTTGCGTCGTACGGTCTTTATTGTAATCAAATCATAATCAACAACTGTTCAAACACCGCAGGTTACGTTGGATTGGCCACGTCGTATGAAAGGTGGCCGCTTATTGAAAAATATACTTTATTTAAAACTAGCAGATGACAAAAGAACTAGGGGCGCCCAAAACTCTGATTTAAAGACGTATGTAAACGTGACATGAAGACTCTGAACATAAACCCTGCAGCCTGGGAAGACATAACCGCAGACCGTATTCTTTGAAAATGCACACTAAAGCTTCCACTTATGCAAAAAGCAGACTAATTTACAGAAAAAGAGAATACACGGTGAAAGAAAAGCAAAAAAAAAAAAAAAAACAAACATTTTCTATGGAGACTGCAAAATCCATAGTCAACTATGACTGACGGAGGCTACTATCATAATCAAGTTCTTATATTTATAATTAATAACAAACAATGAACTGATTCGTTTGTTAAGCTGCATCAACCATTACTATCTCTCGCCAACTAGAAATCGATACCCCACTTCTCAAAAACAGTAACTGAAATGAAAGCATAAACACAACTTGTATGTTATGTTCATCCGCACCAAAATAGCCATGGCCTTTATCTAGAACAGTTGTCACGCCAAAGCGAAATCTCGAACATTTGATGTTAATAGTTTGTGTCCAATCTGTGAAATAAACTACATTCGCTGTTGGTTAATAAAATATTGTATCACCCACATTCACAATTGTTCTTATCTCCGTTTTCTTTTCCCAGTGTTATTTTGTCTGCATGTTTAATCGTTTATTTATGATCTCAACTGAGAAAGAAGAACATTGTATAATTTTGAAATAATTGTTCCCTTGTTTTGCAGATGTTTCTAACTATGATCGCATTTAATTTCATTTATTGAGTTATTTGTGGGTCATCATCATTGCACTCCGAACATGTCCATAGGTGCTCAGATTACCACCTGAGCAAGTCCCGCAGTATCCAGCGACTGACGACTCCAGTTCTGTGTTGATTGATAGGTCTTCTTACACGGCCACTAAGTTTCTCATTTCTGGCTGTGCCCATCATAACTCCCATCTCTTTCATCCGAAGAAGTGACGTGGATTTGTGTTTGTCGAAGTCCTGTGCTCTTCCCACATCTTGGAGGGCTTTGATGACGTCCGCCCGATCCATTGGTTGACCGTCCTCAACGACAGCGCAGCTAGCCAACCTGTCCGCCCTTTCATTTCCCCGTACTCCCGCATGTCCAGGGACATAGACAAAGGTGACCTCACGTATATTGGATTTCTGCAACGACTCCCATTGCATGCATACAGAGCCCGCCTCCACTTTTTTTATCATGCTCATCGAATCACTCAGTATACATGCGTGGGTGTAGTCTTGTGACTCTAACCATTTGAATGCCTTGGTCACTGCCATCACCTCCATTGTCATGCTACTCGTGGCCATGACGTTGACGTATGCACCACTGTCTTCTTTGACTATTCTGCCTGCCGAGCGTGCTGTAAATGCCCATGCATTTCTTTGGTGTCGTATTACAGATCCGTCTGTATAGATGACTGCATCTTTCTCATCGGTGTTATCCCAGATGAGACCGTTGACTTCAGCATTAACCACGACCGGGTTCTGTTCCCTACTTTTCCTGTCGAGTGTGACAATACATGAGAAAGTCCCCTTGAATGACGTAGGCACCGGCATCCACACCTCACCAACGCTGATATTGGTAAGCCCACAGACCTGTTTCTTGACATCTTCTGCTCGGCCCACCCATGATTTGCCTCTTTTTAGCCTGGCACTTTTACCTGTGTTTAGCTCGTGGTGCAATGGATGCTCTTTATCTGCACTAATCTTCAGGTATGCTCGTGCTCTCCAGATCTTGATTCTGTCATCCATGGTTGGAAAGTCAAGAAGATACCTCATTGCCACACAGGGAGTGTCCCTCGTACATCCCAAGATAATGCGCATGGCTTCATTCTGTATTTTCTCCAGCCTATCAATTTGAGTCGTACTGACAGTAATAATTGCCAGGGCATACTCGATTGGTGCGAGGACTAGTCCATGGAACTACTCTGCTCGATGTTGCAGCTGCCATGACCTTCACGGCGGCTAATCCTTTGCGGGATTTTGTTATCACATAGTCAACGTGACTGCGATCAAACTTAACTCCGAAGTATGTCAACAACTTGTCCCTGGTCACCTCATCAGCTCCCATTCGTACTACAGGTGTGTCCGTGTTAACGATATGATTGTTAAGGGAGAACCATGCAACTGATGCTTTATTAGGATTAACCAAGGAACTTGAAACCCCACCAGAAAGAAATGCGATCGAGTTCGTCTTGCATTGTGGAGGCGATTCCCCGTCTGTCTCTTCCCTGTCGATATACCAGAATATCATCAGCAAAAGTCATAGTTCTTCCCCTCCCATCCAGCTGTTGTTCCGTGATCGTTATTGTGTACACGTTAAAAAGAACTGGTGACAATGGTGAACCTTGTGGCAGCCCTGGACAAATGGATGTTGGCTCGGAAGACCAACTTCCACATCTGAGTATCACCTTCCTCTGAAACAGTGCCGCGGCGATCCATCTAATGAGGAAGGGGTGCACCGCCAGTTTGAGGAGCATATGCATGAGATATTTAAATGGTACCCGGTTGTATGCATCCTCCAGATCTATAGCAGCAGCACATGTCTCCTCTCGTCTGTGGAAGCCTTCGAAGACGTCATAGGCAAAGACTGCCGCATTGAGCCATGTCTCTTTGTTATATCTATAACCTCCGAGTGTGGGTGGGAATGCGCATTTCTGTTCAAGGTGACAGGTGAGGACACGGGTAACTACTTTCTCCAGCAGCTTGCCCGCAGTGTTCTGCATCGTGATGATTCTATAGGCACTGATCTGAGAATGGTCCTTGTTTGGCTTCGGCAGCGGTAGTAAGTAGCTGTGTAGCCACTCCTCCTTAATCTGGCCACTCCGAATACTGGCATTAAACTCATTGGCCAGTTTTATCAAGTCGTCGTCAGCTAAATCGCCTATGTCATCGTACCGTACACCATCTGGACCAGGAGCAGTGTTGTGTGACCTTTTAAGTGTTGTGCGAATGGTATCGGTTGTGATTGTGAGATCTTCTTCCAGCACTACATCCTTACACAATTTTGACAGCGACCCCCATATCCTCACTCTTACAGCCTAATTTCTTGTGTCCGTCTGCTCAATGTAGCGGGTAAACAGGGCCGTCCCGTTGCTCTCATCAGATTTGTGCCATATTCGGCCTGTGCTCTGAAAGTCTGGTATGCCTCTGTGTCGTGTTGTGCCATTCATGCTCTGATGAAGGCGCCGGAATGTGGCTAGCGATTTTTCTGAGCACACATTTTTACCGAAGTCATCCCAATTGGCATTGTTTGCCTGCTTAGCATATAGTTTAAAGTGCATCATTTGTTGGTCGACCTCTTCTTTCAGACGCTTCAAGAGCTCAGGTTGTGTTCTTCCATTCTTTCTGGCTTTCTGCCATGCCTTGGCCGTTTGTCTCTTGCTCCGCCAAGCTTCCTCGACATCTACGTTCCACCAGGGTGGCTGCGTCCATCTCTCCTGCCTCCTACGAGGGGCGCTCTGTTTCCTATGTCTGATTTTGCTAATGACGTCGTGGTCTGTTTTCTTGTAGTGGAATGTGTGGTGCTTTCTTTTCTGGCATCTATTTCTGCTTTTCTCAATTAGGAGGACACATGATTTGTGATCACTTCCGAGGAACCCCAGTGCACTCCACCTGCAAACCGGTGCGAAGGTGGAAGACACCAGTGCCAGGTCTATGACACTATCAGAGTCCCCTGTTTGAGTGGCCATTCTTGTTGCCTTCCATCATTCAAGCACACTAAATCGACCAACACCAGTGCGTTCTCTAGGTCTTCTCCCTGCTTCTTGGTTATGACGTTACCCCACTGGTTGCCTCTAGCATTAAAGTCTCCACAGAATATATATGGTAGTAGTAGGGAGATGTCTTTGTCATCACATTGACACAGTGACAATAACAATCAACAAAATCTAATAAATCAGGAATAAATCGGAGACATCTCCTTTAGAACAATTTAAATCAACGAAGCTCTAAATTACCTTAGACTGTCCAGTGTCTCCTTTTTGTCCTGTATTTTGAGTTGCTAGTGTAAAGGTAAAGTAAAGATAAAGTACTGGTAAAGTAAAGGTAAAATAAAGGTAAAGTAAAGGTAAGGTAAAGGTAAAGTAAAGGTAAAATAAAGGTAAAGTAAAGGTAAAGTAAAGGTAAAGTAAAGGTAAAGTAAAGGTAAGGTAAAGGTAAAGTAAAGGTAAAATAAAGGTAAAGTAAAGGTAAAGTAAAGGTAAAATAAAGGTAAAGTAAAGGTAAAGTAAAGGTAAAATAAGGTAAAGTAAAGGTAAAGTACGAGGCTTGAATCGTTGTCTTAACACGCGAGACTTCACCCATATGTTCCCGGCCGCCATGCAGAAATGTTCGGAGACTTCTGGATAGTGTTGCTTCAAGCATTGAAACTCATGTTGCGAGGCGGCATCCATCCCCTTCCCAGATATTCCCTGGTACCCATTTTTGCCAGCGGCTGGGTCGACCACGGGGGTATTTTTTTTTCCTAACCACGAGTCCAATTCACACTGCTTCCAGCGGGAATCGAACACCTCGTTGTCCGAACGTCGGTAGCCCAGCCGGGTGGTTTTCCCAACTAGGAACCCGAGGCTCCCAGTTGCTACTGTATGCAAGGCTGCCGACGATGTGTAGTTAAGTACAGTCCGTGATCGCTTTAATATATGTGTCAAGCAAGTTATCTACTAGATCGATTCAGATGATCCCACATCTAATTTCGCTGTCAGATTCTTTTTGGCCCTATTTCTCATTGGCTCCTAAATTATTCTAACACTATTCTTTTACATAGGCATAGCAAAAAGTAATTTTAATGTCATGAAAACAATACTAACATCAAAACAAATAACACCAGGGCTAAAACTAAGAACAGCAAAATGTTACATCTTCTCAACGTTCTGTATGGTGCAGAAACATGGACATTAGACAAGAAAACAGAACAGAAAATTTAAGTCTTTGAAATGTGGGTACATGGAAGAATAGGTAGAATTGGATGGAAAGAAAAGAAAACAAACGATGAAGTCTTAAAACAACTAAAAATGAAAAGAGAACTATTAAATACAATTCAAACAAGACAAATGAGATTTGTGGGTCATGTTAAAAGACACAACAGCCTACTAAAAGTAATCATAAAGGGGAAAAAACATGGTAAAAGAAGCAAAGGCAGATCAATACCAACATGGACGAGTAACATCAAAAGACGGGCAAATCAGCCTATGACAACCTGCATCATCAAAGCAAGAGACAGAGCAGAATGGCGTTCCATGGTAGCCAACCTTCGTTGTGGAGAAGGCACTCGATGATGATGATTCTTTACAACTAAAATATAATAAGTAAAACATTTAACTTGTCCAGGAAATGCACATTTTATAAAATCATTACAGAGACTTTACTATCATCAAGATATAGTTTCAAATTCTATCATCAAGATATAGTATCAAACTTTATCATCAAGATATAGTATCAAACTTTATCATCAAGATATAGTATCAAACTTTATCATCAAGATATAGTATCAAACTTTATCATCAAGATATAGTATCAAACTTTATCATCAAGATATAGTATCAAATTCTATCATCAAGATATAGTTTCAAATTCTATCATCAAGATATAGTATCAAACTTTATCATCAAGATATAGTATCAAACTTTATCATCAAGATATAGTATCAAACTTTATCATCAAGATATAGTATCAAACTTTATCATCAAGATATAGTTTCAAATTCTATCATCAAGATATAGTTTCAAATTTTTAATTTTGTAAATGTTTCTTCCTAAAACAATTAATCTGCTAAAATATTGTGTATGCACAATTTATCTGGTGTTACAATTTACAACCACTTCCCTAAAAAAAAAACAATTAGAAGAATGAAAGCCATGTAGTAAACTTTTACCTATAGTAGTAAACTTTTACCTATAGTAGTAAACTTTTACCTATAGTAGTAGACTTTTACCTATAGTAGTAAACTTTTACCTATAGTAGTAAACTTTTACCTATAGTAGTAGACTTTTACCTATAGTAGTAAACTTTTACCTATAGTAGTAAACTTTTACCTATAGTAGTAAACTTTTACCTATAGTAGTAAACTTTTACCTATAGTAGTAGACTTTCACCTATAGTAGTAGACTTTTGCCTATAGTAGTAGACTTTCGCCTATAGTAGTAGACTTTCACCTATAGTAGTAGACTTTTACCTATAGTAGTAGACTTTCGCCTATAGTAGTAGACTTTTACTTATAGTAGTAGACTTTTACCTATAGTAGTAGACTTTCACCTATAGTAGTAGACTTTTGCCTATAGTAGTAGACTTTTACCTATAGTAGTAGACTTTCACCTATAGTAGTAGACTTTCACCTATAGTAGTAGACTTTTGCCTATAGTAGTAGACTTTTACCTATAGTAGTAGACTTTTACCTATAGTAGTAGACTTTTACCTATAGTAGTAGACTTTTGCCTATAGTAGTAGACTTTCGCCTATAGTAGTAGACTTTCACCTATAGTAGTAGACTTTTACCTATAGTAGTAGACTTTCGCCTATAGTAGTAGACTTTTACTTATAGTAGTAGACTTTCACCTATAGTAGTAGACTTTTACCTATAGTAGTAGACTTTTACCTATAGTAGTAGACTTTCGCCTATAGTAGTAGACTTTCACCTATAGTAGTAGACTTTCGCCTATAGTAGTAGACTTTCACCTATAGTAGTAGACTTTCGCCTATAATAGTAGACTTTTACCTAAAGTAGTAGACTTTCGCCTATAGTAGTATACTTTCACCTATAGTAGTATACTTTTACCTATAGTAGTAGACTTTTACCTATAGTAGTAGACTTTTGCCTATAGTAGTAGACTTTCACCTATAGTAGTAGACTTTTACCTATAGTAGTAGACTTTTACCTATAGTAGTAGACTTTCACCTATAGTAGTAGACTTTTGCCTATGGTAGTAGACTTTCGCCTATAGTAGTAGACTTTCACTTATAGTAGTAGACTTTTGCCTATAGTAGTAGACTTTTGCCTATAGTAGTAGACTTTCGCCTATAGTAGTAGACTTTCACCTATAGTAGTAGACTTTTACATATAGTAGTAGACTTTTACCTATAGTAGTAGACTTTTACCTATAGTAGTAGACTTTTACCTATTGTAGTAGACTTTCACCTATAGTAGTAGACTTTTGCCTATAGTAGTAGACTTTCACCTATAGTAGTAGACTTTTACCTATAGTAGTAGACTTGTACCTATAGTAGTAGACTTTCGCCTATAGTAGTAGACTTTCACCTATAGTAGTAGACTTTCGCCTATAGTAGTAGACTTTCACATATAGTAGTAGACTTTTGCCTATAGTAGTAGACTTTCACCTATAGTAGTAGACTTTCACCTATAGTAGTAGACTGGTGCCTAAAAGGCGTAGAAGGCATTTACTTTACTTTTAATAAAGGCCCCCATCCCCCTACCCCCACCCCATAAATGCAAATTCAGAAAATAATCACAATTTTCGGTGCATTTTGTGGCCAATCATGTTGCAGAGTGAGAACCAATCGTATGTCATTTAACAAAATGTGTTTTATCACGCTCCGCCTCTAAACTTGAAACTAAATCGTGTTGTTCCTTCAAGAACTTCTTACTAACGCTTACTTTTGTGTTGTGCAGTGTGTGACGTCATCGTAGGAACAAAATCTGAAAGTTATAAATAGTGGACCGGGTGTTTAGTTGATACTGTTTGCGTGTGATATTTATTTGTTAAAAGTAACAGAAGAAATAAGAACGATGTGACCGCTTTTGATGTTAAATGTTATCTCCTAGCGTTAATGATCTCCTAGCGTTAATTATCTCCAAACGTTAGTATAGTAGCTTAAATCAAGGCCACAACGATTTTCGTTCTGGCTTGGAAATAAAATTAAAAAAAAAAAATAAGAAAGATAAAGAATATTGAGTGTGGACAGAGGAGACAAGAAGAAGCATAAATTACAGGAAGAAAAGATTTAGTGTTGCAGCGGTACTGCTGGATCTTTCTGAGAAATAACGGATCAAACTTTCTGTATATATAACAGTGGTCATTGCCAGAGAGTATATATCAGAAAGCCTTAACTCTCAGGGACAATGGAAAAAAGGGATGGGAGGCAGAAATAGACCTAGAAGACAATGATTAAGTAAATAGCAGACATCACAACAAGATGAGATTTATGTAAGAGACATACAACATTGGTCAGAACATTCGTTTTTCTCTCGACGCTGAAAGGTAACAGAGGAAAGAAAATTTTTTTAATACAGATAGAATAATAATATAAATTACAAAAAGAACAAAAATATAAAAATACAAATAAAAAGACAAATAGAATAAAATAAAATAGTCTCATAAACAAATTATCAGCGGATATAAATATTTAGATTGCAGGTCAGCCAGAGCTAGCTGAAATACAAACCGTTAACTCATCATATTATTAATTTTTTTTTTTTAAAGAAATGAAAAAAAAAAAAAAAAAAAAAAGATTTCCGCAAAGATTCGTGTAGACAGCTTTTATTTAATCGGCATTTGGGAACGCATTCGGGTAAATTTGATTTGCTTAAATTGACCCCGACACACAAATGAGAAATGTTGCAAGTGAAGCTATAATGGTTACGGTTGTTGACAAGAATAATACAAATGTAGCTACACCAGAACTTCAAAGGTTTATCTTTTAAACTGAGTCCCTTTCTCTTACTTTCTTCTGTAGCTGTATAATTCAATAATCGGTATATTGCTGCCGATTTTACTTCCTTTTTTTGGGATGAGATTATCGAGTTCTGGTGAACTATTTTTTTATGGAAAGAGCACTGAGTGGGGAGCCGCGATAGCTCAGTGGTTAGTGAACTGGACTACCCGCGATAGCTCAGTGGTTAGTGAACTGGACTACCCGCGACAGCTCAGTGGTTAGTGAACTGGACTACCCGCGACAGCTCAGTGGTTAGTGAACTGGACTACCCGCGACAGCTCAGTCGTTAGTGAACTGGACTACCCGCGATAGCTCAGTGGTTAGTGAACTGGACTACCCGTGACAGCTCAGTGGTTAGTGAACTGGACTACCCGTGACAGCTCAGTGGTTAGTGAACTGGACTACCCGCGATAGATCAGTGGTTAGTGAACTGGACTACCCGTGACAGCTCAGTGGTTAGTGAACAGGACTACCCGCGATAGCTCAGTGGTTAGTGAACTGGACTACCCGCGATAGCTCAGTGGTTAGTGAACTGGACTACCCGTGACAGCTCAGTGGTTAGTGAACTGGACTACCCGCGACAGCTCAGTGGTTAGTGAACTGGACTACCCGGGACAGCTCAGTGGTTAGTGAACTGGACTACCCGCGATAGCTCAGTGGTTAGTGAACTGGACTACCCGCGATAGCTTAGTGGTTAATGAACTGGACTACCCGTGACAGCTCAGTGGTTAGTGAACTGGACTACCCGTGACAGCTCAGTGGTTAGTGAACTGGACTACCCGTGACAGCTCAGTGGTTAGTGAACTGGACTACCCGCGATAGCTCAGTGGTTAGTGAACTGGACTACCCGCGACAGCTCAGTGGTTAGTGAACTGGACTACCCGCGACAGCTCAGTGGTTAGTGAACTGGACTACCCGTGACAGCTCAGTGGTTAGTGAACTGGACTACCCGGGATAGCTGAGTGGTTAGTGAACTGGACTACCCGGGATAGCTGAGTGGTTAGTGAACTGGACTACCCGCGATAGCTCAGTGGTTAGTGAACTAGACTACCCGGGACAGCTCAGTTGTTAGTGAACTGGACTACCCGGGATATCTCAGTGGTTAGTGAACTGGACTACAAAGGACAAAAGGTCGGGTTCGATCCTGATTGACGGCTTCCAGGTTCACCCAGCCTTAGATGGGTACCGGATTTTTTTCTGGGAAAGTAAAGCGGCACTAGCGTAATGCCGACCATATTACCCTAAAAATCATGTGCCGAAGGTCTGTAAACATGATGGTCACTAACACCATATTTCCTATACGCCACTTGGCGTGGCGGGGCTCTTTATTAATTAATTTTTTTTTTTTTACTGAGTGAACATAGATACACAGACATAAACGTTTGAAGGTCTGTCGACCACTACACGATTAGTGTTTGGTTCCTCCATTAAGAAGGAAACACAACAATCAAACATTAAACTATCAGCTATGAGTTTTTGATCACATTCATCTTATGTGCTGTCTGTAGTCTCGGGTCCACGTCGCTAAATTCAGCGGCGCAACTAGTATTTGTGGGCTTGCATATGTTGATGCGAAGGTCTGTACAGGCAAAAACGATGTCTCAAGGGGCAGCGGTAACAAAGTACTGCATCTAACATGAATTGTTGGTTGATGTCATTTTCTGGTGTATATATTCATTCATTCATTTGGTATTGTCTTCACATCGAAGGTTAGCTATTCTATCTCTTCAGTCTCTTTTCTTGATAATGCACTTTGTCATAGGTTCACCCTGTCCATCTTTGGTGTTATCGGTCTATTTCAGTCTTAGACAACCTCTACCTTGCACCTTCCCTTCCATGATGACTTTTAGAAGGCTGTTGTATATCTTCACATGAACCAACAATTTCAGTTTTCTTATTCGAATTGTGTTAAGTAGTTCTTAAGTTTAGTAGTCTGTTAAGTTTGGCTACTTTGTACTTCCATCGCTTGTAAATAAATGTCCTTGATGTACTTACACGGCGTATTGTTTCTCTTCTCGTCAGCGAATACCTCGAGCTTCTCGTCAGCGAATACCTCGAGCTTCTCGTCAGCGAATACCTCGAGCTTCTCGTCAGCGAATACCTCAAGCTTCTCGTCAGCGAATACCTCAAGCTTCTCGTTAGCGAATACCTCAAGCTTGTCGTCAGTGAATACCTCAAGCTTCTCGTCAGTGAATACCTCGAGCTTCTCGTCAGCGAATACCTCAAGCTTCTCGTCAGCGAATACCTCAAGCTTCTCGTTAGCGAATACCTCATGCTTTCAGAAATATTAAAGACATCTTGTCTAGATTTAGTTTAGCATTTTAAACTCTAACATAACAGCTTTGTTCTAGTCGCTGAATTAATTTTTGTTATTCACTAACGTAACTATGGGGTGATTGTTAGCAGAAAACAAAAATGTCATTGTAACTTATGTCTAATGTTCTAATGCAAACAAAATTCACTGGAAAAATTTCTTATTTGTAAAGGGGTAACGGCATACAAATGCTTAAAAACGTAAAGCTGCTGTAAAGATAAAGATAAAAATGAAAGAAAAAATGAGTATGGTTACAGCTTTACATAGGTGAGGGACAACACAAAATCAAATCGACTTAGCGGCTCAGTAGGCCTTCAGCAGGAACAATTTACAACACAAACACAAATATGTAAGTAAATAAAATTAGCACTACATAATAAAATGATAATGAAATATCTGAAAAAGAAAATAATGTTAAAAATGAATGAAAAGAAACGTGTCTGCAGTGCATGCATTGACCCAGTTTCTGACCGCATCATAGCAAGCACTGCAGATATGTTTATTTTCATTCTGTTTTATAATTATTTTCTTTTCTTATTGTAAGCTTTGCTACTTTTCTTATTTGTAAGCTTTGCTACTTTACTTATTTGTAAGCTTTGCTACTTTTCTTATTTGTAAGCTTTGCTACTTTTCTTATTTGTAAGCTTTGCTACTTTTCTTATTTGTAAGCTTTGCTACTTTACTTATTTGTAAGCTTTGCTACTTTACTTATTTGTAAGCTTTGCTACTTTTCTTATTTGTAAGCTTTGCTACTTTTCTTATTTGTAAGCTTTGCTACTTTTCTTATTTGTAAGCTTTGCTACTTTTCTTATTACTTGCAATGTTACCAACAGAAAGCTTTCTGGTCAGAGACATGACAACAATTGTTAATGTTGTGCTTTATAGAATGTTATTTCAAGGTTCTTACATTGTTTTAAGACACGCGAGAATTATAGTGTTAGTGCCAATATTTTTCAGCAACTAAAGGCATATTTAATGGATGGTGTTGTCAGTATCAAACTAGGCCGCCCTACTTAAAAGAAAAAAAAAGAATCCGTTTAAGCTGGGTAGCACATAGAGGCAAACGTGATGAATGAACTATAAGATAGAAACAGACTTAAAGGGTTTGAAGGTCGCTAATTTAAGAAAATTCTAAACATCCGTTTGGATCAACACATTAACTTGTTGTCTTCAAGTTGTGAGGACGTCATCAAGTGTGCCCCAACGACCACCGAAGTTTCCAGGCTGGTGATGATGTGCAGATACCCATTGTAGTGTAGGTCACATATTCAGTTTTCATCTCACAGCGACAATCTAGTTATGCTCGTGGAAATTTTGCAACATTACTTTCTGTATTGAAACTTGTTATCAATGCAACGAAACAGATTACAGAGACAAAAATTTGTCATGTCTTTAAGAATCAATCTACATATTTATATGTATCTAACATATGACATATTATATAAGAATTTTTAGATAATAGAACAAGATATTAGATTTCACCAATACCAAGATAATACAAGACATGTAACAAGAATATGGTTTGGTGACGGTTTGCATTAATCAAATTGAGAGTGACGCACTGTGCGGCGAAACGTAGAGAAAGAGTTACGAACAAAGAGGTCGCCAGTAGATCAGGCATTAACAATATCAATCAAGAAGTGAAAAGAAGACGTTGACAATGGCTAGGCTACCTTCTATGAATGGAACGTACCAGGCATCAGAACTTAGTATTAACGTGGAAACCACATGGCAAAAGAAGAAGAGGCAGCCATTGGGTACATGGTGACAAACAATACATGATGAAATGACGAGGCTGGCAAGTCCTGCCGAGAGTTCTCCATGTTTCCTCCAGACCGGGTTGGGTAAAGATCTGTTGTGGACGCCCTATACTCCGACGGGATTTTTCTGGGAATTAACAAGAAGAAGAAACACAGGAGCCATCGATCAGAACCGAACCGGACCTTTTTTTTTCCTTACTAACCAAGTTCACTAACCACTACGCTACTGAAGCTGCACGATTATTTACATTTTCTATTTTTTTTTTTTTTCGTGTGTTCATTTTTTACCGGGTATTAATTTTATCTTGTTGCGATTTGTGATTTCTAGAAGAAATGATTGGCTAGTGCGTTTTTAGTTCAGGATTGCCAGTCTGTTGTTATTCTACCTTCACATTATATTTTCTTGAAATATCTAAGCTCACATTATATTATGTTGCAATGTCTAATATCACATTTTATTATGCTGCAATGTCTAAGATCACATTAAATTATGTTGCAATGTCTGAGCTCACATTATATTATGTTGCAATGTCTAATATCACATTTTATTATGCTGCAATGTCTAAGATCACATTAAATTATGTTGCAATGTCTAAAATCACATTTTATTATGTTGCAATGTCTAAGATCACATTATATTATGTTGAAATGTCTAAGATCACATTAAATTATGTTGCAATGTCTAAAATCACATTTTATTATGTTGCAATGTCTAAGATCACATTATATTATGTTGAAATGTCTAAGATCACATTTTATTATGTTGCAATGTCTAAAAAGTAAAGTAAGTAAAGTACCCCGGTCACGCCCAGTGGCGTATAGGGAATATGGTGTTAGTGACCGTACATTTTACAGACCTTCGGCACATGATTTTTGGGGTAATGTGGTCGGTATTACGCCCGTGCCGCTTTACTTTCCTAGATAAAAATCTGATACCCATTAAAGGCTGGGTGAACCGGAAGCTGTCGGTTGGGATCAAACCCTATTTCTTGTCCTTTGTAGTCCAGTTCACTAACCACTGAGCTATCGCGGCTCCCTTGCAACGTCTAAAATCACATTATATTATGTTGAAATGTCTAAGATCGCATTATATTATGTTGAAATGTCTAAGATCACATTATATTATGTTGAAATGTCTAAGATCACATTTTATTATGTTGAAATGTCTAAGATCACATTATATTATGTTGAAATGTCTAAGATCACACTATATTATGTTGAAATGTCTAAGATCACACTATATTATGTTGAAATGTCTAAGATCACACTATATTATGTTGAAATGTCTAAGATCACATTATATTATGTTGAAATGTCTAAGATCACATTATATTATGTTGACATGTCTAAGATCACATTATATTATGTTGACATGTCTAAGATCACATTATATTATGTTGAAATGTCTAAGATCACATTATATTATGTTGAAATGTCTAAGATCACATTATATTATGTTGACATGTCTAAGATCACATTATATTATGTTGAAATGTCTAAGATCACACTATATTATGTTGAAATGTCTAAGATCACACTATATTATGTTGAAATGTCTAAGATCGCATTATATTATGTTGAAATGTCTAAGATCACACTATATTATGTTGAAATGTCTAAGATCACATTATATTATGTTGAAATGTCTAAGATCACACTATATTATGTTGAAATGTCTAAGATCACACTATATTATGTTGAAATGTCTAAGATCACACTATATTATGTTGAAATGTCTAAGATCACACTATATTATGTTGAAATGTCTAAGATCACATTATATTATGTTGAAATGTCTAAGATCACATTATATTATGTTGAAATGTCTAAGATCACACTATATTATGTTGAAATGTCTAAGATCGCATTATATTATGTTGAAATGTTAAGATCACTCTATATTATGTTGAAATGTCTAAGATCACACTATATTATGTTGAAATGTCTAAGATCACACTATATTATGTTGAAATGTCTAAGATCGCATTATATTATGTTGAAATGTCTAAGATCACATTATATTATGTTGAAATGTCTAAGATCACACTATATTATGTTGAAATGTCTAAGATCGCATTATATTATGTTGAAATGTCTAAGATCACATTATATTATGTTGAAATGTCTAAGATCGCATTATATTATGTTGCAATGTCTAAGATTATTATTTGGTTGCTGTTCCATTCATCAGATTTAACAGTGATTCCGGCCTACCTGAAGCGAATCTGGCATCACAGATGTTGTCATAGATACGTACAATCTTCACAAGTTTATAGGAACTGTTTAGTATCTTGGTATTTACTGTATCCATAGCAATGTCTATTGCTGGACCAGATCGCTGAATACTGTAGGGAGTAGTTACGTCATCAATCAACAATATTCCGACTTTAATTTCGGTCCAGGCCATACAGGGTTCAATGTCTTGGTTTAGAAGAATCAAAAAAAGGGCCCTTGCAAAAAGAATCCAGGTCGTCACGTGACATGAGCTAGGCAATAATGACTTTCGTAACATTTCCATGAGAACGCTCTGGATCAAGCCATGGTCAAGGTTGATCTATTTCTGACGATGACATAACTTGCCTCGACCTGTTGAAACGTGAAAGTTCATTATATTTCTGTGTAATCATTATAGATGTTGTTACTGTAAACACACTATTTCTGTGTAATCATTATAGATGTTGTTACTGTAAACACACTATTTCTGTGTAATCATTATAGATGTTGTTACTGTAAACACACTATTTCTGTGTAATCATTATAGATGTTACTGTAAACACATTATTTCTGTGTAATCATTATAGATGTTGTTACTGTAAACACACTATTTCTGTGTAAGCATTATAGATGTTACTGTAAACACATTATTTCTGTGTAATCATTATAGATGTTGTTACTGTAAACACACTATTTCTAAGTAATCATTATATATGTTGTTAACAACTATTTATGAGTAATCATTATGGATGTTGTTACTGTAAACACACTATTTCTGTGTAATCATTATAGATGTTGTTACTGTAAACACACTATTTCTGTGTAATCATTATAGATGTTACTGTAAACACATTATTTCTGTGTAATCATTATAGATGTTGTTACTGTAAACACACTATTTCTGTGTAAGCATTATAGATGTTACTGTAAACACATTATTTCTGTGTAATCATTATAGATGTTGTTACTGTAAACACACTATTTCTAAGTAATCATTATATATGTTGTTAACAACTATTTATGAGTAATCATTATGGATGTTGTTACTGTAAACACACTATTTCTGTGTAATCATTATAGATGTTGTTACTGTAAACACACTATTTCTGTGTAATCATTGTGACTGTTATTACTGTAAACACACTATTTCTGTGTAATAATTATGGGTGTTGTTGCTGTAAACACACTATTTATGTGTAGTCATTATAGATGTTCTTACTGTAAACACACTATTTCTATGTAATTATTCTTCTTTTCTTCTTCTATCCTTCCTCTGCTGCCGTTGGCGTCGAGGGGAGAAACAATCTGCGATTCTTTGCTCTTCTGTTGGCCTCTTCTGATGTTATTCCTCCTAGTGACTCTAGTATTCCCTTTATCCATCTCTTTCTCGGTCTTCCTCTTAATCTGGCGTTTTCGTAGCGTTTGTTTATGGCTCTTTGAGTCATTGTTAGTTATTTTTGTCATGTTATGTGGCAGAACCAATTTATCTGTTGTTTCTTTATGTATTCGATGGCTGGTTCAATTTCGAGTTTCTTCCTCAGGTCAGTATTTCTTACTCTGTCCCTTAAGCTGTTTCCTGTCATTCTTCTGACACATTTCATTTCGGTGGTCGTTATCTTTCTTACTGTTCTAGAGTCCAGCGTCCAATTCTGGCACTGATAGCACAGAGTTGGTAGAAAAATTGATTTGTATATTGCCCTTTTTGCTTCCGTAGTTATTGCTTTGTTTTTCAATAGTGTTGATACTTGGCCTATAACTTGGCATGCTTTGTTACCCCTTATATCTATCTCGGTCTCTTGGTTATTGTCTTGTGTTAACGTGCTACCCAAATTGTCAACTTGCTTCAAAGATGTATTATCTATTATGATGTTTAGTTTTTCTTTCTTTCTCGCTATAGCCATTACTTCGGTTTTGTTTATGTTGATCTTCATGTTGTATTGTTTACAAGTGTTGTTTAGCCTGTTGATATGTTCTTGTAGGTCCTCAGTTGTTCCATGTATCAGAACTTGGTCGTCTGCAAATAGTATTTCCTTTATTTATTCCTCTCTTCTGTTGTTTTCTGGTACGTATAGTTCGTTTTCTTTTGTGTTATCGCTTGTTATCATCCGTATTGGTATATTTCACTTTATTGGGCATACTAATGTGCATATATTGTCCATATATGTAATGAAAAGTATAGGGGAAAGCACGCAGCCTTGTCTTACTCCGGAGTTAATGGTGAAATGTTTAGAGTAACCTGCTGAAGATCTTACTGTAGTGCGATTACTTTCATAGAGGTTCTTGCATATCTCTACTAGGTGGTGACTCACTCCGTACAAGGGCAATACGGACCACAGTTGTTCCCTGTCCACCCTATCGAACGCCTTTTCTTGGTCAATAAAAGCTGTATATAGTGTTTTATTATGCTCTATTGTTTTCTCCGCTAGTTGTTTTATGATAAATAGGGCATCTGTGCAACTTCTGTTCCTCCTGAAGCCCATCTGAGCATCGCTTAGTTGTGGGTCTATAATTGGTCTCAATCTTTTTTCAACTATCTTGGCATATAATTTCCCTGTGTGGCTTAATAGCGATATTCCTCTATATTAGTTGCAGTCTCTTCTGCTGCCCTTCTTTTTCCATATTGGTAATATAATGGACTGCTTCCAATCGTCTGGGACTTGCTGTTGCATCCATGCAGCGTTGAATATTCTGTGTATGTAATCATTATGGATGTTATTTTAAACACACTATTAAAAATGTCAGATGCATGAAATAGTTGACAAGATAAGAATGAAATGCTTCGTAAAAAACAAGATGTATACTCTTGTATCTCTCCAAAAAATGTGGAAGATACTGTGCAGTCTATTTTTGATAATCATCATCATCGTGTGCCACACCGGTTGGCGTAGGCCCGGTACTTGATGATGATACCAAGATCTTAGTCTCTGCTTGTTGGATTGTATTGTTGTATTACTGAAGAAGTTCCTTTTAGGGTCGCACAAGTTTTTGTGTTTTCATCTATTACTGTAAAACTGTAACTGTGCGTTTTCTTCTGATAATGGCTTCAGTAGAGGAAGACCCGAACACAGGGGAGACAGTATCAGAACAAGACATGTCTTGACTTCCTAGGCTCTCGAGAAACAGTAGCAGTCATGGCTGGATGACGGAAGCTGGCTGCACCCATCACTGTTGCTCCACAAATTCGGAGATTGTTATGGAATCAGAGAGAACTCAGGATAGTGTTATCTTGTGTCATAGGCTCTAAACTCTTTTAAGTTTCAATGTTTTCGATAGTTTAGCACAAATATGGGACATGAAGTTACTAACTCACGCTATTGCTATCATTTCAAACTTGAGTCTAGTTTTTGTTTTACTGAAAACTTTCCAAAGTATTATTCCAATGAGAGGTAGAATTTGTTACTCAACATTAACAAGAATTGTAAGGAGCGTAATAAGATATGGATATAATCGACAGATGTTGGGTCTGAAGTTACAGTCCCATCTCTCGCCTGCAAGACTGAGTTATCTGTACCAGAATAACTTCCATACACTCTCTAATAAAGAAAAACAAAAAAAGTCACATATTAGCAAAATGACGTGTTATTTTTTCCAAACAATTGACCAAATTAACATTTATAAAACTGGGTTTGAAAACTTGAAAACATTGTTGTATTTATTTTTGATTAGTTTCAACATGAACAAAATGTTGACAAGATATCTACAAACATCGAGTGTGGCAGCAGCAGAACAGACACCGATTATATAAGAACTCTCAGGCACGTATTTGAAAGCAGTTATTATTTCCCAGCATTCCTTATAACAAGTGTTTCTATGCAGTTCAAGCAGGTACGCTCTTGGATATGTTTTTTGTGTGTTCTTCTTTGACAAGAGCAATTTTATTGTTAGGCCGTCTAGTGCACGAAGCAAAAGCTCCAGGTAAGTGATTTTTACAGGAAAAGAACAACAATATAACTTGTATACACACTTTTAACAAAATATTCATCAGGCAAGTATGAAACAATATCGAACTGCGCATTATAAAAGGACGTTAGTCTTTGACAGCAATTTCAAAAGTAGAGCTAACTGCCACTTAATTGGAAGTGCTGGACCAGGTCTTACTTCCGGCCTTCTTAAACGGGACAAATCTGAAAGTGCAGAACGTCAAATACTTGGCCACATTAATAACATCACATGGGAGGTGTACTACAGAAATATAAAAAAAAAAAAAACAGAATAGCTGAAGGCAAAACAGCACAATAATAATAAAAAAGAAAAACGTAAGTGCAAGTCTTTGTCAATAGAAAGGAGAGAGTTCATCTGTTCTATATACAGCCAATTCTGCACTATACAAGCGAATCATGGGCAGTAGACAAACAAACGAAAAGGCGATTAGAGGCCACAGAGATGGGATTTCTCAGAAGAATGTTGAAATATTCCTGCACAGCTAAAAAGGCCAACGAATATTTTCTCAAAGAGGCCGAGTCAAAATGGGAGACAATGATGTGAACTGGACTACAAAGGACAACCCAATCCTGACTGACTGCTTCCGGGTTCACCCCCGCCTTAAACGGTTACGGGTTTTTTCCTATGAATGTAAAGCGGCAGGGGTGTAATACCGACCACATTACCCCAAAGATCATGTGCCGAACGTCTTTAAAAATTATGGTCACTAATCTATACACCACTTGACTTGACTTGGTTCTTTATACCATATTGTTATGGCTGACGATCAAATGGATCTAGTTGTCGAGCTAATGCTACAAAACAGAACAAGAGAAATTCGTGAGAGAAAATATTTCAAAGTTTTACAAACGTGACACTATCTGCGTGAAACCTTCAATTGTTAATAAAATCACAAATGTTTTTTCTCTCCTTTCAAATTGAAGATAACACCTTTAATATCAACATGTATGAACGCTGTAAGTCTCTTACACAATTCCTGTTTCAACATGCGCAAAATAATTAAAATAGCAGTGATAAACAAACTGTGAAAGAGGAGGTACTAGAGAGAAGGAGGGAATGTAAGGAGAGGGATAAGAGGCGGAGAGAGAGAGAGGAAGCAAATGGGACACACAGAGAGGTAAGAGAAAGTGAGAGCAGAAAGAGGTTGAGGATAATAGTGAAACAGTGGAGATGATAAAGAGAAATAGGAAAGAAGATAAAATTGAGAGAGAGAGAGAGAGAGAGAGAGAGAGAGAAAGAGAGGGAAAAAATTGGGAGAGATGATAAGAAAGGAGACTGGAAAGGGGAAAAAAGATGAAGAGGAGAGAAAAAGAAGCGAGTAGATAGAGAAAGGCGTGGGGGGAAGGAGAAAGGGAGGTTATAAAGAGAAAAGAGAAAGAGGAACGAAAACTTGTATGACGGAAAAAGAGAGAAAAAATGTGGAGAGGAGAGAAGAAGAGAAGCGACTGAAAATGAAAACAGATAAAAGAAAGAGGAAACCGGGAGAAACGAAAAAGAAGATAGTAAATATAAGAAACAGAAAGAGGGATAAGAGGCATGTTTTACTTCGAAGTGGACAAAATCTGCGCTGCCGAGGACACACAGCAATGTTCCTTTTCAAGTCAAGTATTGTTGGTAAAAGCGACCTTCACCATCTAGTGTTGACATGCGGTTTACGTCACATTGAGTGCTGTTCAATGGCCGACGTTGGTATTATTTGACGCAAGTTATTTATATGCTGAAACGCATTTAATGTGGACCGCTCCGTCAAGTCGACCGATGATTTTCCTCTTTGGGGAATTTGCACCGTGTTTTGTTCGTTGTACGCTAACCGTACGGTCTGTTGTTTGATGTGTGACGGGGATAATTCGACAACTGTGTGTTTATATGTTCGGTTGCAGTCAATAACGATATCCTAACATCATCAAGCGCTATACATTTTTTGTTCTCAATATGACGATCATCATTTTCGGGAGGACGTGGAATTCCGGTATATGGTGGATAGGCGGCAGGAATCATTGAAGGCTATGTCTGAAAAGTGATCCTTGTTGCAGTTTCCTCATATTCCAAGTCCGGCTTGTTGCAGGAGCTACTGAGTAAAGTGCTCTGTGCACACCGTGAGCTGTGTCTCATCCGTTTTGACCATGTTTCGATATTCCAATTGTTTACGATAAATGATGATATCGTATGACAGGGAACAGTTGGCTGTGTTCACTTTCTGCGCGGTTTAGCCTTATGTCTTTTGGCGTGTGCTGAGACTGCTACAATGGGGTCTACAGTTACCTTTCTTTGTTTGGGAGATGAGTTAGTAATTCGTATGATTCCACTGGCACGGGCGGTTGAGCAATTATGGATTTTAATTCGTTTGCAGTGATACCGAGGCCTTCCATAACCAATAACTAATAAGACGAAACAGAGTGGAGAGAGATAATATGAAACCCACGGCCAATATAATCAGTAAAACAAGCACATACACAATAATAAACATGAATTCATATAACAAGTTACGTAAACGCGTACACAACGCGACGATCACAGGAAACAGTTTTAATCAACATATAGATTGTTTTACAGACAACCTGCTACGGTAGGTTCAAAAACATGGACATTAGACAAGAAAACAGAACAGAAAATTGAAGCCTTTTAAATGTGGATATATAGAAGACTGGGAAGAATTGGGTGGAAAGAAAAGAAATGATGAAGTCTTAAAACAATTGCAAAATTAAAAGAGAACTACTAAACAGAATTCAAACAAGACAAATGAAATTTTTGGGGCATGTTAAAAGACACAGCAGCCTACTAAAAGTAATTTTGAAATGGAAAATACAAGTTAAAAGAAGTAGAGGCTGACCAAGACTAACATGGACGATTAACATAAAAAGATGTACAAGTCAGCCTATGACAAACTAAACTGTCAAAGAAAAAGACAGACATGAACGGTGCTCCATGGTAGTCAACTTTTGATGCGGAGACGACACTCAAGGATGATTTTTGTTGTTTATCAGCATCAAAAGATGTACAAGTCAGCCTATGACAACCTAAACTATCAAAGAAAAAGACAGACATGAACGGTGCTCCATGGTAGTCAACTTTTGATGCGGAGACGACACTCAAGGATGATGATTTTGGTTTGAAAAGAGTTAATTTAATTGAAAAATTAATTAACAAAAACATCATAATGAGTGACAAACTCTAATGATGTGTAATAGTAGGAGTGTTGATTGGTAGTTACATCAGAACAGAATGACATCAGCTCATTCGTTATTCCGATAGCTCATTGTTTTCCTGGTGGCACTCATGAAACTGTCGACGACCTAAACGATTGTTTGCATGCTCCAGCTTCATCAATTATCAAAGGCTACCTTTCAGCAATGTTTAAGACCAGACAAGCAACAATAAATTCACTTTCAATTAAAAAACATCCAGTGGCTGTTAGTTCATTGAGCATTGAATTTATTGGAGTAAAGATAATGTACTTTAATTTGAAAGGATTAGAAGACGACGACTCTTCCTTGTTCCTTCCTCATTTGACTCTCTGCATCGAGGGAAGATCTAATTTGCGGTCTTTTCCTCTTCTGTTGGCTACTCCTGCTGTTATATTTTTTAGTGTTTCCAATATTCCATCAATCCATCTCTTTTGTAGTCGGCCCTTGTATCTCGTGTTCTTGCAACGTTTATTGAAAGCTACTTGTGTTGTAGTTTGATCTTTCTGCCTTATCGCGTGGCCAAAACCTGTGTATCCGCTGTTTCTTTAAATATTCTATGGAAGAACTATCTCTACCTTTTTTTCTCAGTTCTTCATTTCTGATCTTATCTCTCAGGCTATTTCCTGTCACTCGTTTAACACATTTAATCTCGGTAGTGGTTATTTTTCTTATTGTTCTTGCATCTATGATCCAGAACTGGCATTGGTAGCACAACGTTCAGATGAAGATTGTATTGTGGAGTTCTCGTTTTGCCTCTAGAGTTATTTCCGTGACTTAAACGATAAATAAACATCTGTATTATCACGTGACATATCATCTGCATACAGACCCACATTTACTTGTCTCTAATTTGATCTATCAGCTCCTATATTTGGGGATTATTAAAAGGCATCGCAGGGTACTAAAAGTAATACTGGAAGGGAAACTACAGGGTAATAGAGGCAGAGGTAGACCAAGACTAACTTGGACGAGTATCATCAAAAGATGGGCAAGACAGTCTATGACAACCTGCACCATCAAAGCAAGAGACAGAACTGAATGGTACTCCATGGTAGCCAACCTTCAATGCGGAGACGGCACTCAATGATGATGATTAGCTTCAATACTAACGTCCATGTCGAGGTGTGGTGTCTAGGAACAAGAAATTGGCCTCAAGACAAAACGGTCCAGGACTTGAACTCGTCACTGGCTTACTGGTATCACCCTCCAGCGGTCTCAATGTCTAGCCCTCTCAAATTACGGCGACAAACACGTGGACCGGTGTGCAATCCGCGTCCGTTAAAGTTCTCCAACTTTCCTCATCTCATGATGTCCCCCAAAAATCAAATGTCAGTAGTTTCATTTTGATGTTTTTAGGGGCTCTCTTTTTGTGTTGGTCTCTTGGAGAATGTCCTCGTAGGTCTTTTCAGTTGTCCAGGGAACTTTCAATATTCTTCTGCGAAGTCCCATCTCTATGGCCTCTAATATTCTTTTCATTTGTTTGTCCACTGTCCATGATTCGCTTCCATAAGTCAGAATTGGCTCTATGTAGCATCGATTAACTCTCTTTCTTGCTTCATTTTGAGACATGTCTGTAACTCCTCTTTAATTCCATATGGCGGCCATTCAAACAGCCGTACATTCTCAATAACTATCGAGATAAAAAGCTTAATACGACGGAAAACATGGCAAAGAATTAAAGAAAAACGATGAACCATTTCAAAATTATAATGAAAAAAATATTCAGAAAGTAAAATAGATTTCAAAGACATTATTAAGTAACTGAGAATAATGGGGCGAGTTATTCAATATCACAGGAAGGAAACTCACTTTATTAAGCAATCGAATCTTGAATAATTAATGAAAGGAAGTCATTGAGATGTTGCTGTACATAAAAAGTTGTAGGAAAATCCGTTTCCAATAAAAACACTAAACAATTGTGCCCTAAAATAGCATATTAGAACTGGGGGGGGGGGGGACGATTCTAGAAGTAATTTTTTTTTAAATAACATTTATTTATTACAACCTTCTTAAACTGAGAATTATATAAAGAACAAGAAGATGGAGAAACAATGTCAATAAAATATTGTTGGACCTTCGTTCTGACGGCTGGAGGTAGGCTTGGCACTGACGACTGGAGGTAGGCTCGGCACTGACGGTGGAAGGTAGGCTCGGCACTGACGGCTGGAGGTAGGCTCAGCACTGACGGCGGAAGGTAGGCTCGGCACTGACGGCTGGAGGTAGGCTCGGCACTGACGGCGGAAGGTAGGCTCGGCACTGACGGCTGGAGGTAGGCTCGGCACTGACGGCTGGAGGTAGGCTCGGCACTGACGGCTGGAGGTTGGCTCGGCACTGACGGCTGGAGGTAGGCTCGGCACTGACGGCGGAAGGTAGGCTCGGCACTGACGGCTGGAGGTAGGCTCGGCACTGACGGCGGAAGGTAGGCTCGGCACTGACGGCTGGAGGTAGGCTCGGCACTGACGGCTGGAGGTAGGCTCGGCAAGTACAATACTTTTATAGTGTTTACAGATATGAATGGGTTGAAAGGGAGATGGGGGTGGGGAGAATACAATTTACGCATTAGATAGAAGAGAATGGACATTGAGTTATGATAGTCAAAGGCGTTATTTAAGAACATTTCCTCCATCTTTTATCCCCTTTTTTCCTTCGTTTCCTTCATTTCTTGTTTCTTTATATCCTTCCTTTCTTCCTTCCTTCCCTCCTTCCCTCCTTCCTTCCCTCCCTCAGTCCCTCCCTCCCTCCCTTCCTTACCTTTTGTCTTCCTTTATTTCTTTCAGCGTTCGCTCAACTTCGAACTCTCTCCCCTGTCAGCCTTTAAAAATGCCATGGTACTGTATAGTCAACAATGGATTGCACAGTATCTTCTCTCATGTTTTTTTAAAGCTGCTTTTGCCTGAGCCATTCTGCATCTCACATTTGTTGTTCATCTACCATCTCAGGTTAACAATGTTGCCAGATATTTAAATTCATTTACCCGTTTTAATATTGTCCCACTTGTCTTTATTGTGCATTGCGGTGATGTCTTTGACGCCGGCCTTGAGACAGAGAGGTTGTGGGTTCAAATCTCGGCTACACCAGATGGGATTTTTATTTATGATTTCTCTCGGCGGCAACCACACCTGGTCTCAGCAGCGAGGCCCGGCTTGAAACGTCAATTAGTCATAAACGGAAAAAATATGAGTACTCTGAACACGGAGTTATCTGCCTGTGCGGAGACTGCGCGACAAGGGACCCTATGCACAAGGCTGCCAGGGAAAAACGGATTAACACGTAAAATTAAGTTTCTAGTCTCTAGGGACTTCGTCAGAGGTAAAAAGCTGGCGAACGCAATATATATATATATATAAAATTAATTGTGTTTATATACACCGAATATAAAACAAATTAAATATTAACTGTTTGTTTCCTATGAATTTTTTTTTATAAATTGACAATAAACAGTTTACATACACAATTTAAAATAACTGGAAGCAAAGGATTATTAGGTTATAGTATTTTGAAGAGGGGCAGGAATTTTGAAACAAACTATAGCAGCTTATGTCATACTTACTCTCCTGTCTAGAGCGAGAAGTTTAATGCTGGAAATTGTGTTACTTACTTGATAAAATCATGCTACGAAAAGTGTTCGTATTGTGCTCTAAAGCACAGAGACATTTAGAGACAAAAAGGATATTGATATAAGGGCAACAAGTATTTTAAACATTGAAAAATTTATGACTGATTGATTTTTCAAAATTTCAAATTATAACAAAAATCCGGAAAGTCGCACACAATAACTGTGGAACTTCTATTACGTGCAGTCATGGATTATGCATTATTTCACGATAAAGCTGCCAAAGACCTTTCCAATAAAATGTTCGTCAATTAACACAGTTATGAACTGATCGATGATTTGCCAGCTCGTGTCAAGGAAAAATTAAAACAATGGATCTCTTTTTTTCTTAGAAACATGAACGAAAATTCAGACATATATATATATATGAGTACAGGAAAATGGAAAATATATATGATCATCGAAAAATATAGAAAATATATAAGAGGACGAAAAATACATTTTCAAATGCGAGCATTTCACATGCTTTTTTGTTTTATTTAAAAAAATGTATTTAACAAGTGAGCCTGATCTATGACATCCCATAATATAGATTTATTGAAAAGGGCTGATCTATGACATCCCTTAATATGGATTTATTTAAATGGCGGATCTATGACATCCACTGATATGGATTTATTGAAAAGGCTGATCTAAGACATCCCATGATATGGATTTATTGAAAAGGCTGATCTAAGACATCCCATGATATGGATTTATTGAAATGGCTGATCTAAGACATCCCATGATATGGATTTATTGAAGTGGCTGATCTAAGACATCCCATGATATGGATTTATTGAAATGGCTGATCTAAGACATTCCATGATATGGATTTATTGAAATGACTGATCTAAGACATCCCATGATATGGATTTATTGAAATGGCTGATCTAAGACATCCCATGATATGGATTTATTGAAATGGCTGATCTAAGACATCCCATGATATGGATTTATTGAAATGGCTGATCTAAGACATCCCATGATATGGATTTATTGAAATGGCTGATCTAAGACATCCCATGATATGGATTTATTGAAATGGCGTTAGAACTGACACAGATGAGAAGCGATCGATGTTTGGTGAGCTCCGTGGACACACTGTAGACCGTAGTTGCAGGAACTAAGGAAATCATAACGCCAGTCTCTTTTCTTAGGACAGAACTAACAGAAATGTTCTCTTCCTTACCTACCACCCTCACAAACTGGCTGCACTCCAGGTTTTGAAACCACACCCTATCTATCCTCCACTCAGATCCCACCATTCACCATCTATTCGCTGACACACACCCCATCCCCACCTTTTTCTTGTGGCGTTTAAGCGTGAAAGAAACCTGCGGGGCATTTTGGTTGGGAGGCACCTCCACAACCCATGCCAGGGCCTGAGGGGAACGACTCGCTGCGATAAATCAATGTATTACGTGCCCGTTTGTACCACAAAATTAAAATGATCAAGTTCTCTTCCCGAATGATTCATTTGAGATTCGGGAAAGCTTCACTTGTGTACCTAGCAATCTTACATACGCTATTATCTGTCAGCGCTGTTTTAAAATCTATATTGGCCATACGGGTAGACGTTAATGAGATCCGTGAACACCCGTACAACATCAAACGCGGTTCCGGCACTTCTTTCTCCTCCCATTTAAGATATCTAGGTCACAATGCCACTGAAGACTTCCAGGTTACTAGAATCTTCTCTTGCTCCTCAGATACCCACAGTCGGTTCGCCTTAGAGAACCGATTGATAGCCCGCTTTGGCACTCTCCATCCGAAGTGACTGAACTATTTTCTTTAATTACTGACCTCCTCTTTAACTCTCATTTCTCATGCTTCTCTCCCCTCTTGTCACTGCTGCTCTCTCTTTTTCGTCTTACCCTTTGGGACCCCTCATTTCATCCATCCTCCGGTGACCCTTACTTTATTTGGCATCTTTTTATCCACCAGCATCCTATCTGGCCTATTCACGACTTATCATACTTCCAACAGGTACTTTGATCCTGGTTACTTTCTATTTCGGTCATTCGGACTAGCATGAGTCGACTGCTTAACGTGGACTTTTGCGATAAGTACCTGGACTTTGTGTGTGTGTGTGTGTGTTTTTGTATTAATGTTTGTTGTTTGTGTGCCCGGTGAAGGCTTATGCCGAAACGTCGTAGTTTGTATCGTCTTTCCTGAAGTTTAGCTGCCTAATACCAATATATGTTTATTTGATATATTTTCTGCAGCCCTACTCGTGACCCCACATGATATTGTGATACATTTGTGCTTATCTCTTCTTGTGGTTTGCCCGGTAAGTGGGCGTGGATACATTGTGTCGCCAGCTAACAGCAAAGCTGTGACATCTGCGCCTTTAGGTCCTACATATCCGTCTTTGGCATGTGTAAACTTGTCCCCAACAATTTTTCCCCGAACAGCGACCATTCTTGGCCAACGCTTTTAGACTTCAAACTATCGACTGTTCTTTAATGTGCGCAAGTATACAAGGGACTTCCGGTTGTATGCCCTTTTCCGAGAGGACTGGTCAACAGACGCCGCTACCTAGTGACCATGGCAGGGTGTCAACAAGAAACAAGCACGGATTCAATTTTTGTTTTTAATTCCCATCACCTTGGGTTGCTTTAAATCAAGGATCGTCATGCCGGTCTAGACTAGACCATTCGGTCCTCGTAACGTCACTGACTGAATACAATTGAAGCACACGTAGACACATTTTAATTTGAAGATATTGGGAGAATTAAACTGATCGTAAATGAATACCTTCCATTTCTTTATTTTATATTTTTAAAATGCTTGCTGGTTATTTCAAAGAATTTTTTTTTCGTACTGACAACTGAGATATAATTGTTTCTTGTGGAGCAACTATTTTCACTTCATTATTAAATTATTTTTTTTATTATCATAATTATCACCATCATAATGTGCCATACCGGTTGGCGTAGGCGATCATGTCCTTCCACTATTTTCTATCCACAGTGCACAGTTTCAATTTTGTTGTTGGCCGTTTTCCATGCCATGGCACAAAGCTATCTAGCATCTTCTCTCTTTGCCCCCCGTGATTTTCTTTCCCTGTATTTTGTCAGTTGTAACCAAATATTCGAGCTTTCCTCTTTCCAAGATGTGCCCGAAAAATGTTAAATGTTTCTCTGTGATGTTGTTTTAGGCTTTCGCTCTTTCTGTTGGCCCTTATTTGATTGATGATCATTTTGTGCTGAATATGGCGCATAGGATTAAAGTCCAAGTTGTCCACGTCTGACGGTCAGTCGCACCTCTTTTAGTTCTAGCTTGTTTCTGAGACCCATAACTGCTGACGTCCACGTCTGACGATCAGTCGCACCTGTTTTAGTTCTAGCTTGTTTCTGAGACCCATAACTGCTGACGTCCATGTCTGACGATCAGCCGCACCTGTTTTAGTTTTAGCTTGTTTCTGAGACCCATAACTGCTGACGTCCACGTCTGACGGTCAGCCGCACCTGTTTTAGTTCTTGCTTGTTTCTGAGACCCATAATTGCTGACGTCCACGTCTGACAGTCAGCCGCACCTGTTTTAGTTCTAGCTTGTTTCTGAGACCCATAATTGCTGACGTCCACGTCTGACAGTCAGCCGCACCTGTTTTAGTTCTAGCTTGTTTCTGAGACCCATAATTGCTGACGTCCACGTCTGACAGTCAGCCGCACCTGTTTTAGTTCTAGCTTGTTTCTTAGACCCATAACTACGCTCTACTTGATGATAGTTATACGCAAGGTTTCTTTCGATCTTCCTCGTTTTATTCTACCTTGTGGTCTCCATAAAGGGTCTGGTGAAGTAACCTTCCAACGTCCATTCTGAGAACGTGGTCAATGTATTTCCAGGGTCGTGTTCTGACGTCATTGAATACATAGACCTGTTTAGTTTCATGTCTTATTTCTGTAATTGGTTTGAAGTTTGACAAACGAATGAATAGCAGTTTTGATCCTTAGGAAACCTCATTGGTTCTTATGGTTAATATAAACGATTATCCCACTTCTCAAATATTTTCAACCATTTCAATAATCACACATTAAATGTTGATCGGGAAAGAATCAGATTTATTTTTCAAGTTGAAAACAATAGCGGTGCACAGTTCTCTGTTGTTATTGTTTGTACATTCATTTGTGACAGCCTAACATGTTTTATGTAGAGCTTCTGTGATGGGTTGACTGTACATCAATTAAAAGGATGGACGTATCTTGCCATAGGAGACGAACGACTGCTAACTTTAAACCTCTAAATCTGATTATGGGAACAAGGAAGGATGTGTATATACACTTGAGAACAATTTACTGCAGTGTTTTGTATGGGTATCATGGTCTCCGTATTTTGTTGATGCTTGATTATTTAAATGTTTCAGTTATAAATGTATCAATAAATTAATCTCACAAACGGGTCGCATCTCACGCTTCAGTTATTTGGGTCACTGATGTTAACGACAATGTCAAGGACGGTACTTTTAATGGGTATCATAATCAAGACAATGGAAACGTGTGTACTGAAATAGGTCAGCGACTCACAGCTGACTGTTAGAAAAAGTAAGTCAGAACTGATGAAGATCTTGCTCCATCTTCTCCATTGGACCTCTCCTGCTCAGCAAATTGAAGTGGGAAAGACAACTCGATACTCCAAATAAATGCAGAGCTGACGTCAAACTTGTTAGACCAAGGGCCCAATTGCTGCAATTTATCGTAAATCTTAACAAAACGCCCAATAGTCTACTTTACGACCATTCAAAGGCTGCCGACAAAGGGAAGTAATTGCCAGAGTAAACAGAGGAAGAAATCATATTTCATGGAAAGATGGCGACCATTGCTACAGGCCCCTTTCGAGAGTGTAAAAGTAAAAAGTAAAGTACCCCCGTCACGCCAAGTGGCGTATAGGTAATATGGTGTTAGTGACCATAAATCTTACAGACCTTCGGCACATGATTTTTGGGGTAATGAGGTCAATATTACGCCCGTGCCGCTTTACTTTCCCAGAAAAAATCCGGTACCCATTAAAAGCTGGGTGAACCCGGAAGCCGTCGGTTGGGATCGAACCCTACCTCTTGTCCTTTGTAGTCCAGTTCACTAACCACTGAGCTATCGCGGCTCCCCTTTCGAGAATGCCCACAGTAAAACAATTTTTGTGGTGTTTTCAATGGTTTTTATGCGCCTTTTCGATTTATTCGCTATAATTGGAATAGGAAGTGACTATGGGTACGTTCTTTTTGGTGGTTATCTTTTGAAAATGTCGCCCACGTAGCCGACTTGGCTCGCACTGGAGTTCCACCTTGTTAGCGGCCGTCAACTGACAATGTAAAATCTAAATGATTTCACGTCCCCCTGTTTTTGCAGAGACCAATACAGTCGCACCGTTTCGGTTGCTTTGTTTGTTTTAAATGTGTGTTTTCGAGGAAACTGGGGTAAAGAATTGACTGTGTACTCTCTATTCGATGGAAGTCGTTTGGAATTGTCTCCTGTACTCCGACATTACGGCTGCACGGTAGTCGACCATGTCAACAGAATTTGTCACCGCGCTTTAGCGGAAGCTGTGCCATGAGTGGAGCGGATATGGGGGATTCCAGACTGCATTAATTCCATGAACAGAACAGAAGAAGAAATCATCGCGGATCTGTAGAACAGAAGACGAAATCATCGCAGATTTGTAGAACAGAAGAAGAAATCATCGCGGTTCTGTATTTATAAACATTCATCGATTTATATATTTATATATCGGTCTAATATATCAGATCTGCGTGTTTATCACACTCATGTTGAGATATAAAACTTGGACAACCTTTTCAAGGCATAACAAATGGTTAGACAACTTCCATTTGTGTTAACTTCGAAAAATAATGAACCTCAAATTGCAGAACAAAGTAACCCTCTCAGATGTCCTGCAGATACCTACGTCTAGAGATCCATTAGATTGGGACATGTTAGAAGAAATTTTGAGCGGGCGCTTGAAGATTGTTCTTCCCACGACGGCCATTACGGAGATCCGAATGTGTGTATTATGATCTGCGCGCCTTTTATACAGAACGCAATACGCCCAATAGAACAGTTTGAACGATTTGAATGAACAATTTTTTGGTTGCTGAAACGGAAGCTGGGCAGCTATGAGAATACCCCGCCTGCGGAGACGCCATTCCGTTCAAATAAGTATGTTAGAAGAAAAGACAATGATGGCACACCTAAGAAACTATGGTATAAGGAACTTTAAGTTACGAAGCGGCCTGCGGGTAGACCACATTTGAGGTATCAGGATGTCTGTAAAGACCCCTGAGTAAATACTCCATTAGAGATAAACACTGGAAGACACTAGCAGGTGATCCTAGCACACGGAGAAGATATATACTCGCGGGAAAAAAGTTAGTCTTCACGACTTCTTACGTCATTATGCATCTTTCTTTCTTTCTTTCTTTCTTTCTTTATTTTGTTCACTTTCCCTTGTTCGAGTATCGAGGGAGTTACAAAGTTCTGGCTCTCGCCCTTTTGGCGGTCTCACGGTCAATTGATGTTGTCTGTCATCTTACTTTGGGTCCGCCTCTTGCTCTTCTCCCTTCTCCTCTTTTAATAAATACTTTGTATGGTAAGGAAGCACACATTTTTTTTTCTAGCTGGGTGAACCAGCTTATTTATTATTTCTGTACATAGCTTAGGATTTGCTCAATATCAACTATTTCTCTTATGTCATTTCTGATTCTGTCTTTTCTGGTTACTCCAAGCGCTTTTCTCAGTCATCGCATCTCTGTGGTGATAATCTGTCTTTTATGCTTAGACGTAAGTGGCCGTGTTTGACATTGGTAGCACAGTTTGCAAATGAATATGTAAAATGTGCATGTTTACTTGGACGAAATGAAATAAAATATGGTGCACATTTCAGTGTTGTTGGTTTACACTTACCCGTGCAGTTACAAGTGCCTCAAACTATTTCTGGGGAGACAATTATAGCACAATATAAATTCACCTGAAAAGTGCCGTGCGGACAATTTTTTCACAGTTGATGGGAGGTAAGTGTGTAAATCCACTTATACGCATGGGAAAACGTAATAGTTGAAATATAGATTACTGAGACTCCAACAGACATATCATTTCTCAGAGCACTCCAGATTGAACCAGCAGCAACGAGCTTTAGGGATTGTATTGTCTGTTGTAATTGTTCCGGATGCGTGACCATAAATCAAGACTGGCTCGACCTATATTTTTACCTTGTAATAAAACTAAACAGTTGAAATATTTTTACAAACGGGAAAATCGATAGAAAAAATATTAAGGGAGACAGAGTGGAAAGAAACCTGACAGCTTAAGACAATTACATATAGCGATGTCACCAGCAAAATTAATAGATCTAAAGAAAGAAAGATATCAAGAGACATGTTCACTTGTGGAAACACTATGGCACTTGATGTTGATGGCTCCAAATTTAAAAAAAATCAACATCCACAATTACGTCAGAAATTATGAAGATAGAACTAGTCCAGATAAAAAGTACAAGTCCAGATTCAAACTGAAGTTATCGACACTTTGCATTCATATCTCCTGTTGTGATAAATAGGCCACGAGTAAACCAGTAGTGGGTGCATTCAATTAAAACAAACTGAACACGACAAGGCTACTTTCGACGAGGCCCAGTTGAGTTGAGTAAACACTCCAATTGGTGCAGTGATTAGACAACTGCTTGGATTCTTAAATAAACACGGCACAAATAGACGGGCCAAATACCGTAACGGATAGGGAAATATTGAACTAGCTAGCAAAAAAAAAATTATATAATAATGTGAAGCGCAATTATCATTTTCTCTTTTGGACTGAACACCTCTAATACTGTCCTAAGTGCTGCAATGTTGGTTTTGCTAATCAGTAAAATAAAAAAAAAACATTAAAAATCTATTATTTACATCTTTAAAAAGTTGTCATTTCTTTCCTATACATCTTGTAAGATGTGAGATAAAAGTTGCCATTTGTTTCCTATACATCTTGTAAGATGTCAGATAAAAGTTGCCATTTGTTTCCTATAACATCTTGTAAGATGTCAGATAAAAGTTGCCATTTGTTTCTTATAGCATCTTGTAAGATGTCAGATAAAAGTTGCCATTTGTTTCCTATAGTATCTTGTAAGATGTCAGATAAAAGTTGCCATTTGTTTCTTATAGCATCTTGTAAGATGTCAGATAAAAGTTGCCATTTGTTTCCTATAGCATCTTGTAAGATGTCAGATAAAAGTTGCTATTTGTTTCCTATTGCATCTTGGAAGATGTCAGATAAAAGTTGCTATTTGTTTCCTATAACATCTTGTAAGATGTCAGATAAAAGTTGCTATTTGTTTCCTATAACATCTTGTAAGATGTCAGATAAAAGTTGCTATTTGTTTCCTATAACATCTTGTAAGATGTCAGATAAAAGTTGCTATTTGTTTCCTATAACATCTTGTAAGATGTCAGATAAAAGTTGCTATTTGTTTCCTATAACATCTTGTAAGATGTCAGATAAAAGTTGCTATTTGTTTCCTATAACATCTTGTGAGATGTCAGATAAAAGTTGCTATTTGTTTCCTATAACATCTTGTAAGATGTCAGATAAAAGTTGCTATTTGTTTCTTATAACATCTTGTAAGATGTCAGATAAAAGTTGCTATTTGTTTCCTATAACATCTTGTGAGATGTCAGATAAAAGTTGCTATTTGTTTCCTATAACATCTTGTGAGATGTCAGATAAAAGTTGCTATTTGTTTCCTATAACATCTTGTGAGATGTCAGATAAAAGTTGCTATTTGTTTCCTATAGCATCTTATAAGATGTCAGTTAAAAGTGCTCTATGTTACTGGTATCTTTATCGTGCAAAATAAAACTACCAGTGGAAATCGGATATGTCGGGCTGAAAGATTTTTAAAAAATCATTACTGTCTATTCATCAGTCTGCACTAGTTTATGTCTACAAACTTTATCCTTGGATTTTCCATCAGTCTGCATTGCTTGGCTACAAACATTATTATTTGGTTTTCCATCAGTCTGAGCTAGTTTCTGCCTACACACTTTATCTTTGGATTTTCCATCAATCTGCATTAGTTTCTGCCTACAAATGTTATCCTGGGAGTTTCCATCTGTCTGCATTAGTTTCTGCCTACAAACATTATCCTTGGATTTTCCATCAGTCTGTATTAATTTCTGCCTACAAACGTTATCCTTGAATTTTCCATCAGTCTGCATTAGTTTCTGCCTACAAACGTTATCCTTAAATTTTCCATCAGTATGCATTAGTTGTTGTCTATACACGTTATCCTTGGATTGTCCATCAATCTGCATTAGTTTCTGCCGACAAATGTTATCCTGGGATTTTCCATCTGTCTGCATTAGTTTCTGCCTGCAAATGTTATCCTTGGATTTTCCATCAGTCTGCATTAGTTTTTGCCTACAAACGTTATCCTTGAATTTTCCATCAGTCTGAAATAGTTTCTGCCTACAAACGTTATCCTTGAATTTTCCATCAGTCTGAAATAGTTTCTGCCTACAAACGTTATCCTTGAATTTTCCATCAGTCTGAAATAGTTTTTGCCTACAAACGTTATCCTTGAATTTTCCATCTGTCTGCATTAGTTTCTGCCTGCAAATGTTATCCTGGGATTTTCCATCTGTCTGCATTAGTTTCTGCCTACAAACGTTATCCTTGAATTTTCCATCTGTCTGCATTAGTTTCTGCCTGCAAATGTTATCCTGGGATTTTCCATCTGTCTGCATTAGTTTCTGCCGACAAATGTTATCCTGGGATTTTCCATCTGTCTGCATTAGTTTCTGCCTGCAAATGTTATCCTTGGATTTTCCATCAGTCTGCATTAGTTTTTGCCTACAAACGTTATCCTTGAATTTTCCATCAGTCTGAAATAGTTTCTGCCTACAAACGTTATCCTTGAATTTTCCATCAGTCTGAAATAGTTTCTGCCTACAAACGTTATCCTTGAATTTTCCATCAGTCTGAAATAGTTTTTGCCTACAAACGTTATCCTTGAATTTTCCATCTGTCTGCATTAGTTTCTGCCTACAAACGTTATCCTGGGGCCACTACTGATTTTATTAGCAACGCGGTCTTCTTAATTAAAAGGCGGCACAGATAACCAAAAATGGGTCGGAACGATTAATAGATTTTGGTTCGATAACCAAAAATTAGTCAAAACTGGGTACCTAGATTCTGGAGTTTATGGATCAAAAATATAAATTCGTGTGGAAGCTAAAAATAACACATTTTATTGACTCCGCTTCAACTTTTGAATGCAGTTATTACATGGGAGGGAGCTACGGTAGCTCGCTGGTTAGTGAACTAGCCTACAAAGAACAAGAGGTCGGGTTCGATCCTGACCGACGACTTCCGAGTTTACCCAGCCTTAAATGGGTACCCGATTTTTTCTGGGAAAGTAAAGCGGCACGGGCGATATTACCCCTAAAAACATGTGCCGAAGGTCTGTAAAAATTATGGTCACTAACACCATATTCCCAAGCGCCACTTGGCGTGACGGGGGATCTTTACTTGTTTACTTTTTATTACATAGGAGGCTCTCTCATAGTAAAACAGGGAAGGCGTTTACAAGAATTATTTTAACGTACTGACATAAGCGAATCGACAAAGCTTCGGGGTTCACCCAGCCTCTAAAAATGCCTATCAGAGATTTATCTGCGAAATAACGACGGATTAATGTGATACCGACAACATCACCCAAAAATGTGTCGTGGTCATTGAATAATATGGTCACTAACACCATATTCCCCAGACACCTAGAAAGACATGAAGAGGGAACCTTTACTTAGATAAGCTAGCAGAAAGTACTCTCACTGGTGTGGATTTAGAGCTAGAAGGACAACTAATGATATGTTTTCACAGTCAGGTAACTTCAGGAACAGCGCGGAGAGCAAGGTTCACAGTCAGGCAACTTCAGGAACAGCGCGGAGAGCAAGGTTCACAGTCAGGCAACTTCAGGAACAGCGCGGAGAGCAAGGTTCACAGTCAGGCAACTTCAGGAACAGCGCGGAGAGCAAGGTTCACAGTCAGGCAACTTCAGGAACAGCGCGGAGAGCAAGGTTCACAGTCAGGTAACTTCAGGAACAGCGCGGAGAGCAAGGTTCACAGTCAGGCAACTTCAGGAACAGCGCGGAGAGCAAGGTTCACAGTCAGGCAACTTCAGGAACAGCGCGGAGAGCAAGGTTCACAGTCAGGCAACTTCAGGAACAGCGCGGAGAGCAAGGTTCACAGTCAGGTAACTTCAGGAACAGCGCGGAGAGCAAGGTTCACAGTCAGGCAACTTCAGGAACAGCGCGGAGAGCAAGGTTCACAGTCAGGCAACTTCAGGAACAGCGCGGAGAGCAAGGTTCACAGTCAGGCAACTTCAGGAACAACGCGGAGAGCAAGGTTCACAGTCAGGCAACTTCAGGAACAGCGCGGAGAGCAAGGTTCACAGTCAGGCAACTTCAGGAACAGCGCGGAGAGCAAGGTTCACAGTCAGGCAACTTCAGGAACAACGCGGAGAGCAAGGTAAACCACTTTTTATTGTCTTGGTTAACCGCAAAGGATTTAACATGGCCAGCAGGGCAGGGCTACATAAAGTAGAGAACCGTGACTGTCCATCCAGGGTGCTTAGACTGACCATTTCCTAAAGGAATGAACGCCTCGGTGCTATCTGAAGACAGCACATCAGAGTTTGGAAGCCAAGAGTGGAGTAAAGCTGGGCTGTGTCTTTGACATGGCCCTCCTCAGAATCTTTTATTGCTGCCCTTTTACACCTCGCGTTGTTAACAACTTCCGGTGACATCTAAATTTACACAGCATTTCACTTATTCAGCTTAGGTCATTAAAAAGTTGAAGAAGAAAGCAGCTGAAGCCCAAATAAGAAATCTACCTTTTCCTGATACTGCAACTGTAGATGTTCATAATGAAGAAACTTCACAAACATTGGTAGCTTGGCCAAACCATGCAGCCTATTCTCCTTAACAATAAGTGTACAGGAAACTAATTTTAGTACAGGGAAACATCAAACCTTATGTTATAACCAGCAAATGCCTGTTTGCAAACCGTGTTAATGTGCAGACACAACACACCACACACACACACGTGCGCGCGCGCTCGCGTGCACGCACGCACACATATATAATATGGCCTTTGGCGTCTTGACAGACGGTTGAAAGCAAGAGATCATAAGTCAGTAGTTTGGTAAAAATGTTAATGTCTTTTGCTGGATGCTGCTTTGCTGAACAGCTACTCTCGTAGCTGAATCTGCCAATATTGGACAGACAGATCCATCCACAAAACGAACAAGATGTATTCGTGGTGCCTGGCCTAGTCTCCTTTCTCCTGCGACTTTTGTCTTCTGAAATTGATGTCAAAGCTGCCTCGAAATTTGCTGTTCCGTTTTTTATGTTTGCTCTCAACGCGCTATGATCTGCAGCCAGACTTTCCCAGTTTCTGTCACTGATGGAGTATTCCCTCAAGGAAGCCCTGCAAACATCCTTATATCGCAGCACTGGTCTGACCTTTGGTCTCTTTCCGTCCCTAAGTTCGCCACACAATATTTGTTTGGGAATACGATTGTTTGCCAATCTTCTTACATGCTAGCCACCTTAGTCTACAACTCTTAAGTGTTGCCATGATGGATGGGAGTTTTGGTCGCTATAAGACATTAGAGTTGGTTACTTTGCCCTGCCTTTTGATGTTCATAATCTTTCGAAGGCAACGCACGTGAAAGCTGTTAACCTTGTCTCCTGCCCTGCATAGGTAGTCCACGTTTCTAATCCGTATAGAAGTGTACTAAGCATATAACTTTGGTAAATTTGAATCTTAGTCCTGAGTGTTAATCTGGTGTTGGCCCATGTTATATCTTTAAGCTTACCGAATGTTGAAGCTGCTTTTTCTATTCGGGAATTTATTTCTTCTTTAAGGGAGACAGTGGTTGTGACCATAGAACCGAGATAGGTGAACTTCCCACAGATTCAAGGGGTATGCTAATTAAGGATATAGCTACAGGACTGGCTACACCTTGTTGAAGCACCACAGTCTTCTGTATACTTATTGACAGGGAGAAAAAAATCACTTGATCTAGCTTGATTTTCAATCATTTACTGCATGACGGATTCATTGTAGGCAACTAGTGCTGACATATAAATATATCTATTTCAAAAGTGTCAACTAAGATTAACTTAGAATCTTCGGGTGCAACTTTAATGCTAATGCACCAATTGTTAAAAGAAAATTGTCCGCTTCAGCGATCAAACACAGAACGTCCGTTCCTTATCACATGCAAAGTCGTTTTTACATCCGGTGAACATTAAGATTTTCCATTAAAGTATTTTTATCCTGAGACATAAAATAACGTCATAACAATATACACATTTTCTTATAGTCCCTATTTTATTTTATTTTATTTTGTATCATTCATTTTGTAAGCATGTTCCTTCCTAGTTATTTTCCTATCATGTCAACAAATACAAATTTATTATAATAATTTTTTTTTATTATTAAATCTGGTGTCGTATTTTCAGAAAACTTAGCCCTAGGCACGGACTTTATTATCAGTCACTACGCAATCTAAAAAAAATATCATGTTTATGCCTTCTTTACCATAAATATTTTGTTTATTGAAAGCAACGAAACTCTAACATTGTCTGTTCACAAAATGTACCTTGAATTATACGAAAGTTGTGAAAATCGCATGAAAACATCAGATTGAATTCCTTCTTTGAGACCATTTTTTGCCTCTGCTATGGTTGAAAGTAAGCGTCCGTACATTTGTTATACATCGCCTGTGTGATTGTTATGAAGTTATTGCTTTCTCTATGTCGCTTTGACCTTCATCCCTTCACTTCATCTTCGAAAGGTTTCATAGTCAACAACGATGGCCTAACATCATCAAGCACTATACATTTTTTAAAAATATGATGATCATCGTTTTCAAGAGGACGTGAACTCCCGGTATATGGTGGATAGGCGGCGGGAACAATTGAAGGCTATGCACGAAAAGTGTTCCTTGTTGCAGTTTCCTCATATTCCAAGTCCGGCTTGTTGCAGGAGCTACTGAGTTAAGTGCTCTGTGCACACCGTGAGCTGTGTGTCTCATCCGTTTTGATCATGTTTCGATATTCCAATTGCTTTCGATGAATGATGATATCGTATGACAGGGAACAGTTGGCTGTGTTCACTTTCTGCGCAGTTTCGCCTTATGTCTTTTGGCGTGTGCTGAGACTGCTATGATGGGGCCTACAGTTACCTTTCTTTGTTTGGGAGATGAGATTCGGATGATTACGCTGGCACGGGCGATTGAGCAATTATGGATTTTAATTCGTTTGCAGTGATACTCGAGCCTTCCATAACCAAATAACCAAATAAGGTTTCATAGAAGATACAAGGTCCAAACATTTGAAACATATGATGAGCTGCAAATGTTGATTTTGTTGCTTTTGTCTCGGTTGTTAATATTTGTGTGTGTTTACCTTGGACAATAAACAACAAAATTGTTCGTATAAAAAAATAAGATAGAGAAAGACAGTAAGATAAACTATGCTATCATACAACGTGTCACCATTTTATTCATTCATTTGGTGCCGTCTCCTTATTGTAACCTGACTACAATGGAAAGCAATTGTAACATGTCTCTTGATGGTGCATACTGTCAAAGGTCACCTGTCCATCATTTGATGCTATCAGTCTACTTTAGTCATGGTTTGCCTCTTCTACATTGTACCTTTCCTTTCAAAATGACTTTTAATAAGGTCATGTGTCTTTTCGCATGTCCAAAAAATATCACTTGCCTTTTTCGAATTGTGTTACGTAGTTTTTTTTTCTTTTTTTCATTTTTAGCTGATTCAGAACTTCCTTGTTTGTCCTCTTTTCTTTTATTCTTTCCACCCACTCTCCTTATTTCCTAAAGATCCTCATTTCAAAGACTCCAATAATTTTTTGTTGTTTTCTTATTTAATGTCCAAGTTTCTGCTCCATATAGGAATGTTGAGTAAATACAACATTTTACAATTCGTAGTTTTAGTTCTGATGTCACTTGCTGTGATGTGAGTTCTGATGTCACTTGCTGTGATGTGAGTTCTGATGTTACTTGCTGTGATGTGAGTTCTGATGTTACTTGCTATGATATGAGTTCCGATGTCACTTGCTGTGATGTGAGTTCTGATGTCACTTGCTGTGATGTGAGTTCTGATGTCACTTGTTGTGATGTGAGTTCTGATGTTACTTGATGTGATGTGAGTTCCGATGTCACTTGCTGTGATGTGAGTTCTGATGTCACTTGCTGTGATGTGAGTTCTGATGTCACTTGCTGTGATGTGAGTTCTGATGTTACTTGCTGTGATGTGAGTTCTGATGTCACTTGCTGTGATGTGAGTTCTGATGTCACTTGCTGTGATGTGAGTTCTGATGTCACTTGCTATGATGTGAGTTCTGATGTTACTTGCTGTGATGTGAGTTCTGATGTCACTTGCTGTGATGTGAGTTCTGATGTCACTTGCTGTGATGTGAGTTCTGATGTTACTTGATGTGATGTGAGTTCTGATGTCACTTGCTGTGATGTGAGTTCTGATGTCACTTGTTGTGATGTGAGTTCTGATGTTACTTGCTGTGATGTGAGTTCTGATGTCACTTGTTGTGATGTGAGTTCTGATGTTACTTGATGTGATGTGAGTTCCGATGTCACTTGCTGTGATGTGAGTTCTGATGTTACTTGTTATGATGTGAGTTCTGATATTATTTGCTGTGAAGTGAGTTCCGATGTCACTTGTTATGATATGAGTTCCGATGTCACTTGCTGTGATGTGAGTTCTGATGTCACTTGCTGTGATGTGAGTTCTGATGTCACTTGCTGTGATGTGAGTTCTGATGTCACTTGCTGTGATGTGAGTTCTGTCACTTGCTGTGATGTGAGTTCTGATGTCACTTGCTCTGATGTGAGTACTGATGTTACTTGTTATGATGTGAGTTCTGATGTTACTTGTTATGATGTGAGTTATGATGTTACTTGCTGTGGTGTGAGTTCTTATGTCATTTGCTTTGATGTGAGTTCTGATGTTAATTGATTTGTTGTGAGTATATTTTTTACGTGTCATCACCAGAACTAATAAAAGTTAGTGGCTGTTCAAGTATTGAGCTAACGCACTTGCCTTTCACTCCGAAAGTTGTGAGTTCGTTTATTAGGGAACGTGATTCACAACTGAAAAAGTCATCGCTACTTTTATTAAACTGAATGCTTTCATCGTAGAAACATATTTCTGCCCCCTCAAAAGATGTTCTTGTCTGCTGTCCAATTATCTAGAACTGACTTCTATATTACATAAAACATGATGCACAAATGCAGTATGTGACCAGATTCGTGCATACAAGCAAGATAATGAGCATCATATGGCAGGATAAAGTAACAATTCAGTCTTGTAATAAAACAAGTTCCCATCCATCATGGTAATAAGACAAGTTCCCATCCATCATGGTAATAAGACAAGTTCCCATCCATAATGGTAATAAAACAAGTTCCCATCAATCATGGTAATAAGACAAGTTCCCATCCATAATGGTAATAAAACAAGTTCCCATCAATCATGGTAACACTTAGGAGTTGGAGACTAAGGTGGCTGGGTCACGTGAGAAGAATGGAAAACAATGGTATCACCAAACATTTATTGTATAGCGAACTTAGGGATGGAAAGAGACCAAAGGGCAGCCTTTTATTGAGATATAAAGATGTTTGCAGGGCTTCCTTGAGAGAATTCTCTATCAGTGAAAGAAACTGGGAAAATCTGGTATCAGATCGTAGAACACAGAGAACAAACACACACACACACACACACACACACACACACACACACACACACACACACACAAACGGCACAGTAACATTCGAAGCTTCGTTGATGTTATATTTAGAAGACAAAAGGCGGAGGAGTTAGGGGACGAGACCATGCACCAGAAATACACTTAGTTAATTATGCGGTCAAATCTGTCTATCCAATATTGGCAGATACAGTCAAGAGACAAGCTGTTCAGTAAAACATCTTTTATCACATGTTTTCCACGCGAATCTTTGAGGAAAATTCGTTTTTCATAAGACACTCATATTTTACCAAATCATGATTTCTTGCTACCAAATGTCTGCCAAAGACGCCAAAGATCGTTTTATATATATATATATATATATATATATATATATATATATATATATATATATATAAATATATATATATATATATAGATCTATATATATATATATATATATATACTGTATATATATATATATATATATATATATATATATATAGATCTATACACTGTCGATAATTCCAGAATTTAAATATTTAAGAAATATACAACATTATCTCCTAACCGTTCCGGCTTAACAAATATATAAAAAAAACAATGTGCATATAAAAAGATTGACACGTAAATTGAATGCTTACCTAGAGATAGCTGACGATGTCCAGGTACTATTACCACAGGGAGACAACTGTTCAATTATCCGTGTCAATGATTGGAGTCAGGCACCGATCCCGAGTGACATTAATCTAACGGCAACTGACGTTACTCACTCGTTCACGTTAAATCAGTGAGCTCAGTCCGTCACTTCCTGTCGCTTGAATTGTTCAACTATTGATACGATTGGTCAGAGGCGGGTCATTGACCACACTAAACTGGTGCGGGAGTTAAACTGATTTACTTGTCCTCTTATGAAAGTGGGCCGCATTTAAACGTTATACTTTATGGACAACTAACAGGTGGGATAATAACAAGTGAGCGCCCAAAACTCCGATTTGTGGTGTTTGCAAACGTGACATAAAGACTCTGATCATAAACCATGCAACCTGGGAAGAAATAGCTGCAGACTGCAATCTTTGGAAATACACTGTCAATCTAGCTCAAGCAGACAGATTATAGAAACAGAGGATACACGGCAACAGAAAAATAATAATTTCCTAAATACGTTACAAAGTCCATAGTTAACGATGACTTACGGAGCCTACTATGCTACTACTAATAAGTGATGGACGCTTGGGTTAAATTATTTTTTTTTAAATTGAAATGACTGTTATTTTGCTAAATTTGTCCTGACTATGATACAAGTAAATAAGTCCTACCTCTGATACTCACCATCAGCATGCGCTAAACCAGTTGGCGTAGGTGATCCTGTCCTTCCACAATCTTCTATCCACCGTGCATCTTATCAATTATGTTTTTGACTGTTTTCCATGTCATGACACCAAGCTATCTAGTATTTTCTCTCGCTGTCATCCACGATCTCTCTTTCTCTGTATTTTGCCAGTTGTAACCAAGTATTCCAACTTTTCTCTTCTCATGATATCCCAGAAAAATGTTGATTATTTCTTTCTGATGTTTTTAGGAGCTCCTTTTTTTTGTGTTGGCCTCTTTGAGAATTTCCTTGTTTTTCGTTTTAGATGTCCAGGGAATTTTCAACATTTTTCTGAGAAATCCCATCTCTGTGACCTCTAATCGCCTTTTCATTTGTTTGTTTACTCTCCATGATTCGCTTAAATAGGTTAGAATTGGCTCTATATAGCACCGATGAACTCTCTTTCTCACTTCTATTGACATAGATTCGTTGCATTAGACATTTTTCATTTTCTGAAATGCTATTTTGGCCTGAGCTATTCTGCTTTTTATTTCTGTGGTGCACCTTCCATATGATGTTATTCTTCTCTTCTTCTTCTTCTTTCCTTCCTCATCTGCCTTTCAGCGTCGAGGGGAGATATAATTTGCGGTCTTTTGCTCTTCTGTTCGCCTCTGCTGCTGTTATGTTTCCTAGTGCTTCTAATATTCCATCGACCCACCTTTTTCGTGGTCGACCCTTGGGTCTGGTGTTCTCACAACGTTTGTTGAAGGCTCGTTGTGTTGTGTTTTGTTCTTTCTGCCTTGTCACGTGGCCAAACCATTTTATCTGTTGTTTCCTTATATATTCTATGATGGGGGCTATTCCTAGCTTTTTTCTCAATTCTTCATTTCTGATCTTATCTCTCAGATTGTTTCCTGTCATTCGCCTAACACATTTCATCTCTGTAGAGGTTATTTTTCTTATTGTTCTTGCATCTAGAGTCCAGGTCTGGCATTGGTAGCACAACGTTGGGAAGAAGATTGTATTTTATAGTGCTCGTTTTGCCTCCAGAGTTATATTCTTGTTGGATAATAGTGGTGATAACTGTCCAATGATTTGACAAGCTTTGCTGCATCTTGATTCTATCTTTGCTGTTTGAGAATTATCGTTTGTCATTAGACTTCCAAGGTATTTGAATTTCTCTACTTGTTTAAGTTGCCTGCCTTCTATAGTTATGTTGATGTTCTGTTTATTTTTGACGACATTCATGACTCCTGTTTTGTTGGTGTTGATTTTCATGTTGTATTTTGTGCCTGAGATGTTGAGTTTATTTAAGTGTTCTTGTAGGTCTTCTATTGTTTCATGTATTAGTGCCTGGTCGTCTGCAAATAAAAGCTCGTTGATCTCCTCTGTCTCTGATGGGTTGGCTAGCTTGCATATATGGTCCATGTATGCAATAAACAGTAGGGGGGATAGTACGCACCCCTGTCTTACACCTGATCTAACTTCGAAGTAGTCTGTGTAGCCTGCTGCTGTTTTGACCCTGCAGCTGCTGTTGATGTAGAGACTTTTAATAAGGTTGGTTAGAAGTTGGCTTACTCCGTATGTTGTTAGTTTGTAGATGTTATTATTGTGCCCAAGTATTTTAAACGTTGCACTTGTTTCAGATTTGTCCTGGTTATATTTATGCTGCACGCTGATGATTGTTTCTTTGAAATGACCAATAGTTCTGTTTTATTACTATTCAGACTGGGACTTTTTTGTTCCTTCCTTTTACTACTATGTCTATCATTTCTTGTAGTTCATTCTCTGTCTCTGTTATTACGACCGTGTTATCTGCTATCGAAAAATTATTTATATTGTGACCGTTGACCTCAATTCCTTTTTTGTCTACTATTGATCTCATAATATGTTCGCTGTAAAGTGGAAGACAAATCCGGCGACAGAACACAGCCATGTCTGACTCCTTGTTTTATATATTGGAATTGTCCTGTTTGTCTCTGATATTAATAAATGCGATTGTAAATGTGTTTGCTGTTTACATGTATATCAACAGGCAAATCTTAAGTGATACAATCCCTGCATAATACCGGTATTAACTTACATGATTACAAGGGTTAGAAGTACCATGTGGAACAAAATTTAAAAATCAGACGTGAAAAGCCCTATCAATATATGTCTTCACATTTGTAAGGGAGAGACGGATATGCACTCAGATTTAGCGAATGGATTTCATCTCGAGCCATTCTTCTATTGGACTCTGGACGTTGACAGAAAAATTGTACTTTTCGTAGAGAGAGAGAGAGAGAGAGAGACAGAGACAGAGACCATCAAGAGAGAGAGAGAGAGAGAGAGAGAGACCATCAAGAGAGAGAGAGAGAGAGAGAGACCATCAAGAGAGAGAGAGAGACCATCAAGAGAGAGAGAGAGAGACCATCAAGAGAGAGAGAGAGAGAGACCATCAAGAGAGAGAGAGAGAGACCATCAAGAGAGAGAGAGAGAGACCATCAAGAGAGAGAGAGAGAGACCATCAAGAGAGAGAGAGAGAGACCATCAAGAGAGAGAGAGACCATCAAGAGAGAGAGAGAGAGAGACCATCAAGAGAGAGAGAGACCATCAAGAGAGAGAGAGAGAGAGAGACCATCAAGAGAGAGAGAGAGAGACCATCAAGAGAGAGAGAGAGAGAGACCATCAAGAGAGAGAGAGAGAGAGAGACCATCAAGAGAGAGAGAGACCATCAAGAGAGAGAGAGAGAGAGAGAGACCATCAAGAGAGAGAGAGAGAGACCATCAAGAGAGAGAGAGACCATCAAGAGAGAGAGAGAGAGAGACCATCAAGAGAGAATGGTTAATCTTTCGTCTTTCTTCACTTCCTCGTGTACCTGTTCGGGTGTCGAAAGAGATACAAAGTTCTGGTTCTCGCCCTAGTTAGCGGCTTCACTCATTGCCAAATGATTTTGTTATAGCGCTTATTTGGTGCTGTCTGTCCATCTTACTCTGGGTCTGCCTTTTGCTCTTCTCCCATGTCAGTTGTGAATTTAAAATGAAAACCAGCAACAAACCGCACAGAAAGTGAACACAGCCAACTGTTCCCTGTCATACGATATCATCATTCATCGTAAACAATTGGAATATCGAAACACGATCAAACCGGATGAAATTCACAATTCACGGTGTGCACAGAGCATTTAACTCAGTATCTCCTGCAACAAGCCAGACTTGGAATATGAGGAAACTGCAACAAGGAACACTTTTCATACACAGCCTTCAATGGTTCCTGCCGCCTATCCACCATATTGGCCGGAAGTTCACGTCCTACTGAAAACGATGATCGCCATATTTTTTAAAAATGTATAGCGCTTGATGATGTTAGGACATCATTTTTGACTCCGATTCCGAGTTAGTCGTCGGATTATCCCTGTCGCACATCAAACAACAGACCTTAAGATCTTCCCGCAATGTGAATTTGTGAAATTATAAACTACATGTCTACCAGGAGGCGAATGCGCACCTCACAGCACCAGAGCTGAAAGTTGTCAGCGACCCACAGCTGATGGCTTGCGCCAGGATCGGTGAATCAGAATCATCCAGACCCTGCTCGACCTCTCCATGGTGCCTCTATTACCAGACTAACCTGTCGAGTCTGACCAAGCGAGTAGGGATCGAAGAGGGAAGACCACCTGGTTCTAAAAAATGTCGCGCTGAAGTCGGATGTGTTGAGCCTAAAGGCGCAAATTTCACAATTATACTGCAAGCCAAAACACAACGTAGACACGCCCACCTAACACCCTTTCAAGGGCGGATGATGAAGAAGTATACTTCTTTAGTCATCAGGCGAACGCAGCAAGCAAGCAAGCAGCAAGCATGTCTACCCTAGATCACACAGTAGCCCTCTTGAATCTAGACAACATCCTTCCTGACTAACATGAAACTCCTAGAGTCACCCCGGTGCTGGAAAGTCATGAACTGATCTGTCATTCGCTTTTCAAAATTAGCGTATGGCCGGTCTAGTTGATATACGATGAGCCATTATGATGACGTAGTTCACACAACAATGGCTGCGCTCATAGATTCCCGATTACTCTAGTGAATGCAGCCTACAACGAACGAAACACGGTGCAAATTCCCTAAAGTTAAAACTTCGGTTGACTTGACGGAGCAGTCCACATTAATGAGTTGTAACATGTAAACAACTTGCGTCAAACAATTCCAACGACGGCCATTGAACAGCACTTAATGTGTTGACGTAAACCGCAAATCAAATCTAGACGGAGGAAGGTCACATTCACAGCAATTGACTTGTCAAAAAGGAATATTGTTATGTGTATAACTCATCTTCATCGGCGCAGATTTGTTAAGTAGAACATCATTTTGACTTTAACGCAGAAAATCACACTAAAGAGACCAAATTAATCAGTCCCCAAATGCAATTCCTGCAGCGATCCCCCCCCCCCCCCTCCTCGTCTTATAAAGCTCGACACGTATACTATATATGCGTTATATAAGAGTTAGTAAGGTTTCATGATTAATCATGAAAAGACTAAAATCATGAAAAGTTTAATTCCAACAGACGACAATATATACATGGAAAAACAAACCAGTAGAAGAGATCGATTACTTTACCTATCTTGGAAGTCACATTGATCGAGAAGGGATACAAGCAAAGAAATTAGAATCAGAATAGCTAAAGCAGCAATGTCTTTCAGAAGCCTTGAAAAGTTGTGGAAATCAAAACTCATCAGCACAAACACAAAACTTAGATTATTCAAATCAAATGTGCCATCAACCCTTCTGTATGCGTGTGAAAGCTGGAAAACAACAAGAGATATAGAAACAAAGTTGAACGCATTCGAAAATAAATGTCTAACGAAAATACTTGGTATAGCGTGGAACGAATTCCAAACAAATGAGGAAATGAGAGAAATCGCTATCTTTTTTTTTTTTTTAACTTGCATTCATAGGCTGGGAACCGCTGAGTTACAAGTCGCAGAAAATGAATGCTTACTTGGCGTACCCACAAAACGAGAACCACCACTGTGCCCTAGGATGCGGTGTATGAATAATGCCTTACTGGCTCATATACGGGGAGGACAGATAGGACAGACATGGAAACGTAAATGACGTCTCTGTCACGCCCTTTATTGTCTTCTGTTAACTATAGAGACACCAACGTTGATACCATGTCATCTCTGTCATAAATGCCACAAACATGACATTATCAAAGCAAAATCAATTAGAAAGACTGATGATAGCACGTGAGATCATTTACCAGAAAACATCTGCTCAAGTTAGCCCTAGATTACAAATCGATAAGAAAGTTATATTAAAATAAATTAACCCACATCAAGAGATCTTTATCACTAGTTAGTTGTTTTTTTTTCCGAAACCTTTATTTTCTATTTTATTTTTTTTTCTTTGTGTAATAGTTGGCCAAGCTTTCACTTGGAAACATTAATTTGTTTCCAAAATTGTAAATTATATTCGCTTTTATTTTTGACGTTTAAATGAATGTTAGCTTTTATAACACGACCAAGGACGAAAGAAACAAGACAATAATGTGAGACAACTTTACATTCCTGTATGTGAAAATCGACAAGATTTAACTATATGAAACTATTTATAATTTTTTTATCAGTTCAGTTAAATTAATTTTTGGAATTACAATTTGAAAATCAGAATCGTAATACTGGTAATATAACGTCATCGAAGGATCGAAACAAATTAAATTTGGTAGTTTGTAAATTTCTTTCCTCTCCACTGAATATTCTTGCGCCCATTACTGGCTCAAGAGGCAAATCTCAGCGTCCATCATACCTTTCTCGCCCTGACTGTAATCAGTGTGTTAAAAAAGTATCCGCGCAAGCATGCAGGCCAAATATGCATGTTCTCTTAAGATGGCAAACTGCCTGCCCCAGTACAGGCAAGCAAAAAGTGATTGAAAAATCAGCATGCAGAGTTTTGCTACATGAGATAATCTGACCATCAGAAATCCATCGTAGAACAAATGTTTCGGCATTTTACCTGTGCTCGTGACCTCAAAGTCAACTCGACAGCAGTGTAGCCCCAATTGTCTAACCCTTACTGCACTGCTACACACGCTACAGATCAAAGTTAAACCGTCTCACCAGCTCACTTAGAATTAACTTTACTTACATATATGTGTGTGTTTGTTTGTTCCTGCTGAAGGCCTACGTGGCCGCAACATCGTTGAAATGTGTGTCCTCCATTAATCACGTAAAGCTTTAACCATACAATTTTTTTTCTATTTTTTTTTCATTTCTCCTTCACGTTCTACTTTACTGCAGCTTTGCATTTTTGTGAAATTTATATGCATTACTTTGCATTGATCCCTTGCTATGACCGAAGCATAACCCACCAATAATATTTTGCGCAACTTAAAACAGTCGAACGCTCTTTAACTAGCTCTGTAACAACAACCGTATCCTACTCAGAGAAAGACCTAGGATCTTACTTGACCACTTCATTGTACAAGTCTAGATTAGAGGATACTGAACTATCAGGACAATGCATGGTTGCGTGTGTGTGTTTAAACATACTTCTTTCCTTTCAGAACTACCACCGCTTGATTTATTAGATTCATATCTAACATCTCGTTAGTCACATAGCACCCCACCCTAAATTGGCTACATTTTTTTTTACATCGTACATCCATCCAACTGGTTACATCTTCTCACATCTTACATCCATCCAACTGGTTACATCTTCTCACATCTTACATCCATCCAACTGGTTACATCTTCTCACATCTTACGTCCATCCAACTGGTTACATCTTCTCACATCTTACGTCCATCCAACTGGTTACATCTTCTCACATCTTACGTCCATCCAACTGGTTACATCTTCTCACATCTTACGTCCATCAAATTGGCCATATTTTTTTGCGTCATACATCCATCAAATTGGTTACATCTTCTTATATGTTACATCCATACATTTAGCTACATATTCTTACATGCATTCAGTGCCGTCAAACATAAAACGTCAGAGCTCATAGTCTACTTCGCCATAAGTCCTTATTCTGGACGAACCTCTAAATCTCAATAAAGGAATCGATGATGTTTGCATTATAAACCTCAACCTGGCGCTCCTTCGCTTCCATAAACCAGTCCTTAACGGCCATTGGTTCAATAAGCTCTTCCTCAAGGCAACGTCAGCTCCATGAACTTACTTCTCCTTAATGTCCCGTGGTTTCCATGAACTCCTCCTTAACGTCCCGAAGTCTCCATGAACTCATCCCTTTAATAATGTTCAGGGGCTTCCGTGAACTCCTCCTCAATGCCTCGGGGCTTCCAATAACTCTTCCTCAATGTCCCGAAGCCTCGATGAACTCATCCTTAACAATGTCACGAGGCATACGTGAACTCATCCTTAATAATGTCACGAGGCATCAATGAACTCATCCTTAATAATGTCACGAGGCATCAATGAACTCATCCTTAATAATGTCACGAGGCATCCGTAACTCATCTTTAATAATGTCACGAGGCATCCATGAACTCATCCTTAATAATGTCACGAGGCATCCGTGAACTCATCCTTAATAATGTCACGAGGCATCCATGAACTCATCCTTAATAATGTCACGAGGCATCCGTGAACTCATCCTTAATAATGTCACGAGGCATCCGTGAACTCATCCTTAATAATGTCACGAGGCATCAATGAACTCATCCTTAATAATGTCACGAGGCATCAATGAACTCATCCTTAATAATGTCACGAGGCATCCGTAACTCATCTTTAATAATGTCACGAGGCATCCATGAACTCATCCTTAATAATGTCACGAGGCATCCGTGAACTCATCCTTAATAATGTCACGAGGCATCCATGAACTCATCCCAATAATGTCACGAGGCATCCATGAACTCATCCTTAATAATGTCACGAGGCATCCGTGAACTCATCCTTAATAATGTCACGAGGCATCCATGAACTCATCCTTAATAATGTCACGAGGCATCCGTGAACTCTTGGTATATGTCCCGTAATGTAACGTGATCTTCTTCCACACTGTAGGACTCGAAATAACGCTGCTGAGACATTGCCTATTCATTTGTATATCTCTACATCTAGTGAAAGATTACCAGTAATATTAGAACAAATATAGTTAGTTATATTTGTTTCTAATCTCCAGTTTGTAGCCGTTTTAGACTATGGTTAGATCATCATCATCATCATTTCAGGATCTCATAATCTAACGGGCGGTTCTGTATTTTGCGGCCATCTTGGCATTTTGGTAATTTGGGGAATATCGGCTTGTTGCAGGAGCTACTGAGTTAAGTGCTCTGTGCACACCGTGAGCTGTGCGCTTCATCCGTTTTGATCGTGTTTCGATATTCCGATTGCTTACGATGAATGCTGATATCGTATGACAAGGAACAGATGGTTGTGTTCACTTTCTGTGCGGTTTCGCCTTATGTCTTTTGGCGTATGTTGAGACTGGTATGATGGGGAGTACAGCTACCTTTCTTTATTTGGAAGATGAGATAATAATTCGGATGATTCCACTGGTACGGGCGGTTGAGCAATTATGGATTTTAATTCGTGCAGTGATGCCGGGGCCTTCGATAACCATAACCATACCTACCTGTCTGAAAGACGACTATAGGAAACCCTGGCAGTTGTTGGATTACGGTGTCCAGAATAAAGATGGAGATAGAAGCAACAATAGCGGCAGCGACATCATGGCTGGATACACTAAACGAGAGTCAGGCGAGGTTGGTGGCGAACCCGTGAAGTATGTTACGGAGGATTGACAGACACACCCTGCGACAGTAGCGGATGAAACTCCTGGATGGCTCACAGGTGCACACGCTAACTTGGGTGTACTGTTCAGGACACACTGGGGTTCATGGCAATGATATCATGAATAGACTCGCCGACATTGAGTGCGGTCTGACTCTGAACGAAGTTTATTTATCGCCAAGTTTATTCTTATTTAATTAAGAAATCGTCAGGAGATGGGTAGGGCAAGCAGTGGTGTATTCTCTATGATACCGCAGCTACCGCCGGTAGCCTGAACATATTAACGAAATACAAAAGGAAATGATAGTTTATTATATTTTTAAAAATAATTATTTTACAAATTTTCGAATATTCTATAACACATTTCGTAGGCCAATATGATTTATTTACTTTGATTTGCATTTAATAAAGCAGCGTTTTCATCTGGCCACTATAACGTTTGCGAATGAAACAAAAACTACTATACTTTGAAACCTCTAGATCCAGAGGTACATTTTTCCTCTATCCGTACCTATTTTAACGACCTTGACATTCAAAAATCTGAGTCAGGGGTATATATAGGGGGTATTGGCGCAAAGGCAATGCGGTTTCATTGGTTATTTTTAGCTCTAGTCAATCAGAATCGTTATAAAATGAAAGTGAAACTATGTCTCATTACCGAAACTTCCTCAGCTATTTATAACTACGTTATGCGCATCAGCATCTGTAGAAAGAACTTTTTCTCCTCTCAAGAGAAAAACGCTCAACTCAGACACAAGAACGCTTATCTGGTTTGGCATTAATGTCCATTGAGAAATCATTCCTTCAGAAACTTAGAAACCAACCAAACAGTACTTTCAATGACAAAGTCATCAAGACATTTTCGTCCCAAACAAGACGAATATAATTAACATAAATAAGTAAGTAATTTAAAATGTAGTGATGTCATTAGAAAATATTACTTTATGTTAGTCTACTGAATATAATGTATGTCTTTATTTATTATGTCAGCGGTAGCCCAGACCCCAAAACCAGTATACGCCAGTGGGGGCAAGGATGCATACATTAAAAGACTAAGCGTTTACGGATGAAAAAGGAATCAAGTCGATCTTGTGTGCTTAGTAATAGAAGAAGAGATGTTTTAACAGCATTCAACTGAGGCAAATCGGACTCAAAACCCTTCGAGAAATGCTCGGACGAGTGGTGGAGCTTATGGGAATGCCACAAATGCAACGAATATAATATAATATAATATAATATAATATAATATAATATAATATAATATAATATAATATAATATAATATGGGAGCCGCGATAACTCAGTGGTTAGTGAACTGGACTACAAAGGACAAGGGGTAGGGTTCTATCCCAAGCGACGGCTTCCGGGTTCACCCAGCCTTAAATAGGTACCGGATTTTTTTCTGGGAAAGTAAAGCGGTACAGACGTAATACCGACCACATTACCCCAAAAATCATGTTCCGAAGGTCTGTAAAATTTATGGTCACTAACACCATATTAAGTCTAATAGCGACAGTTGGAAAGCTAAGAGAAGCCTAAGAGCGGCAGTTGGAAAGCTAAGAGAAGCCTAGAAACTTAGGCTATTCAAATCAAATGTACTATCAACCCTTACGTATGCGTGTGAAAGCTGGAAAACAACAAGAGATATAGAAACAAAGTTGAACGCATTCGAAAATAAATGTCTAAGGAAAATACTTGGTATAGCATGGAACGAATTCAAAACAAATGAGGAAATTAGAGAAATCGCCAATCAACCACTAATATCTTCAGTAATAAAGAAAAGACGATGGTCATATGTTGGACATGTGATGAGAAGAGATAATAATCGAATAGCAAAGCAAGCCCTCATATGGGAAACAACAGGTAAAAGGAAAAGAGGAAGACCCAGGGAGACACTGAGAAGAACATTGATGAGAGAGGCAAGAGCAGCAGGAGTCGGCTCCCGCAATGAGATAGAACTGCTTGCACAGAACAGAGACAGATGGCGAGATTTGATAAAATATCTTTAAAAGAAAACCGCTAGAACAAAAATTCATATAGGAGAAGGTGTATCTTGGTCTACGCCCTATGGGCCGGTTACGGCTCGAAAGGTCAATAGATAGATAGAACACCATATTCCCTATACGCCACTTGGCGTGACGGGGTCTGTTTACTCTTTTTTTTATATAATATAATATATTCCGTCAATAGAATAAAATAGAAAAAAGTATATAAATAGTTTTGGCGGGTCTTAGCACTAGGTCATAACATTTGTCTTTTTTAGGCTTATCGTGAATTTAAACAGCTCGTTATCTGCAATAGATCGATTTAAGCAAATTTGTAATTGACGTTCCTTGTGGGTAACCAGAGCAGCGCTGTCTGGTTAGTATCTGAGATAGAAGGATACAGAGAAAGAAAGATACAGAGAAAGAAAGATATAGAGAAAGAAAGATACCAGACAGTTTAAGACAGCAAAACTGAAAATCAACTGTAGAGCAGAAAGCTGTGGAAAAATAAGGTCACTGACTCCAGCAGACATGGTGCATGATGATGATGATTGTTATCTCTTGCGATGATATCGCCCAGTTTAGGAAACACTGAGTTAGACCGATCTAAGATGTCTGGTGCAATACCATTGTCACAATTTCAATCTCACGTGGTCAAGGAGTGTGCCTTTGTTTTATTTGTGTTTTGATTATTATAATATTTGTTTTGCTGATACAGATCGATTGATCAAAAATTAGGTTTTTTTAGAATAGGGACAAACCCGTAGTTTCCTTTCATAAATTATTCATCCATTGTTATCTTTAGGTAATCCTTGAAATAATTAATTATCTCCTGCCTCGCTGGGGCAATGCTAGTGCAGGTCACAAAACTGAAGCAGCTAGCAGTTGTACCATGACGACGTCATCAGTATCGGCAGATAAACAGACACGAGGATAGGTCATGCTATATTCATATAACAACAAAATAATGACTGCTATTCTCATATTCTTTAAAAGTACCAAAAAAATTATTCGTTGACGGGAAATGTAGGGAGCGTATATTTAGCGTGGCTTAGGTCTGCGGGTCAGCCCGTCTGCTAAAGTGACTTGTGCCCAATGGCCTTGTTTGTAGACTCGATGTGAAAACGTAAATAAGAAAATTTCTCTAAATAAAAACATCTTATTTAATTAATATATGGTCGTCACACGTCAAGGAGGAAAATAAGGAGCCGCGATAGCTCAGTGGTTAGAGAAATGGACTACAAATGACAAGAGGTCAGGTTCGATCCTGGTCGACAGCTTCCAGGTTCACCTGTAGAAGAGAATTTGCGCACTAAAAGATGGAGAGGCAGAATTGGTGCAGTTCAGTGCGCGGAAAAAGAAACGTGACGTAGAAAATAGGATGACGTGAAAAAAAAGGATGACGTAGATTTTGAGGGGCAGTTAGAAGACTCAAGGGCAGACAGTTAGAAGCGCAAGGAGAGAGCGGCAGTTAGAAGTCAAGAGCAGCAGTGGAAAGCCAAGAGCGGCAGTTGGAAAGCTAAGAGAGGCCTAAGAGCGGCAGTTACAAGCCAAGAGCGGCAGTTACAAGCCAAGAGCGGCAGTTGGAAAGCTAAGAGAAGCCTAAGAGCGGCACTTACAAGCCAAGAGCGGAGTAAGTCAATAGCGACAGTGGCAGTCTAAAGTGTCAGTTGGAATGGCAACCTAAAGGTGGCAGTTAGAACCCAAATAGGATCAGTTGGAGGTCGGCACCAGTAGAGAGAGGTAGGATATGAGATCCATGGAAATCAATTAAGAGACGGAATCGCCAAGAAGTAACGGAACAAGCAGTCAACAATAGATAGAGTAGGGAGGGTCGTTCAATGGGGAACGGTACAACATAAGATAGAAACGAGCGTGAATAAGGCAATTAGAATAGAATAGAATAAAATAGATTAGAGAATGACAGGAGCGCGAATGAACAATTGAAATGCAATTATCATAACAGGATGGATGAAATTGTAACAACAAACTGATTAAAATAAAGGCGGCCAATTGGTAATAACCATTATGATGTTATTGTGTTAAAAAGAAATAAATAGCACAAAAAGAAAGCTCACAAATGGTGCCGGGTGACCTAGTAGACGACCTGAAAACAACTTGAGTACAAACATACTACGATCACAAGGACAAGAACTGATAATGTTGCCGCGTCAAATATCGATGGTTAATGATCAAGGAAAACATTCACAATTAGACGACCAAACAGCATCACGAACGGCATCACTAGCAACAGCCCAAGACAACCCAAGGGAGCAACGGCCCAGAAGACTAAACGGCATCACGAACGGCATCACGAACGGCATCACGAGCAACAGCCCAAGACAACCCAGGGGAGCAACGGCCCAGAAGACACAACAGTCCAAAAGGCCAAACAGCATCACGAACGGCATCACGAGCAACAGCCCAAGACAACCCAGGGGAACAACGGCCCAGAAGACTAAACGGCATCACGAACGGCATCACAAACAACAGCCCAAGACAACCCAGGGGAGCAACGGCCCAGAAGACTAAACGGCATCACGAACGGCATCACAAACAACAGCCCAAGACAACCCAGGGGAGCAACGGCCCAGAAGACTAAACGGCATCACAAACGGCATCACGAGCAACAGCCCAAGACAACCCAGGGGAGCAACGGCCCAGAAGACTAAACGGCATCACGAACGGCATCACGAGCAACAGCCCAAGACAACCCAGGGGAGCAACGGCCCAGAAGACTAAACGGCATCACGAACGGCATCACGAGCAACAGCCCAAGACAACCCAGGGGAGCAACGGCCCAGAAGACTAAACGGCATCACGAACGGCATCACGAGCAACGGCCCAGCGACGGACTGGGGGACCAGGCAACAACGCAATCACGAACAGATAAAGATAAGGTGAGAAAAACAATAAATAAATGACTAATGGTGATTCAAGGATTTATAATAATTAAACACAAGATTAAATGACAATTTGTGATTCAATGAGTTAAATTAATTAAAGACAAGAGTAAATGACAATTTGTGATTCAAGGAATTAGAATAATTAAAAACAAATTGTGATAATGGACCATAATTAAGAGATAATTTGTGATTGAAGGAGTAGAATAACTAAAGGTAATTAGTAAGCAGAAGGAGAAGAAGAGGAGGAAGACGATCAAGGAAGACGAAGGAAAAGAAAGGAGAAAACCCGAAATGGGTAGATACGAAATAACAGTAAGAGAGTAGAAGAGGAGGAAGAGAGGGGAGAACCCGAATTGGGTAGACACGAAATAACAGTAAGACAGTAGAAGAGGAGGAAGAGAGGGGAGAACCCGAATTGGGTAGACACGAAGTAGTAGAAGAGGAGGAAGAGAGGGGAGAACCCGAATAGGTAGACACGAAAAAACAGTAAGACAGTAGAAGAGGAGGAAGAGAGGGGAGAACCCGAATTGGGTAGACACGAAATAACAGTAAGAGAGTAGAAGAGGAGGAAGAGAGGGGAGAACCCGAATTGTGTAGACACGAAGTAGTAGAAGAGGAGGAAGAGAGGGGAGAACCCGAATGGGTAGACACGAAATAACAATAAGAGAGTAGAAGAGGAGGAAGAGAGGGGAGAACCCGAATTGGGTAGACACGAAATAACAGTAAGAGAGTAGAAGATGAGGAAGAGAGGGGAGAACCCGAATTGGGTAGACACGAAGTAGTAGAAGAGGAGGAAGAGAGGGAGAACCCGAATGGGTAGACACGAAGTAGTAGAAGAGGAGGAAGAGAGGGGAGAACCCGAATTGGGTAGACACGAAGTAGTAGAAGAGGAGGAAGAGAGGGGAGAACCCGAATGGGTAGATACGAAGTATTAGAAGAGGAGGAAGAGAGGGGAGAACTCGAATGGGTAGATACGAAATAACAGTAAGAGAGTAGAAGAGGAGGAAGAGAGGAGAAAACCCGAATTGGGTAGACACGAAATAACAAAAGAGAGTAGAAGAGGAGGAAGAGAGGAGAAAACCCGAATTGGGTAGACACGAAATAACAGTAAGAGAGTAGAAGAGGAGGAAGAGAGGAGAGAACCCGAATGGGCAGATACGAAATAACAGTAAGAGAGTAGAAGAGGAGGAACAGAGGAGAAAACCCGAAATGCGCTGATACGAAGTAGTGGAAGAGGAGGAAGAGAGGAGAGAACCCGAAATGGGCAAATACGAATTAGTGAGAGAGAATTGAAAAAAAATGTAATAAAGAAGTCAGATGAATGGGTAGAACGGATAGTCGTTAGATAGATTAACGACTGGCACGAATTGTTTAGAAGAGAATTTGCGCACTAAAAGATGGAGAGGCAGAATTGGTGCAGTTCAGTGCGCAGAAATAGAAACGTGACGTAGAAAATAGGATGACGTGAAAAAATAGGATGACGTAGTTTTTGAGGGGCAGTTAGAAGACTCAAGGGCAGACAGTTAGAAGCGCAAGGAGAGAGCGGCAGTTACAATCCAAGAGCCGCAGTTGGAAAGCTAAGAAAATCCTAAGAGCGGCAGTTATAAGCCAAGAGCGGCAGTTGGAAAGCTAAGAGAAGCCTAAGAGCGGCAGTTAAGCCCAAGCCAAGTCTTAAGCCCAAGAGCGGAGTAAGTCAATAGCGACAGTGGCAGTCTAAAGTGTCAGTTGGAATGGCAACCTAAAGGTGGCAGTTAGAACCCAAATAGGATCAGTTGGAGGTCGGCACCAGTAGAGAGAGGTAGGATATGAGATCCATGGAAGTCAATTAAGAGACGGAATCGCCAAGAAGTAACGGAACAATCAGACAACAATAGATAGAATAGGGAGGGCCGTTCAATGGGGAACGGTACAACATAAGATAGTAACGAGCGTGAATAAGGCAATTAGTATAGAATAGAATAAAATAGATTAGAGAATGACAGGAGCGCGAATGGACGATTGAAATACAATTATCATGACAGGATGGATGAAATTGTAACAACAAACTGATTAAAATAAAGGCGGCCGATTTGTAATAACCACTATGCTGTTATTGTGTTAAAAAGAAATAAATAGCACAAAAAGAATGCTCACACACAAAGCCTTAAATGGGTACGGTTTTTGTGTGGGAAAGTAAAGCGGCTCGGGCGTAATACTGACCACATTACCCTAAAAAATCATGTGCCGAAGTTCTGTAAAAATAATGGTCACTAACACCATATTCTCTAGACGCCACTTGGCGTGACCGGGCTCTTTACTATTTTTTTTCTACTTATGGTAAAAAAAAAATGTTTTTGTTCCTTATTTACCATAATTCAGCGAAGTAACCGGCATATTTAATTATTGGTGGGACACGCTGATGTTAGGACAAACCTATTAATGTTGTTTTTCTTATTTTAAAATAATCTTCAAGATTTATGTCGTTTTTTTAGTCAATATCGTTGGAGTCTGGCAGCGCTTATATGGGCACTTCACTGCGCAATGAACTGGGAAAATAGAGGGAAAAAGAGATCGCGGACGACAAAGAGAGAAGATACTGGATAGGAGACAAATAACAATAAATGAATATTAATATGGAGGGAAACTACCGAGGCGATAGATCAGCGAATCAATTCAGGGGAAGAGGTGTGTTTACAACACTCGGGAAAAAAATCACAAGTAATCAACAAGAGGAAAAAAAAAAAACAAAGAGCAATAGACAGCCCGAAGCAGGATCGAACCCGTGTTCCTCGACACAGCGTCTTGTCACGGAAACAAAGGGTAGAGCACACGGCCAAAGTAGGTAGCTTAGTTGGCCGTGTGCCCTAGCGTTTGTTTCTCGTGGCTAGGAGTACGGGTTCGATCCTGCTTAAAGCTGTCTAATGGTCCTTGTTTTATTCTGCTCTTGATTACGTGTGATTTGTTTCCCCAGTGTTGTAAACATACCTCTTCCCCTGAACAGATACTGGATAACATTGGTGCCATGGCACGGAAAACAGTCAACAGAATTGAAACGATGTACTGTGGATAATAAATTGTCGAAGGATATGATCGCCTATGCCAACCGGTATGGCACACGATGATGATACTGAACTATGTTATAAGATGGGGGGGGGGAGGGGGGCGCAATAGGAGTGAATTGCAACTCTTTTTTTCTGCAGAATAACGACGCGATTCGGTTAGGATTAGGTCGTCTCGCATGGCTGCACGGTCGAGACAGTTTCGTATCTTACTCGGGTGAATTTTTGACTGTTGCATTAACAGACATTTTTATTGAGTTATTTTTGAGTTATTCAGTTATGTGCGGGTCATCATCATTGCACTCCGAACATGTCCATAGGTGCTCAGATCCCCTCCTCAGCAATTCCCTAAGTGTCCAGCGACTGACGACTCTAGTTCTGTGTTGGTTGATAAGTCTTCTTACACGGCCACTAAGTTTCTCATTTCTGGCTGTGCCCATCTTAACTCCCATTTCCATCATCCGAAGAAGTGACATGGATCTGTGTTTGTCGAAGTCATGTGCTCTTCCCACATCTCGGAGGGCATTGATGATGTCCGCCCGATCCATTGGTTGCCCGTCCTCAACGATAGCGCAGCTAGCCAACCTGTTCGCTCTTTCATTTCCCCGTACTCCCGCGTGTCCAGGGACATAGACAAAGGTGACCTTACGTATTTTGGATTTCTGCAACGACTCTACCCATTGCAAGCGTACAGAGCCTGCCTCCACTTTTTTTATCATGCTCATCGAATCACTCAGTATACATGCGTGGGTGTAGTCTTGTGACTCTAACCATTTGCATGCTTGGTCACTGCCATCGCCTCCATTGTCATGCTACTCGTGGTCATTACGTATGCACCACTGTCTTCCTTAACTATTCTGCCTGCCGAGCGTGCTGTAAATGCCCATGCACTTCTTTGGTATCGTCTTACAGATCCGTCTGTATAGATGACTGCATCTTTCTCATCGGTCAGGTGAGACCGTTGACCTCAGCATTAACCACGACCGGGTTCTGTTCCCTAATTTTCCTGTCGAGTGTGACAATACGCGAGAAAGTCCCCTTGAATGACGTAGGCACCGGTATCCACTCCTCACCAACGCTGATATTGGTAAGCCCACAGACCTGTTTGATGACATCTTCTGCTCGGCCCACCCATGATTTGCAGTTTTATATGTTAGAACAAGAAAATGTATAAAAAGGGCTGTGACTGGAAGCTTTTCAGTTTTAACTAATTAAATTTAGGGAAAGAAATGCGGGTTGAACGCTAATGTAGACCAAATGTTGGATCACTTGAACCAGTTAGAGACGAGTTATAATAGCCAATGGATCGATATGAATTACAAACCACAGACATCATCATGTCATTATTTGAAGGATTATTACTTAGGTATTGCTTTGTAGATGTGTCTCATAGACAGTATATAAATAGTACCAAATATAGGCTGCTATAAAAGCTACGTTGATTTTAAGAAGAGTGAAGCATTCACCATGGACAATTAAGAAAAGACGTGAATAACAGCGGTATTAAATTATCACAGTAGGTACAAATTAAAACGGAATTGCCAAAAAAAAAAAATACAATAAATAAAAAAATAACTGATGAATCCAAGGCAACGAAAAAGCTGAGATACTTTGTTTGAGGGTATCCTTCCTAGCAACTTCACTAAAAAAATATTTTAAAATGAAGTAATTCTGAACGAAAATGAATTCAATTATCGTTTTTTTTAAAAAGAGTTTTATTGTGATTAGTGAAGATGCGGGCGAGAAATGATGGGACTGAAGAGCCCTGCTAGATACACGTAGATACATGACAGACAAGATGGGTTAAGAGAATGAGCACAAACGACGAGTCAGAAGAACAATCGATGTGCATACCATATATCATCTGTTGGGAAGGAGTGAACACCTATAGGTCTGTCTTGAGTACATCTTTATCTGTATTGTCCCAGATGGAACTTGGCACGACAGCTACTTTGAAGTTTACTTAGTCCTTACTGAGAGGCTCAGCTTCTGGTGCGGTCAATGTAACCTCTTCTGTAAACACCATCATCATCATCATCATCATCATCATCATCATCATCATCATCATCATCATCATCATCATCAAGTTTCATGCCTTCTGGCTTAGATGATCATGTTTCTGCACAATGCTCGATCTCGACAGTTATTTATCATTTCGTTTGTTGACCTTCTGCCAAACCATTCTCTCAGCCTGTCTGATATCTTTTCTCTTTGCTTCGCTCTATCTCTTTGTCTCTCAACTTTCCCAGTTCTCACAATATATTCCAGCTGTTCCCTTTTCATAACATGGCCAAAAAATGACGCTTGTTTCTTCCTAATATTGATAATTATCTCCCTATTTGCTTTTACCTCTTTCATAACGTTTTCATTGTTCTTCTTGACTGTCATGGGTATTCTCAACATTCTTCTGTAAAACCACATTTCTACAGCCTCCAGCGACTTTCTCATCTGTTGTCCTATTGTCCATGATTCACACCTATAAGTTAAGTCTGGCTCTATATAATATTTGTAACTCTTTTCCTTGTTTATATTGTCAAAAATGGATTGCACAGTATCTTCCTGATTTATCGAAAAATTGATTTTGCCTGAGCCATTCTGCATCTCACCTCTGTTGTATATCTACCATTTGAGGTTAACAATGCTCCCAGATATTTAAATTCATTTACCTGTTATAATATTGTTCCACTTGTCTTTATTGTGTAATGCAGTGATGTCTTTATGCCGTCTGTGATACCTTTTGCCAATCTTTTATCGGGTCATTATGTCCCTCGTTTAGCAGTAACTATGTCCTCTATAATCTCTCTCTCTCTCTGCGATCAAGACTCAGTCAGAGTAGGATTCCAGACTCTCTCGTGACGTCAGCTGTCTGTTTAAGCGAATCGATTGCCCCATATAGTTTCTCTTCAAGCGAGGTGGGCGTGGACCACATTGCTCTTCTCAGGTCTGTGTACTGGGGGCAATCCTGTAGAACATGTTTTGTAGTCATATTGTCTAGTGTACAATGGTATAGGCTGGTTGTACCTATTTTGAATTTGGTGAACATGTGATTTCTCATTCTATTGTGGCCAGTGCGTAGGCGAAGTATGATGACTTTATCCCTCCTTGATAGTTGGTGGTATCCGTCACTCTCGTTATGCTTTGGGTGTTCTCGTTTCCATTTTTCATGGAACTGACTTTTGAGGATGGATTTGGCTTCATCATAACTGAGCGGATGGTTTTCTTGTGGTAATCTCCCTCCCTCTTTAGCTAATTTGTCTGCGCGTTCGTTCCCGTGTATATTACAGTGTGATGTGTGATGTGATAACATGGTTAGCCCTCTATAATTAACTTCTTTGAGCTATTATGTTGTTTTACATGACCAAAATATTTTCTTGTTTCTTTTTGTTCCTAATCAACTAGTTTTCTGGAATTGTAAATTTTTACAAAATTGACAAGTTTATTGTTTTCTCCACTCATAGTGCTCTGATTATTCTTCTGTAATACTTGCTTGGAATGCAAGGATGCAATTCTCAATAGATCTGTTGATTTTCCATAATTCCCATCTACATGTATGTGCCTGAGTGCAATGAATCGATAATTTTGATGATCTTTTTTCCTGCTTTCGCCCGATGATTACTCTTCTTGAAAAGAAGTTCAATGAAGGTTGATACATTGTATTGTTGTTTACAGCAAGCCGTGGTAATTGCGCTTATTGACCCAAAAACATCCTACTTTAGCATGTCATTTTTGACATTGACGTTTAACATTTTGTCATGACATTTGGGGGTTGAGTAGTCTAGAGGTACGACGTCGTCCTCAGGACAGGAAGAACCCGGGTTCAAAACCCTCCCAGAAGCGGTGGTGATTAAAAAAAAATAGGAACAATTAATCTGTCGTGTCTTTATAGCTTTACGCGCTCTTGATCTCTTTGGGTAGGGAGATCCGATGGCTAGCTCTCTTCGATAACAGCAGTAAACAGGAAATACCGTGTGTACTCGCGCACGTTAAATTTGGCAGTTCTTGTGGCAGTTACAATCGAAAAGAATAGACCACAAATATGGCCGATGCCTGGCAAAATTGTCAGCAGAAACCTGCCAACATTGGGGATCCCATGCCGTGCTACGGAGTTCGTGCACACATGACCAGGATTATCCTGGAATTTTCTCGAGAGTCTCGATTGAGATATCGGAGCACCTATAGATTCGTCTGGTGTGTAATGATTATGATCCTAACAATAAACAAACATGTTTGAATGCGTGTTGACCTCCCACTTGACCCGCACTAAATTGTCTAGACTAGTCAGCCTGTTACCAGAACCACTGAAGGAAGATGTAATAGAATCTTGATCAGCTATTGCAGCTGACATTATGGAAACAATCAACCACTTCCCTCTGGCCTTGTAGAAACAATCAGCCACTTGTTGCGGACCACTTTCAGATCCAGCCACTTGCCGCTGACCTTGTGGAAACAATCAACCACTTGCCGCTGACCTTGTGGAAACAATCAACCACTTGTCGCTGACCTTGTGGAAACAATCAACCACTTGCCGCTGACCTTGTGGAAACAATCAACCACTTGTCGCTGACCTTGTGGAAACAATCAACCACTTGTCGCTGACCTTGTGGAAACAATCAACCACTTGCCGCTGACCTTGTGGAAACAATCAGCCACTTGTCGCTGACCTTGTGGAAACAATCAACCACTTGTCGCTGACCTTGTGGAAACAATCAACCACTTGCCGCTGACCTTGTGGAAACAATCAACCACTTGCCGCTGACCTTGTGGAAACAATCAACCACTTGTCGCTGACCTTGTGGAAACAATCAACCACTTGCCGCTGACCTTGTGGAAACAATCAGCCACTTGTCGCTGACCTTGTGGAAACAATCAACCACTTGCCGCTGACCTTGTGGAAACAATCAGCCACTTGCCGCTGACCTTGTGGAAACAATCAACCACTTGCCGCTGACCTTGTGGAAACAATCAACCACTTGCCGCTGACCTTGTGGAAACAATCAGCCACTTGTCGTTGACCTTGTGGAAACAATCAACCACTTGCCGTTGACCTTGTGGAAACAATCAGCCACTTGTCGCTGACCTTGTGGAAACAATCAGCCACTTGTCGCTGACCTTGTGGAAACAATCAGCCACTTGTCGCTGACCTTGTGGAAACAATCAGCCACTTGTCGCTGACCTTGTGGAAACAATCAGCCACTTGTCGCTGACCTTATGGAAACAATCAGCCACTTGTCGCTGACCTTGTGGAAACAATCAGCCACTTGTCGCTGACCTTGTGGAAACAATCAGCCACTTGTCGCTGACCTTGTGGAAACAATCAGCCACTTGTCGCTGACCTTGTGGAAACAATCAGCCACTTGTCGCTGACCTTGTGGAAACAATCAGCCACTTGTTGCGGACCACTTTCAGCTCCAGCCACTTGCCGCTGACCTTGTGGAAACAATCAGCCACTTGCCGCTGACCTTGTGGAAACAATCAGCCACTTGTCGCTGACCTTGTGGAAACAATCAGCCACTTGCCGCTGACCTTGTGGAAACAATCAGCCACTTGTCGCTGACCTTGTGGAAACAATCAGCCACTTGTCGCTGACCGTGTGGAAACAATCAGCCACTTGTCGCTGACCACTTTCAGCCCAGCCACTGCTTATATTACAATGATTCTTGAACACTCAGGGCTCCTTTTCCCTGCTGATCTTACCGGAGGCGCTCTCGTGGCAGTTACGACCCTATAAGGGGGGTACGCTATGCGCTGATTCTTGTCTTTATTTTTTAGAACTTTGTTTCTTTAGGTAAAGAAATGAAGCTCTGTGCCAATAAAGATGACACCAGAATTAACTATAACTTGTAGAAATTCGTCTGTGCACTAAAAAATGGTAAACCATGGATGTTGTCATTGTACTATTTCTAAGCACTGAATAGAGACTCGAAAATAATGTCAGCGCTGCGGCTTTGCCAAAGTTTGACGTCGCCCTTAGGAGCCACGGCGCAGACTTTGGGAACCACTGGTCTATGGGAACAAAAAGGGGAAATTACTCTAACACATATTTACTTTTCAAGATGGCATTTACCACAGGGAGTGTATGTCTGCACTTGTCTCTCACATTATTATTAACATGCATGGCGCCTTCTTTAACATCAATCCCACTTTTTCAGCTAAATGATGTTTTACATGCGTCCTCTTCATTTTGCGTCGTACTTTTCCCTGAAGAAGCTTTAACCGGCGGGGCGCGAGAGCTTCTAAACACGCTAGTTAACGTGTCCTTCATGAACGAGTCGAGTGTTTTGTTTGGAAGATTTAATGAGGTACCGAAGACATGGCCAGATGGACGTCCGCTGAAGATTATAGGAAATGCCCGCAGAAACGATCTTATGAATTCAATTTTGCTGTTTAAGAAGATAAAACAGGACAGGACATGCTTGCTTATGCCGACAGATAATTTGCCTGTAACTCCAACAGTTGAAACTTGTAAACTACATACTACTCATACCGGTGAGCTTGCACAGGAAGCAAGTCCAGTCGTGAAATTCATTAATGGAAACTGCATGACATTTCGCAGCAATGAGGGGTTTTTAAACATGGCAGGAATTCACAGAAAAGAAATTCTTCAAAATTTGTTTACAACTTCAGTATTTAAAGATCACGATTCACAGAAACAATGTTTCAAGTCAACAGAAGCAGGACAAAGTAATGAATTTTGTGAAGGAAGCAGCACAGCTAACATTGAATCTTTTGAAGCTGCTAAAATATATAGCAAAAATTATTTGCATAATGAAAACCTTCAGGAATGTGAAAGAATTGAGATGCCAACTGCTTCACATTTTTTTCACGAGTACTTGTCCCGTTCTAAACCAGTAATTATCACAGGAGCAACGAAGCATTGGCCTGCCTTCCAGAAATGGACAAACAAGTTTCTTAGAAAAAATTATGGCAACAAGAAAGTTCACATCAAAATCACTTCTGATGGGCAGTATGAAGGAGTTGAACCAATAAACTTATGGGAAGATCATAAAAAGTTTGAGATTCCAAAGTCTGTATATGAGAAATTACCTTATCCAGATCTTGTTGTGGTTCGTCCTGCTAGTATGGAAATACAGTTTTCTGAATTTTTAGATCTGATAGAGAATATTTCATCAGGAAAACTACAGAACATTTCAGCATATTTAGAGTATTCCTCAATCAGTGACTACTTTCCAGAGCTGCAGGAAGACATTGAGGAAATGCAGTTTTTCAGAAAAACATTGGAGTTGAAACATCTCAACATTTGGCTTAGTGATGGAAACACACTTGGCAAGCTGCACTTTGATCCATTTGACAATTTTTTGTGCCAGGTAAGTTAGGGTGAGAGAGTAAGAGCATCAACTATTCTTATCACAAACATTTGACCTCATTGCAGGGAGCAAGTGAGAGAGCATTTTTACTGCTTGGTTCCTGAAATGTTTAATTTGAATAATGTAGTTGTTAGTTCAGCATACAATACTTAACCATCATTTTTTACCTGTTTATCATTCTTATGTTAAATGTAACATTTTTCTATAATGTCCTAGTTTAGTGTGTTTTTGCTCTGAGTTATGTCCTCTTGCACTTTATTCAGCCGTTCTCTAATCTATCATTAGAAGACCTTTGGGTTAGGCTTAGGATTAGCAATATCTAAACCTTGTTGAAGAAATAAAATTAAATACACAAAAACTAAAATCAGTTGAAATATGTGCAATCAATCACGGGAGATCACCCTTTTAGCAGAAAGACACTAAACTAGAAAATTCCCCATTTTCCTTTAGGTTCACTCCAATTGTACATTAATGGTACTTTAAGCTTGATTGAGAGGGGGTTAACACATATGAAAATTAGGCCTGTATGACAACTGTCGTCAATATAAAAATACAAGAGATCAGATTGTGAAAGTTACTGAAGCTCAAATGAATTTATTTAGTAACTAAAATCAATACAATCTATCACGTTAAACTATCTATCCATTGCTTTGAATGATTGAAATGTTGGCTAAATTATGAATGAATGAAAACTTGCATCTTTTTATTGTTTAACTTTGACTTAATTTCATTTTTGAATGTTGTCATATTTATTTTTTTTTTCTGCTTGTACTAACTATGATCATCCAGATTTTCTTGTCTTTTTACCTAATGGAGAATTGGTTCTAGGAATGCTTTATGATATGGACTTATTTACTTTTGATTTACTCTATGATATGGAATTAGAAGTACAACAATTTGGATTTAGGAAAAACAGTGGGACAAATGAAGTAATATTCTGCAAGAGGACATAAATAGAAAAGTACACAGGAGTAAACAAACCAATATATGCCTGCTTCATAGACTAAACCTAAGCTTTTAATATAATATACCATAAACAACTTATAGACTGCCTGAAAGATATACATCTGGATGACACAGACATACGACTAATGTGTAATTTATGCTGGGAGCAAACATCAATACAAGAAAACAGAACAGAAAATTGAAGCCTGTGAAATGTGGATTTATAGAAGAATAAGAAGAATTGGATGGAAAGAAAAGAAAACAAACAATGCAGTTTTAAAACAACTAAAAATGAAAAGAGAACTACTAAGCACTTGACAATTGTGATTTTTAGGGCATATTAAAAGACACAGCAGCCTACTAAAAGTAATCTTGCAAGGGAAAGTACAAGGTAAAAGAGGTAGCAACTCACCAAGACTAACATGGACGAGTAACATCAAAAGATATATAAGACATCCTGTGACAACCTGCACTATCAAAGCAAGAGACAGAGTTGAATGGCCATCTATGGTAGCCACCCTTCGATGTGGAGATGGCACTCAATGATGATGATGAACAATGTAATTATACTTAAGGCAGATATCTAAAATTGATAACTTTTAATTTCAGATCAGTGGAGAGAAGAAGGTGATATTATTTGAACCTCATGACAACACTCGTCTTTATGAAGGTCATATCCAAGAAGCTATGTTGACATACAATGCAAAGGAAAACATATTTTACCGCAAAGAACTTTTAGATAGCACATCAATGGTTATGTCTCCTGTTGACTTGTTAAAACCAGATTTGCAGGTAAAGGAGCTAGAATTTCTGTATTGGTTGTTTTCTTTTCTGATTTATTATTAATTTTGATTAAAGATTCTGAAATGAAAGTAATTCATGTACTCTTATGTTTAAAAATAAATTAAAATTTATGAATTTGTTTTGTTAATTCAAGTCTAGACAAAGATTCATTCATTTTGATGATTCAAAAGTGTTATTGTCCAAAAATTGTTAATACTCCATTAGCAGTATTTCCATGCTATGCAGCATTCTCTATTAAATTAAATGTAATCTAATTTATACAACTATTTACAAAACTTAAATGCCATGAAGGATATGTGGCACAATACCAGCAAGGAACTACAATTAAAATTATTGACGGCATGTATTTTTCTGATGGCAACATATGGTTGTGAATCAGGGACAATCTCACAAATCACAAGGAAGAAAATCGATTCATTCTATACAAAATGCTACAGAGAAATCCTTAAGAAACATTGGATATGGGAAAGGAGCGATGAAGACACATTGAAAGATCTAAACATTAAAATGAATTAGCTTATAAACTCCATTCTACAGAGGAAATTTAAATAATATGGCCACATCACAAGACACAGTGGGCTGGAAAGAACAATAATAGAAGGCATAGTTCCTGGGTGACGCATCAGGGGTGAGACCAAGAGGAAGGTCGTTTCAAGACATCAAGGAGACCTTAAACATGACAATGGATGTAGTGGCAGATCTGGTTAGAGACAGAGATTCTTTCAGATGGGCTGTGGTGAATGCAATGTACTGCCAAGGACATGCAACCTGATGATGATGATGCCATTTTGACAAGTTTTAATTAGGAAGACAAATTATACAGAAGTTTGAACATAATGACATCAGGTGGTTTGTAATTTCAAGTTTCATCAATCTTCCCAAAACAGTAAAATAACTCCAGGGTTAAAGGGTTAATTAATTCAGAATATTTAGATTTCTCTCTCTTTTACTATACTTACACATATATGGAGCACTGGGTAGTCTAGAGACACAGCATTGACCTCAGGACAGGAAAGCTGGCTTTTCAGCTAGCAAAACTATATATTCTACACGGTCATGCACACCTCCACAATGAATTGATGGAATATTAGAAACACTAGGAAACATAGCAGCAGAGGCTAACAGAAGTGAAAAAGGCTGCAAATTATATCTTACCTCAATGCTGGAAGACAAATGAGAAAGGAAAGAAGAAGATCATTTCTCAAATGGCACTTCATATTTCATTAACTTTTATGTACCTCCCTTCTCTTGGTTTCTTGTCATTTGTGGGCCTCTTTTCTATAGATCTCTTTAGAATTGCTCTTCATAGCACCAAGAGCAGCCATATTACATCTTTATGTTTGTGTGCCTGTTGTGAGATGTAAACCTATTATTAGTTATTAATTTGGCCGCTCACCATTTTTTTAACATTTTACATTTGTTTTGTTTGTATTTGTCCCCTGTTGAAGACCTTTCACATTAAAAATGTAGGTCTGTTTGGTCTTGTCTTGTCAACATCATATTTGTTGTGTTATTTTATGGCATCAGATCAACACAACAGTTGTGCCACTTATGTTTCATTCCACTCCTACAAGTAATAAGCTCTAAGGCTATTCATCTATGAATGGAAAGAACAGATCAATAATAATTCTTTCCTTGGAATGATGAATTGGCCATGTTAACACTGACCCCAACTGCTTACAGTTCTTTCAATTGTTAACAGTTGTAGCCCTAGTCCTTGACTTTCAATCTTGACTGTTATTTTGTATTTATTCTGGATGCTTATAATATATGAGTAAGATGCTGTGTAATCCATTTTTGACAATAAAAACAAGAAAAAGAGTTCTTAAATGTTATGTACAGCCAGTCTTAACATTTGGATGTGAATCATGGATGGTAGGACAACAGACAAGAAAATCACTGGAAGCTGTAGAAATGTGGTTTTACAGAAGAATGTTGAGAATACCATGGACAGCTAAGAAGAGCAATGAAAACATTCTGAAAGAGGCCACAGCAAAAAGAGATCTAATATTAGGTAGAAACATTCATCATTTTTTTGCCATGTAATGAGAAGGGAACAGCTGGAATATATTGTGACAACTGGGAAAATTGAGGGATGAAGAGATAGAGGGAAGCAAACAGAAAATATATCAGACAATTTAAGAGAATGGCTTGGTAGAAGGTCAACAACAGAAAGGATAAATAGCTGTGGAGATCAAAAGTTGTGGAGAGACATGATCACCTACACCAGCAGGCATGGTACTTGATGATGATTATAATAATATATGTTTTTTTGTATTATTTATAACTTAAGTGTAGTTTTTTTTTTCCTTTTTTCCCTCCACATTTTTACTGTCTTTACAGAAATATCCTAAGTTTGCAAACGTCCGTCCTCTCAACTGCACAATTGGGGCAGGAGATGTCCTCTTTTTACCCTCGTTCTGGTGGCATGAGGTTCAGTCAAGACCAGATCATTCAGAACACAGAAATTTGGCAGTTAATTTCTGGTATGCTTTCTTCTTTTTTTTTTTTTTTTTTTTTTTTTTTGGGGTAATTTAGATTAGCAGATCTTCAGCTTCATTTTGATTCAGTGAAACATCAATATTTCTATTCTATATGGATTATGTGTCAAGTTTCCAATTCCAGAGAATTATATAATGTGATCTCAAATATCATTAAGCAGGATAGACATATAACATTTGTTTTTTAAGGGTGTATAATAACAGTTTGTGTTTGAAAACAACAAAGATGTAGAGAAACAACACGAGTAGAAAATGGGTCACGGCCATCAGTGACCTCAGTGCGTGGGCAAGCACTGGTAACATAAACAACAGCCCTTACTCTGCGACAGAACTAGCACAGCGGCAGAGGACAATGTAACATACACACAACAGTGCTCAGAGCCCAAATAATGGAGAAACAATTGCGATCATACAGACATAACGTAAATAAAATTGCAACCATAAATATTTGCGATATCAGAGACAAAAAAGAACAATTAATCGACGCAATGATAAAAAGAAGAATCAAAATACTCGGAGTAGCAGACACAAGACTGAAGGAGAAACAAACAGTGAAAGCGTACATGAATTATACCATAATAAACTCAGGAGTTAACACCAACGAAGTAGCAAAACACGTAGGATTCATTGTAGACCCAGAAACGTCCAAAAACATTATAGAAATACATCAACATTCAGAAAGGATAATTACCCTATGAGTAATAGAAAACAACGTCAATATAACATACATCCAAATATATGCACCTTGCAACTACAATGACGAAGAGAGCGAAGAATTCTACGAAACACTTAACGAAATCATAAACAAAGTAAATAATAACGAAGATCTACTGGTGATGGGGGACTTTAACGGGAGACCAGGACAACGCAATTATGAGAACTCCAAATATCTGGGCCCATTTGGAGATAACACAAATAGAAAGAACAAAAATGGCAACCAACTGCTTGAATTATGCAATCAACATGAACTATGCATAACTAACACTTTCTTTAAACATAAAGACTCACAAATATACACCTGGTATAAATGGAACGATAACAATTGTAAAAGTCAAATAGATTTCATCCTAGTGAGAACACAACGGAAGAGGAAAATCAGAGACAGCAGAGCGGTACCTAACATCACAAATGATACAGACCATAAAATGGTGCTGATAACCATCCAGAAAGCAAAACAAGACAACAAGAACCAATTGAAAACAAGAAAACAATCCGAAAGGACAATTAAATCAAACCAACTTCAAACAGAAGACAAAAAGAAAGAAATAGAAAAACAACTAGAAAACCAATTTAAACTACCACAACAAATAACTACAGTAGATAACGAGTGGCTCATTAAAAAAATCATTGACGAAAATAGCAACCACAATATGCGGAACAAAGCAAAGGAAGAAGGAGAGAAAGATGAGCACTCCATGGTAGAATGATATAGTCAAGAACGCCATAAAAAGAAAGAAAAAACTATACAAAATCTGGCTAAAAACTAAAAAGCCAAGCGATTATGATATATACACAATAGAAAGAAGAGAAGTGAAGAAATTAATCAAAGAAGAAAAACATAAAGCATGGATAAAATTTGAAGAAATGATTAGTAACAATCACAAATCAGCATCCAGAGATTTCTATAGAACAATTAAAGCCATAAGACAAAAGAAAGACAATTATGACCCAACTGAAATCATCAATGATAAACGAGGCCAAGCAATAACAAACACAAATCTTAACGAGATGGAAAGAATATTTCGAAGAGCTTTTGAATGTAGAAACGAGTCCAAAAACACACAAAAAGCAACTAACAGTTGGCGATAAAGAACCAAATATACTAATGGAAGAAATAGAAGAAACATTACGACTAGCACCAAGAAACAAAACCCCCGGAATCGATAACATCCCAGTAGAAATGCTAACAGCAGCGGGAGAGGCAGGATGTAAATGGCTACACAGAATATTCAACGCTGCGTGGATACAACAGCAAGTCCCAGATGACTGGAAACAGTCAATTATATTACCAATATGGAAAAAGAAGGGCAGCAGAAGAGACTGCAACCAATATAGAGGAATATCACTATTAAGCCACACAGGGAAGTTATATGACAAGATAGTTGAAAAAAGATTTGAGACCAATTATAGACCACAACTAAGCGATGCTCAGATGGGCTTCAGGAGGAACAGAGGTTGCACAGATGCCCTATTTATCATAAAACAGCTAGCGGAGAAAACAATAGAGCATAATAAAACACTATATACAGCTTTTATTGACCAAGAAAAGGCGTTCGATAGGATGGACAGGGAACAACTATGGTCTGTATTGCCCTTGTACGGAGTGAGTCACCACCTAGTAGAGATATGCAAGAGCCTCTATGAAAGTAGTCGCACTACAGTAAGATCTTCAGCAGGCTGCTCTAAACATTTCACCATTAACTCTGGAGTAAGACAAGGCTGCGTGCTTTCCCCCGTACTTATCATCACATATATGGACAATATATGCAAATTAGCATGCCCAATCAAAGGAAATATACCAACACGGATGATAAAAAAACGATAACATAAAAGAGAACGAACTATACGTACCAGAAAACAACAGAAGAGAGGAAGAAATAAATGAAATACTATTTGCAGACAACCAAGTTCTGATACATGGAACAACTGAGGACCTACAAGAACATATCAACAGGCTAAACAACACTTGTAAACAATACAACATGAAGATCAACATAAGCAAAACCGAAGTAATGGCAATAGCGAGAAAGAAAGAAAAACTAAACATCATAATAGATAATACGTCTCTGAAGCAAGTTGACAATTTGGGTAGCACGTTAACACAAGACAATAACCAAGAGACCGAGGTAGATATAAGGTGTAACAAAGCAAGCCAAGTTATAGGCCAAGTATCAACACTATTGAAAAACAAAGCAATAACTACGGAAGCAAAAAGGGCAATATACAAATCAATTTTTCTACCAACTCTGTGCTATCGGTGCCAGCATTGGACGCTGGACTCTAGAACAATAAGAAAGATAACGACCACCGAAATGAAATGTGTCAGAAGAATGACAGGAAACAGCTTAAGGGACAGAGTAAGAAACACTGACCTGAGGAAGAAACTCGAAATTGAACCATCCATCGAATACATACAGAAACAACAGATAAATTGGTACGGCCACATAACAAGACAAAAAGAGCTAACAATGAATCAAAGAGCCATAAACAAACACTATGAAAACGCCAGATTAAGAGGAAGACCGAGAAAGAGATGGATAAATGGAATACTAGAGTCACTAGGAGGAATAACATCAGAAGAGGCCAACAGAAGAGCTAAGAATCGCAGATTGTTTCTCCCCTCGACGCCAACGGCAGCAGAGGAAGGATAGAAGAAGAAGAAGAAGATCTTCAGCTGACCACTGGGTCAAACTAAGACTTCACCTCTTCCTTGTGGTTTCCTATAAACAGTCTGTACCACAGTTAGCTGATAGAGTTTGTATCACAATTAGCTGATTGAGATTGTACCACAATTAGCTGATAGAGTTTGTACCACATTAAGATGGTAAACAAGACAGGATAGGGGTTGTGCTGCTTACATTTGTGAAATTGCTGATATAGAAGGTTTTTTATTGCACTGAAGAAGTTAAACCAGCAGGGAGATAAGCACCAATGTATTAATGTGCTTATATAATAAAAATATTAAAAACTCTGACATGGCCACAAGTAGAGCTGCAGAGAGCATGTAAAATAAACAAAACTGTTTGAAGCAGCTTAACTAATAGAAAGATAAGACAAACTATGATGTTTCAGCAAAGGCCTTCATCAGATATAACACACAAACCATTGAAACTAAATAAAGAAATCCAGGCCCGAAAACAAAACACTGATCTTAAAAATTGTAGAAGAAAATGGTGCCAGGATTTACATAGATGTTGATTATATGATTAATAGACAATAGGGCAGGTAGAATTTAATTGGACCAAAGGGAGTTAAACTGAAAAAATTTGAAAAAAACTAGCAGGGCCTGAGCTATTCAGAAGATATTGCTGCCTGCCACATGAATGGAGTCCCAGGGTTCTTGATTCACATTCACAAGACACAAATTAGTGCTTTAATCATCATCATCCTCTTCTTGGAGGTGACAGGGATTGTAATAATGTTGAGATATTTTGCTTGGCCTTTGTGATTAATATTGTCTGTATAACATTACAAGTTTAGAAGTTTCCATATGTGGTTGTTAATTGTAATAAAACATGTAAGGGAACCAGACACAGTCACAGGAACTGTCATGAGTAAACTTTGGAAAGATGACTGGAAAGGGACAAACCAAGGACAACCTGGCAGATGTTAAATGGAAAGAGAGATAAGCAGTGTTGGTTATACTTGGGGTATCCTATGTAGGATGATCACTGATCATACAAAGTAGAGAGACTTTACTGTTGATCCAAAACAGCATGGTCCAACCCATTGCCTGCAGGCCATTTGTGCTGAGAGACTCATTAGGGTGGCCTGCGGGCTGCTTCAGTAGTTTTCATTAATAGAAGATAAACCAATATCATAATTTTAAAATTGTGGGAATTGGGAAAATAGATCAATCATTTCTGCAGGTTCTATATGAGCCAGGATTCATTTAACGGGTAAGCCTCTGCTTCATGAAATACAGCAGATGATACATGTAATACTTGTGACTAGACCAGAGATTCAAAAGGCTTTTACAATCACTTCTCTAAGATAATCTGCCTTTAGACCTGTCCAATAATGCTATTCACATGGACATGTTAATTTGGATTATGGTGGATGATTATGGAATCAGGACGAAAGATGTGAAGTTCTCATCTTGTTGTGGAGCTCCAGATGACTGATTATTCTAGCAGGAGTTGGTTTGTGTGAAAGAATTTCACCTATTGGTCATGCTGAACATTGAATCTTGGTGACTTCAAAGACAATGAGAAAAAGTTAATTGACTGCTTTTAATGGAATGTCTGATGCCAGAACAAAGCTATAAAATGAGAAGGAGGGGCCTCTCTAAAGATGTAGATAAGATTGACCAATAAGACTGATCACCATCAGGTTTTATCCATGGGTATGGGCAGTACCAGAAACAAAAATCTACAAAACCTAATTTAATAAGAGTTACCAGAATGACCTTAAATTAATCTTCAAACAGTTTTTTGAGTTACAGCCTTTAAAAAAAAATTGAGTCTGCAGATTTTTTAGTTTAATTTGAAAGTTCACAGACAGTTTTAAAGTTCAGAGCTGAAGAAGTTTAGGAGAACAGTGAGTCAATTCCCCAGCATTCTCATTTTTTACTCATAAATTGCTTGTCAGCTTGCAAACTTCTGTTATGACCTACCTATCTGTTTGTTTTTATCTGTGTATCTGTACACACACGCACACTCACATACATATATGATGGTCAAAAACCCGTTAAAGGTCGTTGTGCTTGGTTCTCGGGTAATAAAAGGTTGAACCATAATGATCAAAAAGATGCAACTCATTTCATTGTTGGTCTTTAGCCAATTAAAAGAATTAGATGAAGCCACAGAATTTATAATTTAAAATTATAATGTAGACTCGATAGTGGATATAGTCTCACATATATCCAAACATTTATTATAAATATATTTTTAATAAAGAATTATATCTTTTCAGGTATGAACCATTTCTGACTCGGGAGTTTCCTTGTCCAGAATGTAGATTGGATGTTAACTTCAAATATTTGCACCTTTTGTAGCAGATGTGTGATCATCTAGTATGATAAATGTTTGCTCAACTCGTGCAATTGGTGGTTGGTTGGGTTTTATGCAGCAGTGCATAAGCACTTGTTCTTTGATCTTATATATAATAACTTATTTACACAAGAATTTTTATTCAAAATTATTATTCATTACTTTTTGAGCCTAGCATTACTCATACGTCAAGATTAGGTACTACACTAAATAAGTAATTATTTATTTGGGGACACCTTGAGGTAAAAAAAAAGCATAAATGACTCCACAGATATTTGAACAGCATTTGGGTGCAATCCACAAAAAACAACAGAAAATACTTTATTCAGATTTGGGCTATGACACATCATAAAAAAATGCAATGAAAATTCACAGACAGATCAAATCAGTATACTAGATATATTCATAAAACAAAGGTTACATTGAGTTTTTAATACAAAGTGAGCATATTGCTTGAGAAATGTTAAGCTATTTTCATCATTGTTATTAAATGTCATGCAAGTTGTTGTGAGATCATGCAGCTCCGTAACTTCCTGTGCTAGCTCTGTCTTTCACTTATATAATTTTTAATTTCTTTTCCATGCTATTTATTACAAATTAGAAAATTCATAAAATTATTAGAGTAAACTCACTCTCATGATGTTCTCATGATGAGCTTCTTGATATGTAAAGGAAAAAAAATAATGACCTTGATACAAATGTGTTACAAGATTCAACTGACTGGTTCAAGATGGCCTCTTTGTCGACTCAGGTTCAGGACTAGTGACATTTTTGTTGCAATGTAGTTTCTAGTGATTCTTTCTGGTTTGGATTTTCATTTGTGGAGACAGCAGTAGTCCAGTTGCATTCACCTAATCACATAATCATCATGGTTTTGGCGCCCGCGCGCAGAGATAGTACTGCAGGCGACTGGCCATGTGGTGCAGTGGATCAGGTCCCTGCTTTGCCCTGGGGTGGGATGTGTGGTCTGTGTTTGACTGCATATTTACCACCAACTGTGGTCAGATTGAGTGTTCCATTTGTTAGGACAGAAATTCCTGGGCCGTGCTTGGATACTGATCATGAAGTCTATACCAGGATTGATGTGGACGCATGGAGATTATACTGCCAGTGACGGCCATTACAGCGACCTGGAAGTGTCCATTTTGAGCTGTGCACTATTTACAATTTAATGTAGTATGTTTTATAGAACAGTTTTTATGAAGGTGGGACTGCTTAGTTTTACAGAAGGCAACATATTCAACAGTATGGATGATTGAGATGAACATTTTGTTGGTTGCTGGAGCTGGGACTGAGCAGATATGGGATTGTCCCACCTCCAGTGAAGCTATTCCATTGTAAAGTCTAAAACTGTAAAGGGAAGAGTGAGAACCAGAGAGGTAAGAAAGGAGAAAATAGATTGATATCAAAGGAAAAAAATTGATTGATATCAAAGAAAAATAATAAATTGATAGCAAAATAAAAAAAATAGATTGATATCAAAGGAAAAAATTGATTGATATCAAAGGAAAATAAAGGAGCAAACCCAGATGTTGGTACATTGAAAAGGAAAAATTGAAAAAAAAAAAAATTAAAAAATGGTATGTTAGAAGCTTTACGTGATTAATAGACGACACAGATTCGAACGACGTTTCGGCCAATAGGCCTTCAGCAGGAACAAACAAACAACATACACACACAGATATGTGAATAAATAAAACTAATCCTACATAGCTAACTAGTAATGAAACATCAAAAACAAAATAATCGAAATATGTTTCGATTCTTCGGTGTTCTCCTATATACCTTTTTTCTGTGCTACTTACCCCTCATATGTTTTTATTGCACCCCACCCTCATACATCTCACTCTTTCCGCCTTTTGAGTACCTGTCATTCCACTGTTCTATTCTTTCTCCTTCGAGTTTGCACACTGACCCCGGTTTGAACCCTTCCACACATACGATTGTCCCCGTATGGACGTGCACATGCATGTATGTGTCCATAGGCACGGGTATTGGTATATATATGTATACGCATATACATGCATGTATATGTGCTCTTGCTTGTATGCATACACATGTATGTGTGTGTATTTGTATGTGTATGTTGATATGTATTAGTATGTGCACTTCTTCTTGCACGTGTACATATGTATACACGCATCTGTATGTGTGTATACATGTATTTATGGGCCCTTAGATACTTTCAGATATTGCCTGTGCCTTTGTAGTCGACGTACCTAGATAGCGTTCCCCCCACTCGTGTATTTTTAGAACCCTTCACCACTGACCACAGGGTATAAATTACAGCTACACCCGTGAGAAATTCCTTTCATAGCCTGACCACTGTCCACGACACACAGGGAAGTCAACATATTTCGATTATTTTGTTTTTGATGTTTCATTACTAGTTAGCTATGTAGGATTAGTTTTATTTATTCACATATCTGTGTGTGTATGTTGTTTGTTTGTTCCTGCTGAAGGCCTATTGGCCGAAACGTCGTTCGAATCTGTGTCGTCTATTAATCACGTAAAGCTTCTAACATACCATTTTTTAATTTTTTTTTTTCAATTTTTCCTCGAATTCAGCTTTACTGCAGCTTCGCATTTTTATGCATTCATTTGCATTTCTTTGCCTTAACCCCTTACTAGTACAATACCGCTGCTACTTAATGTTTGTATTTCGTCCTATGTGTTTACTTTAATATATATATATATATATATATATATATATATCTTAGTTTAGACCTGCTATTTTTATATTATCTTTTAGTATTAGTACGTTTGCCATCTACAGCGTTGTTATCATTGCTGTGATCACCATCACACTCATACCACATTTCAGTTTCAGATCTTCCACTCTCGCTCGTTTCCCCCAGTCCCTTCCCCTGCTCCTCTCTCCGACAGCATGCCCACACTTAAAAAGTTCTCGAACTCCATCCGCCGAGGCACTCTATCAGCCTTCAAACATTTACCAACGGACATCTCTTCTATATCCACTGAACTCGCCTTTACTACTTATAAGCTTACTAGATTCAGTTGCCATGTTAACTTTCTCAATAATTGTATACGATTTAAGATTCTCCCACATGGGTTCCGTTCTAAATTCACCCCTTTTGTCCACCAGCCTAACCCTAGTGAAATTAGGCGATTTGACAGTATTGAAAGACGCCTGGGTTTCCATCGTATGAGGCTCGTCCTAGCTAACCACACCAGGCTAGTCTCCCACCTGCGCACTCGACGCCTCCAACTGGTAGCGAGACTCAGGTGTTTAATTACCGGCAACGACCATGTTATCCGTCAGGTCATCCACGACTTCAGTAGGCAACTCTACACTTTTATGTCCTCCCAGCACAAGAAGAAGATCTCCCACCTTCGCCCCGTCCCCCCCTCCCCCACACCCGCTACATCGGCCCCCGACTCTTTAGTTTTCTGCATACCCCCCGACCTCCACCTCTCACATGATGAGAGGTCTGTTCTCTCTAAAGGTTTAAAATTTATCCCGCGTCGTCCTTCCAGTGACCACTACAATCTTTGCAAGGACGTCCATGATTTCCATAGACGTATGCGCTTGAAGCACCGTTTCTCTGACACTACTGCTACTTCTTCCTCACCCACCCCTGTAGATGAGTTCTCTCGCTTCCATTCTCGCAAATCAGATTGGACCCCTCAACCCGGTGCATCACAGGCTTTGGATCACTACATTAATGTCACCTCACGTGAGATACAACAACTGTGCCCTAGAAAACTTCACCGCTCTAATCTATCTCCCTCTGAGCTTCGGGCCCTTTCTAATCTCCGCCGCCGGGAGGACATTGTTATCAAACCGGCAGACAAGGGGGGAGCGGTGGTAGTTTGGCGCAAAGACTTATATATTTCTGAGGGCAACAAACAGCTATCCAATACCACTTTTTATAAACCCCGCCCTGACGACGCCACTGTCCTCTACAATAAGCAGGTCAAATCTACCATCAAGGAACTGATCCGAACCAACCGGCTCCCTCCTAGCGCGTCCCGCCTCATTATTCATAATAGTGGTCTTGGGAAACCATCTTTCTACATGCTCCCCAAAATTCACAAAATCGACAATCCAGGACGCCCCATCGTGTCAGCGTGTGCTTGCCCGACTGAACACATATCTGACTATCTAGACAGTGTCTTCCAGCCTATGGTCGTTAGTCTTCCCTCATATGTCAAGGACACTAACCATGCATTGAGTATCTTCTCTTCCATCTCTCTCTCCCGAGGTCGCTCATACCGACTTTTTACCCTTGATGTTTGCTCTCTCTACACCTCTATTCCTCACTCCGACGGCCTCCTGGCTCTACGTTTCTTTCTTGACCAGAGACAACACCCCTCTGTTGATACTGCAACTCTTCTCCGCCTCACTGAGCTTGTACTCAACCTCAACACCTTTGAGTTTAATGGTAACTTCTATGACCAGGTCAGTGGAGTAGCCATGGGCACCAAGATGGGCCCTAGCTATGCTTGCCTATTCATGGGTTACCTGGAGTACCAAATTCTCAATTCTTATCAAGGTCCTCTCCCCATCATATACCTTCGGTACATTGATGACTGCTTCGGACTTACTGATCTACCTGAGGATGACCTCTCCAGGTTTATCGACTATATTGGTAGCTATCACAAAGCTATCAAGATCACATCTTGTATATCCACTTCCTCTGTCACCTTCCTAGATCTTATTGTTTCTTTCGGTACTTCTGGCCTCCACACCTCGGTTTTCTATAAACCCACAGACGCCCACTGCTACCTTCTCTATACTTCATCCCATTCACCTTCTTGTCGCAACTCTATTCCATTCTCACAGTTATTGCGTCTCCGTCGCATCTGCCAGGATGACCAAGATTTCCTCCGACAGGCTCACCTCATGTTAGGTTTCTTCAGCCGCCGGCTTTATCCAGACTCGATCCTCCAGTCTGCCCTCAAGCGGGTCCTCCTTATCTCTCGTCCCGAGGCACTCACCCCTTCCAACCGCCCCCCTTCTGAGAGAACTATACTCACCCTCACATATCATCCTCACAACTTAGCAGCTGTGAGGATACTCAACCGCTACCGTTCCATTCTCCTCTCTGATCCCACTACCCGTCTACTTTTTAGTGATCCCCCGATGATCGCCTTCAAGCGCAACAGGAATTTGGGTGACATTCTGGTTAGGAGCCGTCTCCCTCGCTCCGACCCTCAACACTTCGGTACGGCCCCTTGTGGTCGTAACTGTATCACCTGTGCCTATGTGCTCCCTACTGACTCGGTCTTATTCCCCAATGGACGGTTCGAGATCAAGCATGGCTTCACATGTGTGTCCCGCAACATCATTTATGCCATTATATGCCAACGATGCCACATGACCTATATAGGCGAGTCTGGTAGAAGATTAGCGGAAAGATTTTGTGAACATCTACGTGATGTCCAACAGAATACTGGCACTCCAGTGTCTTCCCATTTCAACTCCCCAGATCACAAGGGCAAAGACGACATCCGTGTCACTGGTATTGTCCTCTGTCACTCTGGCGACCGCAGCCGCTATACTTTGGAAAATCGCCTCATAGTCCAGTATGGTTCGCTGACCCCACGAGGCATGAATGTATCACACTCATACACATAGTTTCCTTTCGGCTGCTCCTCCCCTCTTGCATAGCCCTCTCTACCACCCATGTGGTGGCTCTTTAGTCTATCTACTATGCCACGCTATTCTTAGTTCTTCTCCACTAGTCCCCGTTGAGGCACTTCGGTGTTCTCCTATATACCTTTTTTCTGCGCTACTTAGCCCTCATATGTTTTTATTGCACCACACCCTCATACATCTCACTCTTTCCGCCTTTTGAGTACCTGTCATTCCACTGTTCTATTCTTTCTCCTTCGAGTTTGCACACTGACCCCGGTTTGAACCCTTCCACACATACGATTGTCCCCGTATGGACGTGCACATGCATGTATGTGTCCATAGGCACGGGTATTGGTATATATGTGTATACGCATATACATGCATGTATATGTGCTCTTGCTTGTATGCATACACATGTATGTGTGTGGATATGTATGTGTATGTTGATATGTATTAGTATGTGCACTTCTTCTTGCACGTGTACATATGTATACACGCATCTGTATGTGTGTATACATGTATTTATGGGCCCTTAGATACTTTCAGATATTGCCTGTGCCTTTGTAGTCGACGTACCTAGATAGCGTTCCCCCCACTCGTGTATTTTTAGAACCCTTCACCACTGACCACAGGGTATAAATTACAGCTACACCCGTGAGAAATTCCTTTCATAGCCTGACCACTGTCCACGACACACAGGGAAGTCAACATATTTCGATTATTTTGTTTTTGATGTTTCATTACTAGTTAGCTATGTAGGATTAGTTTTATTTATTCACATATCTGTGTGTGTATGTTGTTTGTTTGTTCCTGCTGAAGGCCTATTGGCCGAAACGTCGTTCGAATCTGTGTCGTCTATTAATCACGTAAAGCTTCTAACATACCATTTTTTAATTTTTTTTTTTTCAATTTTTCCTCGAATTCAGCTTTACTGCAGCTTCGCATTTTTATGCATTCATTTGCATTTCTTTGCCTTAACCCCATGTTGGTACATTACAGGGAATAATGGAGAGGGATTGTGACCCGTGCCAGTGCACAAAGACTGCCCAGGGAACTAAAGGGACCAATAGGCAGGCAGTAAAGTGTTAGACTGTTCAACAGCAATCATTTCATTTTATTGTAATCTTACAGATTGTACATGTTGTAAACGTTTACACAATCGTGAGACAAGGAAATGAATGTTGATAAAACTATAACAATAAGGACAAGTATAGCATGATGAAGAGCAGGACAGAGTTGTTGATTAGTCTGATTCTTGGTGTTCTTTAAAATGTCTTTGATGAACTTCTCCCATATTATTGGTTCTGCATGGGTGACTTTCAAAAATCAAAATTGCTTTTATATTGCTTTAACGATATTTTTCTTACTTCAGTTGAGAAATATTTGATGTATTGGATGGTTTTATTTTTCACAATATTTCTGCCTGATCTTTTATTTCTTTAACTCAATGTTACAAATTGTAATTAATAATAAAAAATTGTTTGTTCACATTTGTTATTTTTAAAGATACTGCTCAGTCAGTATATATTTTTATTTTGTTATAACTTTTATCTGTGTTATTTCAAGTCTTTGTTTTATTAGTTTATTCATCTTTTCTTGCTTACAGATGAAGTAATTTGAGTTGAATGTTCCCCCATATGTGATCACGTCTATAAAGTTGTTAATCTCCTCTGTGTTTGATGGATTTAGTTTCCTAACTTTACTGAAGTTATCTATTTATTTTTGTTACAAATTGATTTGTTCACAAATATTGATGAGAATGTATGTCTTCTGTAATTATTTATTTTATTTTTCAAGTATTTTGTGCAGTGCAGCAGTTATATATAAATAAATATGCAATTTTATACCATTGCCTTGTACAAGTCCTAGGAAATTAGTGAATAGCAACCAAAAGGCAACACCATACATTTTGTAAAATACAATTTAAAAGTGCTTTAACTCTTTCCCTTCCCATTAACACCTCAATCCATTTGCATGTTCTAAGGTTTCTATTATACACTCTCTCCATCTGTTGTGAAATGCCTGAATAATTCTTCAGTGTATCTTTTTCAAAGTTTTGTCATACCTAACAGTATAGAAGAGTAGTTCCCCTGTGACATATTCACTTCCAAAACCTTTAAATAACCAATGTCTTGGAAATACATTACATTTATACATTTTACCTCAGCTTGTGTGTGTTTTGAGTTCTGTTATCAAGACTTCCAATAGAAAACGGGTGAAACTCTAGTTCCCTATTAATTATTTAAAAACTACAATAGCCATGAAATGTAAGTAAACTAAATTTTCTAAGAAATCATATATTTACATTATTATATTTTGTTGTTTTGTGATCGAGGCCACCTCGGTGGTGTCTATCAATTTTTCAACCTTCGTTTTCCTCTTTCTTCACATTTAAAATACTTACCAAAATGACTTGGTTTCATACAAATATTATTTCCATTTTGTGCAATATTCCATCTTTAATTTGATATATGATATGATATGCTTTATTTAAAAACATCATTATAACATATTTTTGACTTTGGTGACATTGGTTTTCACAAATCTAAGTCTGATAATTCAGCTCAAGCCAGCAAAATAATTGGGAAGGGAAAGAGTTAATAAAGATGGCATCTTCATTATATAAACCAAAGAACTGCTATCATAGACAAGATGCACATATTTCAGCACTGCTGTATACTATGATACAAACATTGTTTTAAGAATGATTTGAAAAAGCTGTGTTTCTTCTTTTTGTTTAAACTATTATTTTTCCTTCATTTTTTGTTTTTCTTTAGTCTGTGGTACTAATCCATCTTTCATACAAGGGGACATAAGACTAGGGATGTCTTTTTCTTCATCTGTTCATACTTTTGCATCGAGTGCTTGTTATGAGTGTTACTGTTGGCTGGAGGTTGTATCAGCTCTGTACGGCTTTGATCGTGATGTTAAGTCTTTGAGCCAACACATCCTTCTTAGTTGGTCATATGGGGAGATCCTGTGGTATATGTTCTAGTTTGCTCACTTTGTCCACAACATGAGGTGCGCGCAGCTGTGCGGTTAAAACCACTGTTTCGTTGGCTGAAAAACCGGCATACTGTGTTCGAAACCCACAGTAGACAAAAAGGATTTTTTCTATCAGGGGTGAAATAAAAATCCGGAGTCTCACACGTCATAGCGACTGCTTTGACCAAGCGGCCTTTATCCCTCGGGTTCTATTGTGAGCCCGCCCCCGACATACAATGGTACTAAGTGTCATAAAGAAGATAGTCCAGAACTATCTCCAAAGTTTCAGCATGGGTTTTTTCCACTTTCTTATGACCTACCCTTAAATTGCAGATAATGTGAAGTTTTTCACTCGTTCTCAACACCTGGTTGTCTCTTATAAAGTTTTAACTAATGGACTTAATTCAGTATGAGATTTGACTCTTTTGACAACATACCTTGATGAAGCATGGCTATGGAAGGACATCTGTGGTAATGCTAGTCTGACTGCAGGCTTGCTTTGGTACTAATGGCAACTACTTTCAACACTTGCTATGAGATCTCATGCTTCTCATTGACTAAGGTATACCCATGTCCAATTTTTATTGAATTACATCCATTATTTTGAAAAGGAGTTGACGGCAAATGAAACAAACATCTTGTAGTTTACCATGGTCAGCCAAGTTTATGGTAGTCATTATGTTTTTTGTGCTAATCTTCTTTTGAATTGGACAACTCTCTCATAAATGTATGTGATTTCATTGTCTGTTTTGTTCTTATTCTTCTCACATTTTGGCTGCTTCAGTCCTCTGTAATCTACAGATGGTGGTATCCACTTTAACATGATATTTTTATTCTGCAGCAAACTTGTTTAGTTCATACATGGACAAGAAACTAGAATTGATTTCTTCTGGTGTGCATAACATAGTTTGTTTTATCATTTACTTTGTTTATATCCTTGTTGGTTGTTATAAAAGTTTTAGTGATTCAAAATATTGTCTGCAAGATCACATTCATGTGGATTACATTAATCATCTTGATTAATTTATAATTATAACTGAAATATGTATTATTGATTTTATACAACACAGACATGCCTTTCTTCTTGCCTGAACTATTTCTTTCCTGGAACAGTGCTATGCCACACATTTCCAGTTCAGTGTTTGGGAAATGCATCTAGACTCTGATTCATTGAAGATACTTAAAAGAATGAACTACTTTTTTTTAGTGCATCATTTACTGAAAGAAATCACTCTAGAGAAGTGGGTAGGTCACTCATTTACTGAAAGAAACCAATCTAGAGAAGTGGGTAGGTCACTCATATACTTAAAGAAACCACTCTAGAGAAGTGGGTAGGTCACTCATTTACTGAAAGAAACCAATCTAGAGAAGTGGGTAGGTCACTCATACACTTAAAGAAACCACTCTAGGGAAGTGGGTAGGTCACTCATTTACTGAAAGAAACCAATCTAGAGAAGTGGGTAGATCACTCATTTACTGAAAGAAACCACTCTAGAGAAGTGGGTAGGTCACTCATTTACTGAAAGAAACCAATCTAGAGAAGTGGGTAGGTCACTCATTTACTGAAAGAAACCAATCTAGAGAGGTGGGTAGGTCACTAATTTACTGAAAGAAACCACTCCATAGAAGTTGATAGGTCACTCATTTATTGACCAAATAGGTTTGGGTTAAATTTCAGAATGTAACCATTTTTTTTGTCCTGACTAACATGGCTTCAAAGTTAGCCAAACTTCTGGAAATGAATACCTGAAAAGTGGTTGTGACCTGGTGTGACAATGACTGCATCACCTATAAATGTGTTGTCATTGACACTGACAATGACTGCATCACCTATAAATGTGTTGTCATTAACACTGACAATGACTGCATCACCTATAAATGTGTTGTCATTGACACTGATAATGACTGCATCCCCTATAAATTACAGAGGAGCTGCGATAGCTCAGTGGTTAATGAGCTGAACTACAAAGGACAGGAGGTTGGGTTCCATCTTGATTGACAGCTTCTGGATTCACCCAGCCTTAAATGCGTACCTGATTTTTGTCAAAAGTAAAGTGGCACGAGTGTAATACTGACTACTTTACCCCAAAAATCATGTGCTGTAGGTCTATAAAAATTATGGTCACTAACACAGTATACCCTATATGCCACTTGGCGAGACGGGGCTCTTTACTTTTTTACTTTTACCAGTTTACAAATCATTTTCAAAATTTGAACTGGATGGTTAGAGGAACTATATTTGGACTGGGTTAATGGAGGAAAGCACAATTGGATTAAGTTGATAGAAGAAGCTACATTTGGACTAGACTGATAGAGGAAACTACATGTGGACTAGACTGATAGAGGAAACTACATGTGGACTAGACTGATAGAGGAAACTACATGTGGACTAGACTGATAGAGGAAACTACATGTGGACTAGACTGATAGAGGAAACTACATGTGGACTAGACTGATAGAGCAAACTACATGTGGACTAGACTGATAGAGGAAACTACATGTGGACTAGACTGATAGAGGAAACTACATGTGGACTAGACTGATAGAGGAAACTACATGTGGACTAGACTGATAGAGGAAACTACATGTGGACTAGACTGATAGAGGAAACTACATGTGGACTAGACTGATAGAGCAAACTACATGTGGACTAGACTGATAGAGGAAACTACATGTGGACTAGACTGATAGAGGAAACTACATGTGGACTAGACTGATAGAGGAAACTACATGTGGACTAGACTGATAGAGGAAACTACATGTGGACTAGACTGATAGAGCAAACTACATGTGGACTAGACTGATAGAGGAAACTACATGTGGACTAGACTGATAGAGGAAACTACATGTGGACTAGACTGATAGAGGAAACTACATGTGGACTAGACTGATAGAGGAAACTACATGTGGACTAGACTGATAGAGGAAACTACATGTGGACTAGACTGATAGAGGAAACTACATGTGGACTAGACTGATAGAGCAAACTACATGTGGACTAGACTGATAGAGGAAACTACATGTGGACTAGACTGATAGAGGAAACTACATGTGGACTAGACTGATAGAGGAAACTACATGTGGACTAGACTGATAGAGCAAACTACATGTGGACTAGACTGATAGAGGAAACTACATGTGGACTAGACTGATAGAGGAAACTATATGTGGACTAGACTGATAGAGGAAACTACATGTGGATTTGGTTGATGTTTTGATAGAATCGATGATGGAAAAGTTGTTAAATAAAAGCGTAGTTACAGTTACTATTTGGATTTTGTGCATTAATTGTTATATTTAAAACCTGTTCCATGTTTTTAAATTTATTTTTGTTTGTGTTTACATATGGTTATATTTTCTGCTTACAAAATTATACATTTGTTATTACTACAATTTATTTTGATTCTTGTGTTTTGTTATTTTCCATCTCTTGACAAAGACCTTTTTGCTTGAATATCTGTGTTGTCATAGACTTTACATAAAACTGCTGATGTCAGAAATGAGTACCAGGGTACTACTCTGGAAAGGTGAGGAATGCTGCCTCGAATCGAGTTTTGATGCTAGAAGCGACACAGCTTAGAAATCTCGGAACATTTCTGGATTGGCGGCCGAGCACATATTGGTGAAAACTTGCGTGCTAAGACGTCGATTAAAGTCTCGTACTTTACCTTTACTTTGCTGATGTCTTTATTTATTTTCTTGCCATCAAATTGCTTGGAGGCAAAAAATTGTTGAGGTGGAAGTTTTCTCAATCACAACCGAAGAAGTAATGATCTCAGAACACACTCTACAACAATCTCTGTAATTTGAGAATGGCAATTTAGGCAGTTGGTATGACTTAACACATTTGTTACCAAAAGATTTTAATACACAGTGGCCACGCAGTTTTTCGGAATTAAAAAAAAAATTTGAAATAAAAATAAATGAAAATTGATCTAAAATGCACAACTTGTTCAGATAATTTGCTCAGGAAGTCAGAAAAGATGTTAAAGAATTAAACGAAATAGAATTATTAATTTTAGTGGAAATAATTGCAGCAATCAAGGCTACTTGAGACATATTTTGTGGCTCGTGGTATGGATAGTGTTAACTGAATGGCACAATTATTATGACAGACTTTTCAGTCAATGCATTCTGATATCTTTGGCATGATTGGATGACATACAGTGAACTCGTATAGAAGTCTCAAAATGTTAAAACTTGTATGGATATGTTCTGATAAGGTGTGGAATCATGGCAATGAGAGAATTTATAGGACAGGCATAAATATTTGAGGTTGGTGTAAAGCTGGTTAAAGGAAAAGAAATGGTTCCAGCTTTCTGGTTAGAGTGAGACCCACTCATTTACCTTGCCAATCTCTTCATTTAATATACTCAGTGTAGTTTAGTTAGAGTGAGACCCACTCATTTACCTTGCCAATCTCATCATTTAATATACTCAGTGTATTTTAATTAGAGTGAGACCCACTCATTTACCTTGCCAATCTCTTCATTTAATATACTCAGTATATTTTAATTAGAGTGAGACCCACTCATTTACCTTGCCAATCTCATCATTTAATATACTCAGTGTATTTTAATTAGAGTGAGACCCACTCATTTACCTTGCCAATCTCATCATTTAATATACTCAGTGTATTTTAATTAGAGTGAGACCCACTCATTTACCTTGCCAATCTCATCATTTAATATACTCAGTGTATTTTAATTAGAGTGAGACCCACTCATTTACCTTGCCAATCTCATCATTTAATATACTCAGTGTATTTTAATTAGAGTGAGACCCACTCATTTACCTTGCCAATCTCATCATTTACTATGCTCGCGTAGTTTAGTTAGACCCACTTTACCTTGCCAATCTCATCATTTAATATTCTCAGTGTAGTTTAGTTAGACCCACTTTACCTGCCAATCTCATCATTTAATATTCTCAGTGTAGTATAGTTAGACCCACTTTACCTTACCAATCTCATCATTTAATATTCTCAGTGTAGTTTAGTTAGACCCACTTTACCTTGCCAATCTCATCATTTAATATTCTCAGTGTAGTTTACACTTTCTTTAACTCTGGCTGTGTTACTTTTTAGACACAACGATCCATGCTATCTCAATACTTGTACAGTCAAACTGGTTAGATCAGACAAGTTATTCATATCAATAATTATTCTTCTTTATTGTGTTTTAGCTGTACTTGTTTCAAGTCTCTGTGGATTATCTCCCTCAGCAGGCGGCCAGTTTTAATGCAGCAATGGTAGATCTGTCTATGTCATCTTTTATGCCATTTTTCTCCAGAATTGATATGTTAACCCGTTCTCTATGGCTTGCTTCATACTTTGTTATTGGATATTTCACTAACCCATTTTTTTTTAGAGTGCTTCCTTCTGCTCATCTATTTTTGCATCCAGCTGCTAGTGCTTGATATAGGTTGATGTTTCCTCGTTCCATGTTATATGCTCAAATCATAATTTTTTTTTTGTTTTAGCCCCGTCACGCCAAGTGGCGTATAGGGAATGTGGTGTTAGTGACCATAATTTTTGCAGACCCTAGGCACATAGTTTTTGGGGTAATGTGGTCGGTATTACACCCGTGCCGCTTTATTGTCCCAGAAAAAAAATCTGGTACCCATTTAAGACTAGGTGAACCTGGAAGCAGTATCAGGATCAAACCCAAACTCTTGCCCTTAGAAGTCCAGTTCACTAACCACTGAACTATCGTGGCTCATAATAAATCAGTACGTCTTTTAATATGCTAAAGAATAACTTGCAGTGGCTATATTAAAAAACACAATATGTAGCGGATGTGTGGATCATGGATAACAAACAATCCAGATATATCACTTGCAACAACCGAGGTGTGGCTGCTAAGCAAGAATGCTGGGCGTGAGCAGCCGTGAAATGAAATGAATAAATATTGCAAGAAAATGGCATTAACAGGCAGTCCCAAATAAAACAAGAGGCACAATTTTTGGGCTACTTTTGGGCTACACACCTTGTGAGAAAATGAGAAACCTAGTTACAGAATGATGATGAATTAGGAATGATGTTGGTAGAATAATAGAGTGGTTGGGTGCCTTTGGTAATCATGTCTCTCTGTGTATTCCTGTCCCTGGTGGTCCTTATATGTTCTACTGTTGATCATTTTATATGCTGGTGTGTTAAACTACCCAGTATTTTCTAATGTTGACTTCCTCTATTAGGCAGGTACAATGAAGTACTGAAATAATTGGGGGCCTCTATTAGGCAGGTACAATGAAGTACTCAAATAATTGGGGGCCTAGTTGGGAAAACCACCCGACTGGACTACCGACGTTCGGACAACCCGTGTTCGATTCCCACTGGGAGCAGTGTGAGTTGTACTCGTGGTTGGAAAAAAAAATACCCCCACGGTCGACCCAGCCGTTGGCAGAAATGGGTACCAGGGTATTACCCTGGGAAGGTGAGGAATGTCGCTTCGCATCTGAGTTTCGATGCTTGAGGCGACACTATACAGAAATATCCGAACATTTCTGGATAGACGGCCGAGCACATATGGGTGTAAGCTCGCGTGCTAAGACGCCAGTTCAAGTCTCGTACTTTACTTTACCTTTACTCAAATAATTAAAAAAACATATAGCTCTGAAAGGAACTGATTCTTTCAATCCCAGTAGTCAGGTCATGTGACGATGTTACCGGCTTATCTGTAACTGTCAACAGATTTTATAAGTTATAGAAACTTTACATTTAGTTTCTGTTACTTTGGAAACCTGCATGATCACGATAATAGATTTACTTAAAGGAGTTGCACTTAACATTTCCAGACGGCTAACCTTGAGATGAACATTTTGGTCAAACTGAAGTATATCAGCGCCTGGTGGATCCCTCACAATTTGAGAATGTTTATGAACATAACAAAAACTAAAGACAGAGATTAATGAAGAGGAGCAAGTGGTGGGGTGTAATGTACACTCCTACAAGGTGTGGTGACAGCTTTACAAGAAAGTAACAACAAAATACTGATGTTTCAGCCAACCTTCTTCAGAAAACTAGAACACAAATGGACAAAGGAATAGATAAACTCTACTACATCTAGGATGAGGGGGGTAAATAAATTAAAGAGAGACAAAAAGTGTGATAAGAAATGAAATGACAAAAGGGAGAGATACTACATATTAAGAGAATAAAAATTGCTAATATATAAAAATTAGTAAACTAAAAATATTTTAAAATTTTAAATTAATATGACACCTACCTGAAACTCAATCTGGAAGCTCACACTGTGTGGTTGACTGTAAGTTGAATGTGGATGTGATGGATCTTATGAGAGGGGGGAGGGGGGAAAAAAACAGTCTTGTGATTAGACGAGAGGTCTGATAGGAGTTGGAGGTGATAACAAGAGGTATGAATGACGGTCAAGATTTAGGCGGGTATCGACTGAGATCACCATCATCGAGTGCCGGGCCTACTGGCATAGGTGATCATGTCTCTCCACAACTTTTTATCTCGGCAGCTATTTATCATTTCTGTTGTTGACCTTCTGCTAAGCCATTCTCTTAAGCTGTCTGTTATTTTTTCTCTTTGCTTCCCTCTATCTCTTCGTCCCTCAATTTTTCCAGTTGTTACAATATATTCCAATTGTTCTCTTCTCATTACATGGCAAAAAAATGATGATTGTTTCTTCCTAATATTGGAAATTAGCTCTCTTTTTGCTTTGACCTCTCTCAGAGCATCTTCATTACTCTTCTTAGCTGTCCATGGTATTCTCAACATACTTCTGTAAAACCACATTTCTACAGACTCCAGTGATTTTTCTTGTCTGTTATCCTATTGTCCATGATTCGCATCCATATGTTATGACTGGCTCTACATAACATTTAAGAACTCTTTTTCTTGTTTCTATTGTCAAAAATGGGTTGCATAGTATCTTCCTCATTTTTGGGAAAGCTGCTTTTGCCTGAGCCATTCTGCATCTTACCTCTTTTGTACATCTTCCGTCTGAGGTTAACAAAGTTCCCAAATATTTAAATTCATTTACCTGTTTTAATATTGTTCCACCTGTCTTTATTTTGCACTGAGGTGATGTCTTTTTCCTTGTTGTTACCATTACCTCTGTCTTTTTGCTATTAAGGCTGAGTCCTTTATTTTTGCTTTCTTTCGCTATAATGTCCAACATTTCTTGTAACTCATTTTCACTTTTAGCGATTAAGACTGTATCATCAGCATACCTTAGATTATTTATATTACGACCTCCAATTGTTATTCCAGGCATGTCCCTTATGGATCTTAAAATAATCTCACTATAAATATTAAACAAATCTGGTGACAGCACACAACCTTGTCTAACACCCTGTTTTATTTGTTGAAACATTCCCAATCGGTTTCCAATTCTTATGGCCGCAATTTGTTGCCAGTACATGTTCTTTATTATTCTTAGATCTTTGCTGTCTATGTTTATGCTTTCTAAAATTTTGATTATTTCTTGGTGCTTTACTTTGTCAAATGCCTTGGTATAATCTATGAAACATAGGTATAGATCTGTTTTCACCTCTATGGCGCTTTCTACTAAAGATCTTATGATATAAATGGCATTACTTGTTCCTTTATTTCTAACAAAACCACACTGTTCATCGCTAATTTCTGGACTGATTTTGTTTCATACTCTTTGCATGATGATTCTTAGTAATATCTTAGTCATATGACTCATAAGGCTTATTGTGGGATGATCATCGCATTCAATCGCACCCGATTTCTTTGGTAGGGCTATGAATATTGATTTGAGCCATTATTTCGATTGTTGTGGCGATTCATGATTGTACAAAGAAATTATGACGGTGGTTTTCTGTTGCCTTCCGTCGTTTGTTTACGGTTGGCTCCGCTAGCCTTTGACCAAAGAGTCTCACCCACAAGGCAGTGGGGTTGTTTTACTTCGGGGTGCCCTCCCTTAGCCTTTTACTCTTCCAAGCTTACCTGCAAGGCAGCAGGACAGCCACAGGTTGTACTGTTTACTGCATACAGTAGCAGGTAAAATTACCTGACCTGACAGAACCTGACTCGACTAAGCAATGTATACTAGTGTGCGAAAACATGAGCAAACAAAGTCATAAAAGCCATTGGGCAACAAGAGGAAAAAATATGGTGTAATGAGGTATCATGGAAGACTGGTGTAAACATGGGGCACGATCTACCAGGCGTGATGGGATGGTAGAGTGTCTCTGTAAGACTAATGAAACTAGGGCAACACAAAAACACAAACTGAAGATAAAACTGATTTTATTTATATATTTAGAAATATAAAGACATTGTCATAAATCTATAAAGTGACAGAAAACAAATGGGTGATGTTGGGTATTTTTCTTTAGAAAGTATTTCTTTACAATTAAGGCATTAAACAAATATTTTAATTTGTGTTAACAATAATATACATTGATGGAATTATTTTTACACACATTAAAAATAAAAAGCAATGATACTATCAACAAGCATTAGATAATTTTGTTAACAGGAAACATTGTCATCATCATCATCATCGCGTGCCTTCTCCACAACGAAGGTTGGCTACCATGGATCGCCATTCTACTCTGTTTCTTGCTTTGATGGTGCAGGCTGACATAGATTGACTTGTCCATCTTTTGATGTTACTCGTCCATGTTAGTCTTGGTCTGCCTCTGCCTCTTTTACCTTGTATTTTTCCTTCCAATATTACTTTTAGTAGGCTGTTGTGTCTTTTAACATGTCCCAACAATTTCATTTGTCTTGTCTTAATTGTATTTAGTAGTTCTCTTTTTATTTTCAGTTGTTTTAAAACTTCGTTTGTTATCTTTTGTTTCCATCCAATTCTACCTATTCTTCTATAAATCCACATTTCAAAGGCTTTGATTTTCTGTTCTGTTTTCTTGTCTAATGTCCATGTTTCTGCACCATACAGGAGTATTGAGAAGACGTAACATTTTGCCATTCTTAGTTTCAGCCCTGCTATTTGTTTTGTTGTTAGTATATTTTTCATGGCATTAAAATTACTTTTTGCCATACCTATTCTTTTGTTTATTTCAGTTTTGCATTTTCCATCATTGGTTATAGTGTGTCCCAGGTAGTTGTAACTCTGGACTGTCTCCAGATGTATTCCCTCAACTGTGATATTTAATTGTAGGTCTTGAGAATTTTCTTTGTTTATGATCATAGTTTTAGTCTTTTTTGATATTCATTTCCAGTCCATGTTTTTTGCTTATTATGTTTATCACATTAAGCAATTGTTGTAGGTCTTTAGGATTTTCTGCTAGTAGAACAGTATCATCAGCATATCTTAGGTTATTGATTATCTTTCCATTAATGTTTAGGCCTGGTATCTCTGAGATGTTATTAAAGATTTGCTCAGTGTATAGATTGAACAAGCTTGGTGATAGGATGCATCCTTGTCTTACTCCTCTTTTTATGTCCATGGGTGTAGAGTTCTCCTTGTTAGGTAATTTATTTCCCCTATTAGATAATTTTGTTAACAGGAAACATTGTCATGCTGGAGTATATTTATAGTTTTAAATTAACCAAAGTTAAAACCCACCATACATGACAAATAAACATAATGTTATCTCTATTCTAATCATGCAGAATTATATGACATATGTGTATGTAAAAATACAGCCAGAGAGTTTAACTTTAAAGAAAGCTAACTTGAATTCATCACCAATCATACATTTTTATGATTTCAATCATTTTTTTTTTCAGTGTAAAATAATGAAGTAAAATTAGATGTTCTTAAAATTAGCCAAAACATGAACTGATTTTTCATAACATTTTAGAGACTTATGTTATCATTTGAAGCCACGATAGCTCAGTGATTCGTGAACCAGACTACAAAGGACAATAGGTCGGGTCCGATCCTGAAGGACAGCTATCCGGTTTCATCCAGCCTTAAAATGGGTACCTGATTTTTGTTCTGGGAAAGTAAAGCGGCACGAGCGTAATGGCGTGACGGGGCTCTTTACTTTATGTTATCATTTTGTACAAGTTTTAAACTACTTGTTATTAAACGTTCTTTTCCTTGTTAGGGTATTCCTTAAACCATAACTTTACAAACAAGTTATATAAGCTGATCAGTAATAATATAGGCAAGGAACTTCTAACAACTGTACAAATTGCATAATCTTGCTTTTAATGGTAAGTGAGCACATAAGTAACAAGTTAATAAGAAAAAAAACTTAAAAGTTCAGTAAGAATATCAGGGTATGCCATTATCTGGGTTAATATTTAAAATCAGCAATATTCCAAGCATTATTAACTAGCTTTCATGACATTGTTCTGGGGACTATCACTGGTGTTACTGAGTTCATGCTCTGTGCTGAGATCTTCAGGCATGTACTCAGAGTGCTAATATGCTCTGTGTGAAAGCAGTGATGAAGGTCTTATATACAGGTACAAGGATAGGGGCATAGAAAAAAAAACAGACTGAAAAGTGAACAAAGAGAGTATATACAATATTCTGGACAAAGCAAGTAGAGTAGAAGCATGCTCAGAATATACTAAATTACATAAATTCAAAGAATGGTTAGAAAACAACCAACACAATGAACCTATTACGTCTTTAGGATAAACAGCAAGATTGCCGCCAACAAGATAAATGTTTGTAAAAACAGGTAAAAAAAATGTAACAATATAATACTGAAATGATGTCACTGTTTAGTTGTAGTGCATGAAGACAAACTAAAATTAAGAAACTGGCTTTAAAAAAATACAAAATATAAAGTTCCATAGATGGATTGAAACCAGCGACCACTCCATAAAATATAAGGTCCCATTAGATGGAATGAAACCGGGGACTAGTCAATAAAAAATAAGATCTAAGATGGATTGAAACCAGTGACCACTCCATAAAATATAAGGTCCCATAAGATGGATTGAAACCAGTGACCACTCCATAAAATATAAGGTCCCATAAGATGGATTGAAACCAGTGACCACTCCATAAAATATAAGGTCCCATAAGATGGATTGAAACCAGTGACCACTCCATAAAATATAAGGTCCCATAATATGATTGAAACCTGTGACCACTCCATAAAATATAAGGTCCCATAAGATGGATTGAAACCAGTGACCACTCCATAAAATATAAGGTCCCATAATATGATTGAAACCTGCGACCACTCCATAAAATATAAGGTCCCATAATATGATTGAAACCTGCGACCACTCCATAAAATATAAGGTCCCATAATATGATTGAAACCAGTGACCACTCCATAAAATATAAGGTCCCATAAGATGGATTGAAACCAGTGACCACTCCATAAAATATAAGGTCCCATAAGATGGATTGAAACCAGTGACCACTCCATAAAATATAAGGTCCCATAATATGATTGAAACCAGTGATTACACCATAAAATATAATGTCCCATAATATGATTGCAACCAGTGATTACACCATAAAATATAGTGTCCCATAATATGATTGAAACCAGTGATTACACCATAAAATATAATGTCCCATAATATGATTGAAACCAGTGATTACACCATAAAGTATAGTGTCCCATAATATGATGGAAACATGTTGTGCGAATCATAAAAAACATGTACTGGCAACAAACAGCAGCTATACGAATTAACAACCAAACAGGACAATTCCAATATATAAAGCAAGGAGTCAGATAAGGCTGTGTTCTGTCACCGGATTTGTTTTCACTTTACAGTGAATATATTATGAGATCAATAGTAGACAAAAAAGGAATTGAAGTCAATGGTCACAACATAAATAATTTGCGATATGCGGATGACACAGTCTTAATAGCAGAGACAGATAATGAACTACAAGAAATGATAGACATAATAGTAAAAGAAAGCAACAAGAAAGGTCTCAGTCTGAATAGTAAGAAAATAGAAGTAATGGTTATATCGAAGAAACAATCACCACCATCATGCAGTATAAAAATAAACGAGACAAATCTGAAACAAGTACAAAGTTTCAAATACTTGGGCACAATAATAACATCAGATGGGAGATGCACCACAGAAATAAAAAGCAGAATAGCTCAGGCCAAAATAGCATTTCAGAAAATGAAAAATATCTTATGCAACAAATCTATGTCAATAAAAATGAGAAAGAGAGTTCATCGGTGCTATATAGAACCAATTCTGACCTATGGAAGCGAATCATGGACAGTAGACAAACAAATGAAAAGACGATTAGAGGCAACAGAGATGGGATTTCTCAGAAGAATGTTGAAAGTTCCCTGGACAGCTAAAAAGACCAATGAGGAAGTTCTCAAAGAGGCCAACACAAAAAGGGAGCTCTTAAAAAACATCAGAAAGAAGCAATCAACATTTTCGGGCACATCATGAGAAGAGGAAAGTTGGAATACTTGGTTACAACTGGCAAAATACAAGGAAAGAGAGATCACGGACGACATAGAGAGAAAATACTGGATAGCTTGGTGTCATGGCATGGAAAACAGTCAACAACAGAACTGATACGATGCACTGTAGATAGAAGATTGTGGAGGGACATGATCGCCTACGCCAACCGGTATGACACATGATGATGAATATGATTGAAACCAGTGATGGCACCATAAAATATAAGGTCCCATAATATGATTGAAACCAGTGATGACACCATAAAATATAATGTCCCATTTAGTTACTTAAAGCATAAAATGTAAGGTCCCATAATTTGGACTGAAACTAGCAACCACTTCACAAATGCAAAGTCTCAAATTGTGTTTGAAAGTGGTGACTACACCTCAAAATGTAAGGTATCATAAAGTGGGGTGCGGTCAAAAAGGAAAGTACATGATTAAACTTAGTAACTACAAGACAATCTCTAAATGTAAGGAATGCAAGTGCTGTCTGGCAAAAAACACATCACAAGCAATATACACAAATACAAATGTTTGCGTCAACGTTCACTGTTACGTATTTTGTGCCGGAAAGGTGGTTAATTCTATCTTTCCAATGCTGATCAGTGTATAGATAAAAAGTCCCACTGTTGGGAACTTCCCTGGTGAAGCGGAGCACATGCATGTGATCTGAAATCCTCTACAGTGTGCGTGATAGTGTGTTCTGTGTTGATTGTAATTCAATATACGTCATCATTGGAATACCGGTCAATATGATGGTTAGATGTCAGGAACTTTTAATTGCTGTGTCTGAAAAGTGTTCCTTGTTGCAGTTTCCGCATATTCCAAGTCCGGCTTGCTGCAGGAGCTACTGAGTTAAGTGCTCTGTGCACACCGTGAGCTGTGTGTATCATCCGTGTTGATCATGTTTCGATATTCCAATGGTTTACGATGAATGCTGATATCGTATGACAGGGAACAGTTAGCTGTGTTCACTTTCTGTGCAGTTTCGCCTTATGTCTTTTGGCGTGTGCTGAGACTGCTATGATGGGGACTACAGCTACCTTTCTTTGTTTTGGAGATGAGTTAGTAATTCGGATGATTCCACTGGCACGGACGGTTGAGCAATTATGGATTTTAATTCGTTTGCAGTGATACCGGGGCCTTCCATAACCAAATAACAAACACATCTAGAAGAAACTACAACCTTTTATGTCATATATTTTTATCTTTGAGCATTATAGGAACCTAACCTTATTTTTGTTTTAAACAAAATTTTCGGAACAGGTTTTTCTTTTCCCATATCAACCACATCTCCCAAAAATGTGCTGTACACAGCTGCTTGTGTTCATCTCAAAGTGGCATTTTAGTTCTAAGCTTGGAAATTTCTCAGCATTTATGGACGAAGATGTCCTGAGCCTAGTACAATCCACTCATTCTGAAAATTGCTATTTTATTTAACTCTTTCAGTGTGGAAGATTTTTATCAGTGGAAGGGATTTCAGAGACATAATTTGTCATGGTTTTAAATATCAACATATCTAAATATTTATATTTATCTAACATATTTTTCATGAATTTTAGATAATTGAAAGAGGAATTAGATTTCACCAACACCACGATGATACAAGACATGTAAAAAAGAATAGTTTGACGATGGTTTATACAAATCAAATTAACAGTGGCGCACTCTGCGGCTAGGGAGCTGCAATAGCTCAGTGGTTAGTGAACTGGACTACAAAGGACAAGAGGTAGGGTTCGATCCCAACCGGCGGCTTCCGGGTTCACCCAGCCTTTAACAGGTACCGGATTTTATTCTGGGAAAGTAAAGCGGCACAGGCATAATACCGATCACATTACCCCAAAAAAATAATGTGCCAAAGGTCTGTAAAATATATGGTCACTAACACCATATTCCCTATACGCCACTTGGCGTGACGGGGGCTCTTTACTTTACTCTGCGGCTAAATGTGTGTGACAGAAATTGGCATGATGTACAGTGGGTCGAAACATATGGAAAGCGTTAAAGTGGTTTCACTTTGTGACACCACACACAAAATGTACAATTTTCACTTAAAGTAAACATTTATGTATGATTGGTATTTTAGTAGTTAATGCTCGTAACGAAAAGACCAAAGATTGTCAAATCTAAAAGTTTCAGGGGATGCAATATTTAATTTTTAACCACAACATTTTTACATTCTAAGATACAAATTCTTCTAATTACTTTGAATATATAACTGAAGAAGTATGTGTTTTATTCTCCTGGAAAAAATAAATAAAATCAGCAAATTAATTAAATAATCAGCAGCAACAAACTGTGTTGGTCATTGGAAAAACATCACTTTTATCATATTCCCCATATATGGCACATGAAGGGAAAGAAGACCTTTACTTTTATTTACCCCTACCTTTTGAACAACGTAAACATGCTGAATTGATTATATTGGGCCATCAGGTGCAGATACTGTAGCTTGCTGTGTACCACAAAACAGCACATTCCCAATTAATCTTCACAGGACATGTTTTACTGGGTAAAACACTGGGATTTTTCTGTACCACCCGAATGACTTACCAGTAAGACATTCTTGTACCAACCTCTTTCCCAGCTCCAATATCTCACCGGGCAACACATTCATGTGGACCATAATATATTGGTCATAAATCTTGTCAAATAAATAGGACTGGAAATATCAAATGAAGACTTGGAAAGGAAAATGACAGCTCCCAGTGAGCGGTCGATGTTTACAGTTTCAGATGTGACAAAAAATTCAGACCTGACAAACTGTTACGTAAAAAAAAATGTAGACCTGTAAAGGTTAACATCCTTTTATGATTGGATCAAGGAGCAGTAGTTGGCAGGTGGCAGGGGAATGAAAAACAAAAACCAACTGACTAATATTTATGAATAAACTAGATGGAGGACAATTTTTTTCTATTATGTTTTACAACATTCATTCATAGGTAATAGCTCATTACTTTTACAAATACAAACTACACCAGTTTTGTTGCCTAATAGAAATAATTTCTGCCACAGCCTGTTTCCTGTTTCTAAAGTTTGTATTTAATAATTTGAGGCCAACATATATAAATCTGAATGTTAACAATTCCTGATCCCCAAGACTAATTACTGGATTTAGATACACACCTTTGATAAATGAGAAATGCGTAAATTAGATTATGTGATTCATAAGATACAGATCAGCTTATGAGTTAAAGATAACAATTAGCAACAGTAAAACTGAGCCAAGACAGCTGACTCAGTCTGATGGATTTTGTGATAATCAAGAACAAGGTGTCATGGCTGGCATATGAAACAGAATTGAAGTGTAAATTATTTTTCCTTTAATTAATTTTCAAAAGAGATATCCACATTGGCCTATGAGAAAATCTGGCAACATTATTGTCAATAAAATTACTTATTATCCTTAATCAGTTATTACAGCAAAATATAAATCAGACATTATCAAAGCTCTTTACAAATTATAACAGTATTTTGTCAAATATGTTATTAACACATGAGAAACATAAAACAAGGAAAGCATAAAATTGCAAGTCATATGATCACAGAGTAATGAATGTTAAGCAACTCATTTTGTTCTGATCCATGTGCCAGTTTATCTGTCTCAATGATCATTTCTGTCTGAGATGCTATCTGCAGTGACACCCACAGTCTGTAGAAACAAAATGGTCAACAGAATTCAATGATCAGCTCTCCCTATTATATTTTTGAAATAAAATAAACTAATTATTGAAAGATTCTTACATATGAAAGTGAACATTGAAGTATTTCTACATATGAAACCAAACATTGAAATATTTCTACATATGAAACCAAACATTGAAATATTTCTACATATGATGGGAAGTGTGCATCAAAAACAAATAAAAAGGATATCACATGCAAATACAAATTTGTCATTCTCCAAAATAGGACAGACTCATCCAAGAAATGAAGAACATAGATTTGTTTTCTGGAAAAAACAGAACTAGTCCTGTAATGGATAACAAGTACACAGTGACATTCTTCAAAAATAAGAAAGCAGACAAATTTGTAAAAGCAGAAAAACAATAAATGAAAGCTACTTGAAAATATATGTGGGTTAGTCAAACAGTAACCCTAATATTGTGATAAAAGATGAACATACTCTTCATATGTCATGTTTGATGACAGGATCCTGATAACATAAAGAATGTTTACAGGTAGCATCTCTGTGTGGACAAACACCATGACAGTGTATTACTATTTAACTAACCCTTGTGATAACCTCATTATTGCACACGACATAGGGCTAGTGATGCAATGGATCCCAGGACATTCCATGCCAACACACCAGGAAATGATAAGGCAGATACATTAGCTAAGAGAGGATTCAGACAAACACAATTTGATACCAACATTAAACATAGCCAAACTAATCATCAACTCCAACAGTAGATTGGCTGAATGGATGGGCCGTGGAAAAAACAGGAAGAAACTTTTTTAAATACATGTGAAGGCCAAACCCTCCCATGACAACATTAACAACCTAAAGAGAAGAGACCAAACCACCATCTTCAAATTGAGAACTGGTCATGTACTACTGAACAATCACATCAACAGAATACAATGACACCAAACTCCAGCATGTCCACTCTGTGAACACCCACATGAAATAGTAGAACATCACCTTTTTGACTGTCCAAAGCTCACTGACATCAGAGCAACTCTGCTTCCTCAGGGACCTGATAAATGGAACACCTTGTACAGAACTACATGGGACCTCAGAAATACCTGTAGATATCATTACATGGCATTGGGCCAAAAGGGCATCAACTCACAGGTTTCTGGATCCAATACAACAACTCACCCTTGTACAACAATCAGGGTATTATAACAAGATATTATAATAAGATACTATAATGAGATACTATAAGATACTAAAATGAAAAGATGACTTGTTTTACAGATTATAGAAGTAAAGGCATCAAGATGCATAGAGATGTGAAGCTGCTGTAAAGCTGATGATAATAGCAATACTAAAAAAAAAATAAGAAAAAAAGTGGTATGGTGACAGCTTTATGTGGTAATGGACAAAACAAAAGTCAACGTTTTAGCCAAGTAGGCCTTCAGCTGGAACAACAAACAACAACACAAAAAATATATATAAGGATATGTAAACAAATCTAACTATCTATCTATCTATTGACCTTTCGAGCCGTAACCGGCCCATAGGGCGTAGACCAAGATACACCTTCTCCTATATGAATTTTTGTTCTAGCAGTTTTCTTTTAAAGATATTTTATCAAATCTCGCCATCTGTCTCTGTTCTGTGCAAGCAGTTCTATCTCATTGAGGGAGCCGATTCCTGCTGCTCTTGCCTCTCTCATCAATGTTCTTCTCAGTGTCTCCCTGGGTCTTCCTCTTTTTCTTTTACCTGTTGTTTCCCATATGAGGGCTTGCTTTGCTATTCGATTATTATCTCTTCTCATCACATGTCCAACGTATGACCATCGTCTTTTCTTTATTACTGAAGATATTAGTGGTTGATTGGCGATTTCTCTAATTTCCTCGTTTGTTTTGAATTCGTTCCATTCTATACCAAGTATTTTCCTTAGACATTTATTTTCGAATGCGTTCAACTTTGTTTCTATATCTCTTGTTGTTTTCCAGCTTTCACACGCATACGTAAGGGTTGATAGTACATTTGATTTGAATAGCCTAAGTTTAAATCTAACTACATGGTAATAATATGCTAGATACTCAAGAAAGGAAATAAAAAAGGGTCACTTCCCTGTGTTCCAGAGTGTGGTCAGCCTCCGAATGGACTAAAATGAGAAGGCGGGATGACCAACTATATATCTCACTGACCAAGCACTCAAGCGAGAGGATGGAATGGAAGGGTTCTAAAAATATGGGGAGGTGGGTACAAGATATGTATAAACTGTGCATATCTAACTCTGTGTGTGCACCCCGAACCGATGTGTAAAAAGAAACGTGTGTATATAGCAATACTTGCGTAACTGTACAACAAGAAAATCACTGGAGTCTGTAGAAATGTGGTTTTACAGAAGAATGTTGAGAGTACCATGGACAGCTAAGGAGAGTAATGAAGATGTTCTGAGAGAGGTCAAAGCAAAAAGAGAGTTAATTTCCAATATTAGGAAGAAACAATCATCATTTTTTGGCCATGTAATGAGAAGAGAACAACTGGAATATATTGTAGCAACTGGAAAAATTGAGGGACGAAGAGACAGAGAGAGGCAAGAGAAAAAATTACAGACAGCTTAAGAGAATGGCTTGGCAAGAGGTCAACAACAGAAATGATAAATAGCTGTCGAGATCAAAAGTTGTGGAGAGACATGATCACCTATGCCAGTAGGCCCGGTACTTGATGATGATCTCTATGCTCCACCTATCCACCCACATCTCTTCTTCATCTCGCCATCTAATCTCTCTGTCCACCTCTCCCTAACTTTATCATCCGACATGTAGCTATAGATATTTGTGTCTCACCGTTTGTTGTAGTTGTCCCCATCTTCTGAAGAAGGCCGCAGGCTGAAACGTCAGTATTTTGTTTGGTTCCTTTTTTGTAAAGCTGTCACCATACCTTGGAGTGTATACCACACCCCACTACTGGCTCCTTAAAGTAAAAGTGCTTTCCATGCCTTTCTGGGTGTATAGGCAATAAGATTTTAGTGATCATATTTTTCCATGACCATGAAACAACTTTGGGGAGTGTGGCCGGTATCACACAAGACAGCCTTTACTTTCCAGGAAAATTTCTGGTACCCATTTATAGAGGCTGGGTGATACTCTGAGCTTTGTCGGTCCAAAAAACAATCTGCCACTTTGCCATGATTAATGAATGGATTAAAGTTGTAAAGTAAAATATTTGCAGCAAATGTTAAAGGCTTGCATATTCAGAAAACATCAGCATCACCAGACTCTGACCTTGAAAACCATAGCAAACATGGCACCCATGACAACAAAAGGGAAAAAAGAGAAAAATCCAGTTCTCTTGACTTTCTTCTTCATCAGCCAGTTAATCCAGCCTTGCTTGTTTACTGTATAAGGTGGGTAGCGAATGCTGAAAGTAGACAATCACGTTTTAATGAAAAACTACATTTGCAAAGGGAATAGAATATTAAAATATCATTATGGATAAAGACAATACATGTACACAAACAAATGAATGAATGCATACATGAGTAGTCAACAATACCTGATGCCATACCTAGTTTCAACAAAAATCATTCTATTCTCTCCAACAACCACTTCTGATGTCTGTTGCCCCCTCAATGATATTGTTTGATTTCTTTTCCCCAAATTTCAGTGACCTAAACGCATTGCGGCAATAACAAAATTGTACCACTTTGTACAAACACAGCCTTTAGTGAACCTTTACAGCATGTCTCAAGTCTGGTCCACTCTATTCAACAATGTCTTTACCTTCTGTGCTTCTCCAGATCATCTACAATTGTCTCCATTTGAATGTTTATGGATCATAATCCAGCTCTGGTGTCATCCTGCCATTCTTGTGTGTGTTATCTCCTCATGACTTGTGTAAGTCTTAGTTGCTCATTTTTTGAGTCAGAATGTTCTGAGAACTGTACCTTATGATAGGGGACTGGGGGATTTATAAATAAGATGTTGGCCTCTGGACATGAATGTCCTGGGTTTAAAGCAGGGTATAGCAGTGAGAGTTTGAGAAGACAAGTGGGGAGTGAGGTAGTAGATAAAAATATAACAATAACAAATAAAATGAGGGGGTCCACGAGAGGCGTGAACAAGTGGAAAGTTGTGGAACACGAGAAAAGGTGAAGGCGTCGTGAACTAGGAGGAAAACGTGAAACATGATTAGAAATGAGGCAAGGAGAGTTAGGTTAGTCAAAGGGAGGAATTAGTTGTCATTCGAGAAGTAGCAAGGATCCGATCCAGACGGCCTGTGTTTTTGTGTTGCAGCCGGTACTGGGGATCAGGAAAGTTAGTTAACCCGAGAGCGATCCACAAATTAGTTGTTGTGTTTGGATTCGACAGGGAATAGATTCAGTTTCCAGGAGTTGGTATGTAAATGGTAAATAGTAAGGATAGGATAAGTTACAAGGGAACAACACCAGCCGTAGAACAGTAGTAGCAATATGTGAATAGTCCATCAGTTAGCCTCAAGATCAATTGTGAATAGTCACTAAGTAGAGTTAAGATAGATTCGTGAATAGTCATTAAAGTCGAATACTAGACTGTGGTTGTGTTTGATTATAACGAACAATGTTTGTTAAGTCAAGAGAAGTAATCCCATGAAGTGTTGTGTCGTAGTACACGAACATTAGAGTCAAGCGGTGAATGTTTCACTGAATAGCTTCAAGAGAAGTAATCACATGAAGTGTTGTGTCATAGTACACTAACAGTATTGTCAAGTGGTGAATATTTCACTGTGTAGCTTCAAGGAAAGAAATCCTATGAAGTTGTGTGTCATAGTACATGGCAATTAGTATCAAGAGTAGCAATAACTCACAAGGGTCCTGATCCTTCTGACAGGGCACGAGATGGAGTATGATTCTCCATTAGATCATCATATTGGCGAGGGGAATTGAACCCCAGATCGCCCATCAATTGTGAGTAGCAGCGAGGCTGCAGTGAGTGTTGGTGGCTGAAATTTTTGACAACCATGAGTGGTGTATGGCAGGAGAGTAAGCTGTGTGTGCAAGGCGGCTGAAACACCATCCTAATTGTAACTTTAGAATGTGAAATGTGAATTTAGTTCTGATGAGAATAAAGCCTCAGGAGTGTGTTCACAAAGTGTTCATTGAAGTTATTCTATCGCTAGTCTGTCCCTAGTGAAAGATAACGCTGGGGTGTCAATCACTAACGGGAGTACTACAAGAACGATAAATTTGGCCATTAGTAGCAGACAAGGGCAGAGTGACCCAACACGGGCTGACACAGTAAGGGGATTCCCCTTAATCGCCTCCAGGCAGCCGGACAAGTCCGACCTTACGAGTTCAGTGTGACTGTGCTGGAAGATTGTGCCAGGTCATGCGGGTGACGCCACTGGTGGGCAGTCGCTGCAATTTGCAGTCATAAAGTCAACTATCACGGTGAGTGACGCCACTGGTGGGCGGTCACTGCAGTGAAGTAGACGCAGCAAAGACAGGCGCTGGCAGATCATAGGCAGACAAGAGAGATCAACAAAGACGACGTCATCATCCCACCTGGACTCATCGGCAATGCCGGAAGAATCATCACCCGGGCATATGACAGCTAGATAGCTGTCACCGGCATAGGTTTGATTCCCACAGTGGGAATTTTTTTTCGATTGAGAGGATTTGTCAAATATTTACGTATTTAAAACATTTGCTGCTGTATGCTGATGAACATTTTGAGGAGAAGATCAGAGCCCCTATGAATTTGTCCGGAGTGATGTTATAATCTCCGTTTCCGGTTGTTTCCAAAATGGAGGAATTATTTTTCTCCGGCTTGGTATAGAACCGTTGATCAGAGGTTTAACAAGCCGCTATCGTAAAAACGATGTTGTTAATGAAACGTAGACCTGATACAGAATGTGTAAATTAGCAGTAGATAGTAGTGATAGTTTTTTCGGCCCTAAAACAACAACAAAAATAGGATTCTGGAATGTGCGAACAATGGCCGCTCCGACGAAACATGCACAGGTCGCGAGCGAGATGGACAGATACGATCTAGATATTTTAGGATTAAGCGAAATGCGCTGGCCTGGAACAGGTAGGAGATCTATTGATAATAAAATAGTAGTTTTTTCTGGAAGGGAAGATGGAAAACACCGTGAAGGAGTAGGCATAATGATGACAGACAAAGCTGCAAGAAGTTTATTAGAATGGGAACCGGTAAATAGCCGTCTGATACGAACACGATACAAAACAAAACATGGAAGACTTTCAATTATTCAATGTTATGCGCCTACTAACGAAGCTGATGATGAAGTTAAGGATGATTTTTATAACCAACTGCAACAACTTATAAACAAAATACCAAAACACGATCTTTTAATTGTAATGGGAGACTTCAACGCCAAAGTAGGACAAGATAACGCAGGAGTGGAACATGTGATGGGGAGAGAAGGCTGTAATACAACAAGTCAGAATGGAGAAAGACTAATAGAATTATGTTTAATAGAAAATTTAGTTATAGGTGGGACATTATTTCCACATAAAAATATCCACAAAACAACATGGATATCTCCTGATGATAGAACATCAAATCAAATTGACCACCTATGTATTAAACAACAATTCAGATCATCATTAATAGATGTAAGAGCATACAGAGGTGCTGATGTTAATAGTGACCACAACCTGTGCATTGGGAAAATAAGATTAAAATTTAGAAACCAACAGAAGAGGTCAATTACACATAAAATTGATAGTCATAAACTGAAAGATGAAGCAATAAAGGAAAAGTTTAACATAGAGCTAAGTAATTGTTATTCAGCACTTGGTGAAATAGACTTAGATATCAATGAAATGTGGGACTCACAGAGCAAAATACTAATGACAGCAGCAGAAGCAAGTGCTGGACTGAAGAAAATGGAAAAACGAGCTTGGATCTCAGACACCACATGGAAATACATCAAAGAAAGAAGAGAAGCGAAGAGAGCCATGACTAATGTAAAGACAGATCTTGGAAAGGTTCTGGCAAAAGCAACATACAAAGAATTAGACAACAAAGTGAAAAGTTCGGCAAGAAGAGATACAAGAGCTTATATAGACAACTTGGCAGAGAAAGCAGAGACAGCTGCAATTACAGGAGACAGCAGAACTCTTTATACTGTACAAAAGATGCTGACAAACACCTATACATCCAGTGGAACACCAATTCTAGACAAATCTGGATTAATGCTAACAACAAGCGCAGACATAAAAGCCCGTTGGGCGGAACACTTCAAAGAAATTCTTAACCGTCCACTACCTCACAGTTTAATAGATTTTGAAGCTGAAACACCAGCAGCAGAATTAGATGTAAATTTAGATGACTTCACCTTGAGTGAAATAGAAACCACCTTAAAGCTAATGACCAATAACAAGGCTGCTGGAGAGGATAAGTTAACAGCTGAGATCCTCAAGGCAATTGATAGCCATAATTTAATACATCTCCAAAAAATGTTCAACATCATTTGGAAAACAGAGAAGACGCCTCATAAATGGAAAAAAGGAATCATTGTTAAGATCCCAAAAAAGGGCAATCTTAGAGACTGTAACAATTGGAGAGGCGTGACACTTTTGTCAGTTGCCTCAAAATTATTCTGTAAAATCATCCTAAATAGAATAAAGGATTCAATAGATACAGTAATGCGTGAAGAACAGGCTGGGTTTAGAAAAGGGAGAAGCTGTCTTGACCACATTTTCACTCTACGACTTATATTGGAGGAACACATTGAAAAGCAAAAACCTTTTGTACTTAACTTCATCGACTTCAAAAAAGCATTTGATAGTATTCATAGAGATTCTTTGTGGAAAATTCTGAAGCAATATGGCTTACCATCAAAAATCATAAATATTATCAAAGACATGTATGATGGTTACACATGTGCAGTTCGAACAGAGGAAGGACTGAGCGAATGTTTCCCAATAGAAACTGGGGTTAAACAAGGATGTATTTTATCGCCCTTGTTATTTGGAATTGTTATGGACTTCATAATGAAGAAATGCTGCACTGGTAATAAAGGCATCGAATGGATACAAGGAGACCATTTGGAGGACCTGGACTTTGCTGATGACATAGTTCTCATCAGCAATCAGATAAAAACGATGCAGGAAAACACAAATGAACTATCATCAATAGCCAGCAAAATTGGGCTTGAGGTCAATCATGAAAAGACTAAAGTCATGAAAAGTTTAATTCCAACAAGTGACAAAATATACATGGAAAACAAACCAGTAGAAGAGATCGATCACTTCATCTATCTTGGAAGTCACATTGATCGAGAAGGGGATACGAGCAAAGAAATTAGAATCAGACTGGCTAAAGCAGCAATGTCTTTCAGAAGCCTTGAAAAGTTGTGGAAATCAAAACTCATTAGCACAAACACAAAACTTAGGCTATTCAAATCAAATGTACTATCAACCCTTACGTATGCGTGTGAAAGCTGGAAAACAACAAGAGATATAGAAACAAAGTTGAACGCATTCGAAAATAAATGTCTAAGGAAAATACTTGGTATAGAATGGAACGAATTCAAAACAAACGAGGAAATTAGAGAAATCGCCAATCAACCACTAATATCTTCAGTAATAAAGAAAAGACGATGGTCATACGTTGGACATGTGATGAGAAGATATAATAATCGAATAGCAAAGCAAGCCCTCATATGGGAAACAACAGGTAAAAGAAAAAGAGGAAGACCCAGGGAGACACTGAGAAGAACATTGATGAGAGAGGCAAGAGCAGCAGGAATCGGCTCCCTCAATGAGATAGAACTGCTTGCACAGAACAGAGACAGATGGCGAGATTTGATAAAATATCTTTAAAAGAAAACTGCTAGAACAAAAATTCATATAGGAGAAGGTGTATCTTGGTCTACGCCCTATGGGCCGGTTACGGCTCGAAAGGTCAATAGATAGATAGATAGATAGATGTTATAATGATCCTAGTTTAACAGCAATACGTTAAAATAGCAGTATCCAACTTGTGAAGACTTACTTGTTAACCTGATCCAGGGCTAGGCTCTTCTCCAACACAGGCTTGCTGTGGCTAAAAGCATCAAATGAGAACTTGCCATGGTACGACCCAAGCCCACTGTTGCCAACACCTCCAAAAGGGAGGGTGGTCACTAAACATTTGTGAAACACAAAATTCTCATCAATAATCAAAAAACTTATGATTAGTTAATGGCAATATATGTTTAACTTATTATTGTCCTTTAATGTTTTATCTTTGCCCTATGTAAAACATTTTTATTACCCTGACTTCTTGTTTTATTTCAACAATCTAGATTGTGATATAAAAATTGCAAAAAGAACCGGACAATTGAAAGGTGCAACTAACTACAGCAGCAACAAAATGAAAACACCAGCTATGTTTCAATAAGTAACAGCACTGCATAAACCAATAGAAACTGGGGTTAAACAATGATGTATTTTATCGCCCTTGTTATTTGGAATTGTTGTGGACTTCATAATGAAGAAATGCTGCACTGGTAATAAAGGCATCGAATGGATACAAGGAGACCATTTGGAGGACATTTGCTGATGGCATAGTCCTCAACAGCAGTCAGATAAAAATTATGCAGGAAAACACAAATGAACTATCAGCAATAGTCAGCAAAATTGGGCTTGAGATTAATCATGAAAAGACTAAAGTCATGAAAAGTTTAATTCCAACAGATGACAAAATATACATGGAAAACAAACCAGTAGAAGAGATCGATCACTTTATCTATCTTGGAAGTCACATTGATCGAGAAGGGGATACAAGTAAAGAAATTAGAATCAGAATGGCTAAAGCAGCAATGTCTTTCAGAAGCCTTGAAAAGTTGTGGAAATCAAAACTAATCAGCACAAACACAAAACTTAGGCTATTCAAATCAAATGTACTATCAACCCTTACGTATGCATGTGAAAGCTGGAAAACAACAAGAGATATAGAAACAAAGTTGAACGCATTTGAAAATAAATGTCTAAGGAAAATACTTGGTATAGCGTGGAACGAATTCAAAACAAACAAGGAAATTAGAGAAATCGCCAATCAACCACTAATATCTTCAGTAATAAAGAAAAGACGATGGTCATATGTTGGACATGTGATGAGAAGAGATTAATAACCGAAGAGCAAAGCAGGCCCTCATATGGGAAACAACAGGTAAGAGGAAAAGAGGAAGACCCAGGAGACACCGAGAAGAACATTGATGAGAGAGGCAAGAGCAACAGGATTCGGCTCCCTCAATGAGATAGAGCTGCTTGCACAGAACAGAGACAAATGGCGAGATTTGATAAAATATCTTTAAAAGAAAACTGCTAGAACAAAAATTCAGATATGAGAAGGTGTATCTTGGTCTACGCCCTATGGGCCGGCAACAGCTCGAAAGGTCAATAGATAGATAGACTGCATAAACATAAGCATGATATTTGTAACAAATTTTGACCCAAAAATTTTTTTTTAAATTATGTGACATTTCACATAGAATCAATTTTAACTTCCCTGTAAGAGTTTTAAGCTAAAGGACCATTTAAAAGTTAGTCGACAGATCACTTTCACTGCACATCAAACAATTCCATTAGAGCTTCTTCAATGTATCCTTCAGCATATAATGACTGACAACCACACCTCTGTGTTGATTTACCAGTCTTCTTTGGCTCCCCACATAACACTCTGATCTAACCTCATCCCTTCTGACTGGTGTTCTTGCAGACAAAGGTGTAGATTTCAACTCATAGCTTGAATAATTTACCCATCATGTCTCCCTGACAGCATTTAGAGTGTCAGCCTGGTACACTGCTTGTTTACTCTCAACAAAGAAACATGTGTTGAGAGTAGGGCAAATGAAGATAGAGTTTAACTAAATCAATGAGAAAACAATAGTACTGTTTTTTTTTTTTTAAATGGTGGTAACTAAATAAGAATTTAGCAGAACCAAAAATACAGAACAACATACAAATTAAGAAAATAAAACAAAAATATGGAACATACAAATTAAGAAAATAAATGAAAAAAAAAACAGAACAACGTTCACATTAAGGAAAAAAATATAGAATAATATACACATTAAGAAAACAGAACAAAAATATATTTCAATTAATAAAAATTGACAGACAACACTATTAATCTTACTGACAGAACATAATAAAACTTTAAGAGCATTAAAATGTCAGAAAACCTATTTGTAAATTGGTTTATGTAGTACTCACAGCCAGCATGCACCACAGTGTCGTTGACAAGCAGACCTCCAGAGCTGGTCTGGTTTTTGAAATCTTGGACTAACTTTTTGTTGGTAGAGAAAACATACAAGGACAGCGGCTTTTCTCTGAGAAAATTCAGCACTATTTTAATGTATGAAATTCTGAAAATGTGCTGCATTATATGGGATAACTTTACTTACCAAATGACCACTGGTGAAAGAGACCATGTCCCTCAATAACCTCTAGTTCTGGTGTTCTCAAGCAATTTTTTGAATTCTATACTTCATCATCTAACAAATAAACAGCTCACTTTTCTTACATTCATCAATTTGTGTGCTGTCATAATAGCATATAAGCTATCTCAGGGAACAGGCAAATGATTGCAGTGCTACGGTAAAGTTGGTAGCAAGGAGCCAGTAGTGGGGTATAACGTACACTCCTACAAGGTATGGTGACAGCTTTACAAAAAAAGGAACACAACAAAATACTGTCGTTTCAGCCTACATGCAGTCTTCTTCAGAAAGTGAAAACAGCAACAACAAATGATGAAATACAGATAAATTCTACTACGTCTAGGATGATCGGGACAGGTAAGTCAAGGAAAAGTAGGCAGAGGGATAAGAGATGAAATGATGAAACGAGAGAGAGAGATATGTGTAATATGTTGGAGGATAGATAATATGTGGAAATATGAAAGTTAAAATATATATTAAAAATGAGACTTAAATTATTGGCAAGATTCAACCGCTCCCAGCGAAAATGACTTGTCAAAAGTAAGTGGAAGGGTTTGTTGGGCAATCAGTCACGTGATTGGACCAGAGGTCAGACAAGATACCAAAAGTGGAGTAGGTGTGAAGCAGTCAAGCATGACACAGGTAATGACTAGAGATATATGAGGAGTATGAAAGCCAACAAACCAACCAGATATTCCTCAGATACCCTAGCGATAGGTGAGGCGTAATAGGGGATTATCAAGATATGTGGTCTTCTTCTTCTTCTACCTTTTTAGCTCCCAGTGGAGCATAGGTCTTCAACAAACACTTTCCAAGTCATTCTCTGTTTTTTGCCATTCTTTTAAGATCATTCCATGTCTTCCCCATCATGTTCATATCTGCTTCTATCTGTCTTCTCCAAGAATTCCTTGGTCTTCCTCTTTATCTTTTCCCCTGGGGATTCCAAAAAAGGGCCTGTTGTGTAATACTCTCAGTTGGATTCCGTAGTGTGTGTCCTATCCTGCGCCATCGTCTTCGCTGTATCTCTTTATCCACTGGTATTTGACTGGTACATTTCCATAATTCTATGTTAGTGATGTTTGTGAAGTTTATTCGGCTGATTTTTTTTTTTTATGGTAAGGGATAGCCAGTCCCATGCCCAACCCTCCTTTCTCGCCTCTTACGAACATGCCTGGTAGGGTACAGAGCCGCTATTCTTTACTCCCCTTACGGGCCCCAGCAGCGCATGGGCGAAGATATGTGGTACAGACCCAGAAAATAAATCACCTAAGGGGATCACGTTGGGTGGTAGGGGACCAAAACTAGATCAGGGGAGGGAAAAATAGAGAGGAGAGAAAGGGGGAATGGGGGGGGGGGATATGAGTGAAAGAAGGAAAAGAGGTGGGGGGGAGAATGGAGAAGAGAGAGAGGGGCTACCCGTGAGAAAGGGATATAGTGATGCCCTGTGGGGTGAGGAAACCCATAAAGACGATCAGACGATTCTTTAAAGTAAATTGGTTCCGCATGTCAGAAGGACATCCCCCTTACACTAATGGCCCTGAGGGTTGAAATGGAATGCTATAGGAGTGCATGCATCTCGAGTGATGTCATACAGATGTTCACCACATCAGTCCCAAAGACAGTGTCCTGATTCGCCTATATAGGTCATCATACATTGCTTACATATGATGGCACAGATAATGTTCCGTAATGTACAAGTTAATCCCTCTCTGATCTCAAAAGGACCATTGGGGAAGAGAAACGTATAACCGTATCTGTCCGGAGGACATGGTTACAAGTTTTAAATAGATAGCGATTACAGTGAATCGTACACTGATGGATGTGTGTGTGTGTGTGTGTGTGTGTGGGGGGGGGGGTGTTGTTTGGGCGCAGAAAGGTGGCTCCTGACAAAGCATGTCACGGAGGTTGCGGTCACACTTAAAGGCCACTAATGGGGGGTAGGGGAAGAGTAGATGGGTAGTGGAGTCGGAGCAGAGAATGGGGAGGTAATGGTGAATGATTCTGATCACTGCGTAGTAGTGAGGGTGATGGGTGAGAAGAAAGTACTACCCTGTCAGAGGGGGGATGGGTAGAGGGGGTGAGAACAGCCTGGGGCGAGGTACAGAGAACCCATTAGAGAGCAGGAAGAAGAGCTGATTCGGGATAGTGGTGTCAGTGGAAGAAGTCAAGCATCAGGTGGGCATTATGTAGGAAATCGTCATCATTCTGAGAAAGGTGACAAAGCCTGAGTAACTGCGAATAGGGAAGAGAGTTCTTGCAAGATGTCAGGCGAGAAGAGTCATAGTGGAGGAAACAATGGGAGCCAGTAGGTTTGTAGAAGACCGAGGTAAGTAGACCAGAGACACTTAAGGAAACTGTGATGTCTAGGAAGGAGACAGAGGAGGTGAAAATGTGGGAAGTGATATGGATTGAGGGGTGAATATGTCCAACATGCTAGATAACAGGGAGATTTCCTCTTTGGAAAGTTCAGTCAGGCAGATGCAGTCATCAATGTACCTACGGTACATAAGAGGAAGAGGACCCGGGGTTATTTGGTGCTCAAGATACCCATGAAAAGACAAGCATAGCTAGGGCCCATTTTGGTGCCCATCGCCACACCACTGATCTGGGTGAAGCAGTTGCCATTAAACTCAAAAGAGTTGAAGTTGAGAACTAGTTCCGCTAAACAGAGGATGATAGCTCAGTGGTTAGTGAACTGGACTACAAAGGACAAGAGGTCGAGTTTGATCCTGATCGATGCCTTCCGGGTTCACTCAACCTCAAATAGGTACTGGATTTTTTTTTCTGGGAAAGTAAATTGGTACAGACATAATATCAACCACATTACCCCAAAAATAATGTGCTGAAGGTCTGTAAAAATTATGGTCACTAACACCATATTCTCTATACACCACTTAGCATGACAGGGCTTTTTTTACTTACTTCTTGGACTTGTGAAATGATTTAGTTAAGTACACTAATCTCATTCTGAGCACTCTTCAAATGTCTTGGGTGCCCATACATACCTGAATTGTCCTGTTTAACCGAGCTTCCATATTCTTATGTACTCTACTGATGAATTTCTGGAATTAATGACATTTATCAAGATTTGGCACCTCAATAATTTCAGAAGACTTAAATCAAGTTTTGATTGAGCTTTTTTTTCTTGTTATCTTCCTAATAAACCTTTCAGTGTTGAGAGGAGATATAATCTGCAGGCTTTTGTTCTTCTGTTGGCTTCTCCTCATGTTATGTTTGCTAGGGTGTTTCTAGTATCCCATTAATTCATCTTTTTCATGGTCGGCCCTTCAATCTGGTGTTCTAGTTATGTTTATTAAAGGCTGATTGTGTTATGATCTTTCTGTGTATCATGTAGCCAAACCACTTTTTTTGGGTTTCTTTATGTATTCAATGGTGCAAATTACTCCTAGTTTTGTTTTCATTTCTTATCTTATTTCACAGATTATTTCCTGTCATGTATGTCTAACACATTTAATTTTAGTAGTGGTTATTTTTCTCATTGTTCTTGAGTCTTCCAGGTCTGAAAGTTTTGTGTTGGTTTAGTTTCTCAGTTGTTAATGTCTAAGACGTATATTCTGTGTGTTACACATACACCCAGCTACTGAAAAAAATCAATATGTTCGTTTCAAAATAGCTTCACATTTTGCACTCAATTCAGAGATATTGATTTTCTTATTTATTTTATGTTTTGTTGTACCGCATATATGACGATTTATGGTGCATAATATGTCACATGACTCACTAGCAAAATCAATTAGGTTTGACATGGCAGCTGTAAGAGTCAACATATATTAGTAACACCTGGTGTATGGCCATACCTGCTGTTGATAATTTCTATGGCTTCTTTGTGATCTTTGACTGGAATAATGGGCAGAAGTGGACCAAAGATCTGTGTACAAAATTGTAAAATATGAACAGCAATAGAACATTTATGTGGGAAATAAAAAGATATTGAGTAAAATTGTTAATAACAAGTGGAAAAAAAAATACCCCCGCAGTCGGTCCAGCTGCTGGCTGAAATGGGTACCAGTTAGTACTCTGGGAAGGTGAGGAATGCTGCCTCACATTGTGAGTTTTGATGCTTGAAGCAACACTATTCAGAAGTCTCCAAACACTTCTGGATAGGTGGCGAGCACATATGGGTGAAAACTCGCGTGCTGAGACACTGATTCAAGTCTTGTACTTGACATTTACAACAGAAGCAAAATGTCAACATATGTTTTGCTGAAGACATGATATCACCAGTTAGACCATACCTACCATTCACTATTTTTTTCTTAATTTTCATACATGTCCCTTTGGGTATCGAGGGAGATACAAAATTCTGGCTCTTGTTCTCCTGTTAGCATTTTAATTATCTTATAAATTACTTTTGATGCTGTATCTCTATTCTACTTTGAGACTATCTCTGAGTTATTGAGTTATTAGCGGGTCATCATCATTGCACTCCGAACATGTCCATAGGTGCTCAGATCCCCTCCTCGGCAAGTTTCGAAGTGTCCAGCAACTGACGATTCCAGTTCTGTGTTGGTTGATTAATCTTCTTACATGCCACTAAGTTTCTCGTTTCTGGCTGTGCCCATCTTAACTCCCATCTCTTTCATCCAAAGGAGTGACGTGGACTCATGGTGATTGATGTCCTGTGTCCTTCCGACTTCCCGGAGGGCATTGATGATGTCCGCCTGATCCATTGGTTGACCGTCCTCAACAATAGTGCAGCTAGCCAACCTGTCTGCCCTTTCTTTTCCCCATACTCCAGCATGTCCTGGGACATAGACAAAGGTGACCTTACGTATTTGTTACTTCTGCAATTACTCTACCCATTGCCTATGTACAGATCCCGCCTCCACTTTTCGTATCATGCTCATCAAATCACTAAGTATACAGGCGTAGATGTAGTCTTGTGAGTCTAGCCAGATGAATGCCTTGGTCACTGTCATCACCTCCATCATCATGCTACTCGTGGTCATAACGTATGCACCACTGTCTTCCTTGACTATTCTGTCTGCCGAGCGTGCTGTAAATGCCCATGCACTTCTTTGGTGTCGTATTACAGATCCGTCTGTATAGATGACTGCATCTTTCTCATCGGTGTTATCCCAGATGAGACCGTTGACCTCCGCATTCACCATGACTGAGTTCTGTTCCCTACATTTCCTGTCGAGTGTGACAATACACGAGAATGTCTACTTGAATGACGTAGGCACCGGTATCCACTCCTCACCAGCGTTGATATTGGTAAGCCCACAGACCTGTTTGATGACATCTTCTGCTCGGCCCGCCCATGATTTGCCTCTTTTTAGCCTGACACCCTTCCCTGTTTTGAGCTCATGATGCAATGGAAGCTCTTTATCTGCACTAATCTTCAGGTATGCTCGTGCCCTCCAGATCTTGATCCTGTCATCCATGGTTGGAAAGTTGAGAAGATACCTTATTGATACACAGGGAGTGTCCCTCATGCACCCTATCTCTGATTCATCCTAACCTTCTTACATAAACTTTCTGATGGCATTGAATCATAAATCATTATATCTAATGATAAAACCAATACGTGTGTTGTCTCAATTTGTAGTTCAAGATTGAGTCTTTACAGATTCTTTCTGATATGGTCTCATTCCTAATTCATTTCATTATTATTAGTACAGGAACATTTTCTCAAACATTTAAGCGTTTCAGCTAAAGCAAATACAATTCAAACTGTATAATAGTTTATTTTTATTATTTATTTGATCCTAAACATGGTCTAATAATGTAAATAAGATGCACCAGTTATCCCAAGAAACAGTTTGAATATTTCTCTGCATGTTCCAGTACTCTCTCCATAAACTAGAAACATTGCTTTGGAGATTACAAATTAATTTAATAATTAGTATCAACTTTATTGCAGTTCACTCTTATTCAAATCACCTTGACATCAAATATTGTAAAATTTTTCAAACAGAAAAATGCAAACCATGTGCAATTCAGAGTATATTCTTGTGATTAGTATCCTAGAGAGAGAGGGCCTTGAATTAGGGTTCACAAACAAAAACAAGTTGGAAACCTCTGCTTGAAAGCTACAAACCTCATCTTGCATGACAGGAGAGGTTAACTTCACATTTTTCAAGATGGTTGGGGCTATATAATTTTCCTTCTCGTCATCCTCTCCGCCTGGAACAATCTCTGATCCTTCCTTCAACTTCTGAATTCTCCTGCAAAGGAAAACACAAACGTGAAAGACTCACTCACACAAGAAAAGAAGAGATAATTCAAACTAAATTTCTCCCCCCCCCCCAAACTGGTTAGTGACTGTTTGTTTGAGTAGTAGCGACTAACAGCTGCTGAAAATCCTACTCCATCTCCTTGCTATATATCCTTGATCCTTCCAGTGCCGTTAGTCAGCACAAAGGGCTTGTCGAGTCTCCCGCCAATTTTCTCTATTCTTGGTGAACTGTTTGATTATAGAGAGTGAGTCTACTCTGCAATCCCTCCCTCTTGTTTAGAGTTCTTTTCTGTGTTTCTCGAGGTCATCCTCTTATCTTTTGACTGGATGTTTTTCATTTGAGAGCTACTTAGTAATTCTCTGGTGGGTTCTTCTAAATACATGCCTGCCTGACTTGCTATATATATACACAAAAATATATTTTTTTAAAAAACACCATGTTACAAGAAAAGACAAGTAGCGGTAAATTTTTATGAAAAATATATAAAAGGGAAAAAAACATGACAGTTTTATTAAAACAATGGGATGGCTGGGAAATCACAAAAGAAAATTGTTCTGTCCCATTCGGTAGGGTAGCCTAATGACATTAGCATTCTGTCAGGCCACTTTATTTCATTGGATGAGGAGATAAACGGATATTTGATCACAAATGTCATGCAGAATACTCCCGACTGCCTGACTAAACAATAAAATATATAAAGTAAAAAAAAAAAAAAATAAATTCCCTCCATATCCTGCTTCATTTATGAAGAATATGGTGTTAGGGGCCATATTTTTCCATGACTATGACATATTTTTCCATGACTATGGCATATTTTTAGGCGAGGTGATTGGTATCACACAGGGCCTTACTTTCAAGAAAAATCCCTGGTACCCAATTTTTGAGGTTAGATGAACCCAGAAGCATTGTTGGAAATAAATCCATCACTTCTAAACTCTTCAGATCAGGAAGCAAATGCACTAACAATCCAGCGACTAAGGCTCCTTATATCTACCAAACTAAAAATAAAAAAAAATTTTTTTTTAAATCTTAGATTACGCTACTATTGTAAAAATTACCACCTCAAAATACAAATTCTTGAAATTCAACAGTCACAGGCAAACATTTCCCCTCATCTCTATACCTTCCTATTTACTACTTCCGGTGATGCTTGAGTATTGGATTTGTTTCCTTTGATGTTTGGATTTTTTTTTTCAAACATCAAAAGGTGCATTGTAAAAAAACACTATGCTATCATAAAAAATATAGAAGTTCTTTCCTTTTTAAATAAATATTGAAAATTTTCAAAGAAATTCTTTTTTGTTTCCTTTTTTTTCCTTATGACGGAAGAAATCTCTTTGGCTGTCAGCAAGACATCCAGACAACAAACCTTTGTAATACGGGATAGGCAGTGGATGAAGCTAAGAGGAAGCCGAGCATATAGCTGGACCGACAGCCAACGTGTCAACAGACAAAGTAACACCTCCGGCAGCCACAGCGCCATGAGTTAGAATTTCAAGCCATAAATCTAACCTAAGCCAGAAAATAAGTACCGATCTGATTTCCATGTATCTTCTTGTTTAAACACAAAGCTGTGTAGCAAAGGTTCAAACAAAATCCTGTTTTCCAACCTTCTAATGTAACAATTTGTGGTGGTAATTTTTACGAAGGTATCGTACACACGTGACTCACGGATAGGTATTGTTATCTAGGGTAACTTTGAAATAACAGCAAAAAAATAAATGAAAATTGATCTAAAACATACATTTTGTTGTGACAATTTATTCACGAAGTCGGAAAAGCGGGTAATAAGAGAGAAAATTACAAGGATTTGGTGGAAATAATTGCGAAGATGTCAATAGATGAAAAGCTGCTAATCACTGCTTTTGGGCTTGGTGCACGGCTGCAAAAGCAACTATTTGCTGCTCATGGTATGGAATGTGTCAAAGGTTAAAATACCAACCAACTTAAAATGTAAAAACCTTTGATTGCTTAACTCTTTCCGTATGAAATCTTTTTGTCAATACAACAGAAGAGATTTCAGAGACAAAATTTGTCATGGTTTTAAGAATTAATCTACATATTTTATGAATTTTTGGATAATTGAACAAGGTATTAGATTTCACCAATACCAAGATAAAAAAAAATGTAAAAAACCACATGTAAAAAAATGTGGTTTGATGGTGGCTCACATTAAACAAATTGAGAGTGGTATACTATGCGCCAAAACATACACGGCCAAAATTGGCATGGCATACAGTGTATTGAAATATACAGAAAGAGTTAAAGGTTAAAATACTCACCAACTAAAACTGAAAAATCTAAAAAAAAACACAGGCTTACTGGTAATGTTTAGCATTCACAATTCTGCCATAGCTGTCAGACTGTTTGGGGTCCTTTGTGTAGAAATCTTCCAAAACAATTTTCACTTTCTCAATTAATTCATCCTGTAAGGTATAAAAATATGGCTGGGGTGAAACATGTTATAGGGATAATAAAATATAATATTGGTACAGCGATATTTGACACAACAGTAATTCCCTGTTTATGTGAGATCACAAATTACAAGGTTTCAAATTCACAAGATCAAGAAAACAAAAAATTTGCCAAAACTGATTAAATATTTAAATGCATGTCACATGGCATTTTAATGCCTTGAAAAATATACTAACATCAAAACAATTAAAACTAGGGTTAAAACTAAGAACAGCAAAATGCTATATCTTCTCAACATTCCTGTATGGTGCAGAAACATGGACATTAGTGAAGAAAACAGAACAGAAAATTGAAGCCTTTGAATGGTGGATTTGTAGAAGAATAGGTAGAATTGGATGGAAAGAAAAGAAAACAAATGATGAAGTCTTAAAACAACTAAAAATTAAAAGAGAACTACTAAATACCATTCAATCAAGACAAATGAGATTTTTTGGTCATGTTAAAAGACACAACAGCCTACTAAAAGTAATCTTGGAAGGGAAAATACAAGGTAAAAGAGGCAGACAAAGACTAATATGGACAAGTAACTTCAAAAAGATGGACAAGTCAGCCTATGACAACCTGCACCATCAAAGCAAGAAACAGAATGTAATGGCACTCCATGGTAACCAACTTTCAATGTGAAGATGGCACTCCATGATGATAACTCTAAAAATCTGGATACAATGCTTTGCTAAGTCTCTAGTGCTACTGGCACTGGTCATCCCTCTGGATTTGCAAGAATTCTCCAGAATTACTACTCTAAATATGAAAAGGACCAGCAAAATCAGACTACCAAGCACTGGAGGTCCTGTAGAAGTATTATCTTTGACAATGTCCATGCAATGCTGGATAACAGAAACACGAAATAGTATAGAAGACTATATGAGTTCCACTGGCACCATCAAGCAAACCAAAAAGTCTGAGCATGCTTGCCTGCATTTGCCCAATGACTAAAGGAATGCACCTCTTCATCATTCGCCCTTAAAAGGACATTAAGTGGGTGTGTCTGCATTATGTTGTGGTTTGCAGTAGTAGTAGTGTAGCCTCCATCAGTCATGTCGACTATAAATTTTTCAGCGCTCCTAGAAATATTTTTTCTTTCCAATCCTTTTGCCGTGTATTCTCTTTTTCTATGAATCTGTCTGCTTCTTGTTTGAGGTGGACCTTTAGAGTGTGTTACCAGAGATTGTAGTTTGCAGCTATTTCTTCCCAGTTGAAAAAAAAAAGGGTAAAGTACCCCCGTCACGCCAAGTGGCGTATAGGGAATATGGTGTTAGTGACCATAATTTTTACAGACCTTCGGCACATGATTTTTTGGGGCAATGTGGTCGGTATTACGCCCGTACCGCTTTACTTTCCCAGAAAAAAATAGAGTACCCATATTTAAGGTTGGGTGAACCCGGAAGCCGTCAGTTGGGATCGAACCCTATCTCTTGTCCTTTGTAGTCCAGTTCAATAACCACTGAGCTATCGCGGCTCCCTATTTCTTCCCAGGCTGCAGGGTTTATATTCAGAGTCTTCATGTCACATTTACACACATGTCTACAAATCAAAGTTTTGGGTGCCTCTTAGTCCTTTTGCCATCTGTCTGTAGAGTATATCTTTTGGTATGCTGCCATATTTTATACGGTGTACGTGTTGAAGCCAGCGTAACCAACGTTTGAGCATTGTGTAGATGTTCGATCATGATGTATGCACCACTGTCTTCTTGAATATTCTGCCTGCCGAGCGTGTTGTAAATGCCCATGCACTTCTTTGGTGTCGTCTTACAGATCTGTCTGTATAGATGACTACATCTTTCTCATTGGTGTTATCGCAGATGAGACCAAGGACCTCAGCATTAACCACAACCGGGTTCTGTTCCCTACTTTTCCTGTTGAGTGTGACAATACACGAGAAAGTCCCTTTGAATGACGTAGGCACGGGTATCCACTCCTCACCAACGCTGATATTGGTAAGTCCACAGACCTGTTTGATGACATCTTCTGCTCGGCCCACCCATGATTTGCCTCTTTTTAGCCTGGCACCTTTCCCTGTGCTGAGCATGTGGTGCAATGGATGCTCTGTATCTGTACTAATCTTCAGGTATGCTCGTGCTCTCCAGATCTTGATTCTGTCATCCATGGTTGGAAAGTCAAGAAGATACCTCATTGCTACACAGGGAGTGCCCCTTGTACATCCTAAGATAATGCACATGGCTTCATTTTGTATTTTCTCCAGCCTATCAATTTGAGTCGTACTGACAGTAAGAATTGCCAGGGCATACTCGATTGGTGCGAGGACTAATCCCTGGAACAGAAGAGTAAGTAGCCTCTGCTCGATGTTGGTAGCTGCCATGACCTTCAAGGCGGCTAATCCTTTGCGGGATTTTGCTATAACATGGTCGACGTGGTCCCGAAAACACAGGCTGCGATCAAACTTAACTCCGAGATATGTCATCAACTTGTCCCTGGTCACCTCATCAGCTCCCATTCATACTACCGGTGTGGTCGTATTAACAATATGATTGTTAAGGGAGAACCATGCAACTGATGCTTTATTAGGATTAACCAAGGCACCTGAAACCCCACACCAGGAAGAAATGCGATCGAGTTCGTCTTGCATTGTGGAGGCGATTCCCCGTCTGTCTCTTCCCTGTCGATATACCAGAATATCATCAGCAAAAGTCATAGTTCTTCCCCTCCCATCAAGATGTTGTTCCGTGATCGTTATTGTGTACATGTTAAATAGAACTGGTGACAATGGTGAGCCTTGTGGCAGCCCTGGACAAATGGATGTTGGCTCGGAAGACCAACTTCCACATCTGAGTATCACCTTCCTCTGAAACAGTGCTGCGGCGATCCATCTAATGAGGAAGGGGTGCACAGCCAGTTTGAGGAGCATATGCATGAGATATTCAAATGGTACCCTGTTGTATTCATCCTCCAGATCTATAGCAGCAGCACATGTCTCCTCTAATCTGTGGAAGCCTTCGAAGACGTCATAGGCAAAGACTGCCGCATTGAGCCATGTCTCTTTGTTATATCTATAACCTCCGAGTGTGGATGGGAATGCACGTTTCTGTTCAAGGTGACAGGTGAGGACACGGACAACTATTTTCTCCAGCAGCTTGCCTGCAGTGTTCTGCATTGTGATGATTCTGTAGGCCAGATCTGAGAATGTTTGCGTGTTTCAGCCCAACACATCTGACTTCAGCACAGTCTGAGTATAAATGTGCAGTCTATGGTACACAAACAAAAGCAACCTCAACCATTTGATTTGTGATTCTTTTGAGTTTTGCCTGCTCTTGATGAGATGCTCAACCTCAGACTGTGATTCTATATTACATTAGAGTGCATTTACCTTTTGGTTGTGGGATGATTGTTCTAGATGAGGCTTTTATTTGGTGAGGTGGTCATGGAGGGTTGAAACTTCATGTCTTTCAGTATAAATATTAAAGTTGTAAATGGTAGAGAATGTGCAAAGGGAAGAAATGGTAGAGATTGTGTAAAGGGAAGTGTAATAAGCACAGTAGTTTTCCTTCTTAGAGTAGTTTGTTTAGAGTGGAATGTTTTTTTATGTGAGATTCTTTGGTGTTATTTGCTGATAGTTCTCCGAAACCTTTACATAATTGTCAATTGTTTTGTGAGAGTCCTTGTTAGTCGGAAATATACCGCAGTTTTCTTTGTTTATTGTGTAACTGCTTATTTGATGTAAGAAGCCTTGGTATTTGTTTGCCATTAATTCTTTTGAAGCTTTACATGATTGTCTCTTATGGTATTAAACTACAGTAGCTGGATTCTGGATAATAATATAATTGTGAGAGCCTTTGGAACTGGTTTGCCACAGATTCCCCTAAAGTTTCAGGCAACTTTAATCTTTACAATGTAACAAAAAAAAAACATGATTATTAGTTGTTAAACAAAGAAACCTGAGTAGATGTTAAACAAACAAACCTGAGTAGTTGTTGTTAAACAAACAAACCTGAGTAGTTGTTGTTAAACAAACAAACCTGAGTTGTTGTTAAACAAACAAACCTGAGTAGTTGTTGTTGTTAAACAAACAAACAAACCTGAGTAGTAGTTGTTAAACAAAGAAACCTGAGTAGATGTTAAACAAACAAACATGAGTAGTTGTTAAACAAACAAACAAACAAACACACTTGAGTAGTTGATAAACAAACAAACCTGCTTAGATGTTAAACAAACAAACCTACTTAGATGTTAAACAAACAAACAAACAAACTGAGTAGATGTTAAACAAACAAACAAACCTGAGTAGATATTAAACAAACAAACCTGAGTAGATGTTAAACAAACAAACCTGAGTAGATATTAAACAAACAAACCTGAGTAGATGTTAAACAAACAAACAAACAAACAAACCTGAGTAGATGTTAAACAAACAAACAAACCCGAGTAGATATTAAACAAACCTGAGTAGATGTTAAACAAACAAACAAATAAACCCGAGTAGATGTTAAACAAACAAACAAACAAAACTGAGTAGATGTTAAACAAACAAACAAACTTGAGTAGATGTTAAACAAACAAACCTGAGTAGATGTTAAACAAACAAACAAACCTGAGCAAATGCTAAACAAACAAACAAACCTGAGTTATTAAACAAAGAAAACAAGACCCCACATTTTTCCTACTTCCCCAGTAGCAGTGGTGGATTCTTGATCTCTCAAAAAAGCCTCTTCTGCTATTCTATTCTATTCTAGGAATCAGTTTCACTGTAGTCAGCGCATCCCAATATCCGCTCCACTGCCCATCCCAGCATGCTCGAAACGTATACAGACTGATTGTTCCTGTAAGGTGTTGATTATAGATACATCTGCTTTTTCCACTAAGCACTCCCTATTGACCATACTCCTTTTCCATCTTTAGACTCATCAGTCTCTCAATATATACATCATTGTCTCACCCATTCTCCTTCTCTTCTCTTAAGGAGCGAAGAACAAACTTGGTGATGTCCTCTTTTATTGAGTGTAAGGCCACACTCAGTGCCAGAGCTGCCTGCAAGCTTATTGGCTAAAAGTGGTAAGAGGCTGTGCCTTTTCCGCTGTTATTTTCTTATTAGTAACAGGTAAAAACATTGCCTGTGTGGGCGAGACCATGGTGAGGGGAGAAAAGAATAGAGCCACTGCCACCTGCCATGCATATTGTAAGAGGTGACTAAGGAGATTGTCTCTCTCTCTCTCGCTCTCTCTCTGCGATCAGGCCTCAATCAGAGTAGGATTCCAGACTCCCACATGAAGTCAGCTGTCAGGTTAAGTGTGTTGATCGCCCCCACAGAGAGAACATCACATTTAGATTCTGCCAGATCCACTCTGATTGAACACCCGTTAAAACGTTGCACTGTGTTCTGCGCCAGTGCATCCGATTTCAGCCAGCATTTTATTCAGGTTTGCTTTCCTTAGCCTTTGATTGTCCCCAATCTTCCTGCAAGGCAGCAGATTGTATTTTCTGTAGGGGGATTCTGCCCTTAGATGGTCTGCCTTCCCAGGTTTACGAGCAACATCTGCCCGAGTCACTAGAGGTGACTAACACAGACATGCACACACAAAGATATGAGACGTGAATAACACAGACATGTACATAGCGATACGAGACATGATTAACACCGACACACATCAAGATATATGACACATGACTAACATAGACATGCACATAAAGATATGAGATATGACTGACATAGACATGCACATACAAAGATATGACACATACCTAACATAGACATACACACAAAGATATAAGATATGACTAACATAGGCATGCACACACAAAGATATGAGATGTGACTAACATAGCCAGGCACACACAAAGATATGAGAAGTGACAAACACTGACATGCACACACAAAGATATGAGATATGACGAACATAAACATGCACACAAAGATATGAGATATCCCTAACCCTGACATGCACACACAAAGATATGACACATGACTAAAACAGATACACATTAAGATATGAGATATTACTAAACTCAGATGCACATAAAGATATGAGACATGATTAACACGGATACACCAAGATATGAGATATGACTAACATGACACACACCTATATATGAGCTATGGCTAGCACAGAAACACACCAAGATATGAGCCATGACTAGCACAGAAACACACCAAGATATGAGCCATGACTAGCACAGAAACACATTAAGATATGAGCCATGGCTTCACGGAAGAACACAAAGAAATGAACCAAGTGTAGCACATAAACACATTGAGGTATCCATATGCTTGGGTTTGTTGTAGTCTGCAGACTCTTCTTAACGTGGGAATCATCGACATACGAGACACAGGCTTCGATTAACTGTTCACAGGTTTCATTCAAACAGTTGTCCGGAGATTGAGAGCAGTCTGACCCGTAGAACATTCCTGTGCATGCACTTTTCCCGGTCGACTGTTCACAGGTGTCGTGGAAACAGTTGTCCTGACATTTGAGAGTGCAGTCTGACCCGTAGTACGTTTCCTTGCACGTACAGTCTGCACTTTCCGGGTCACATATGATGTCACAGCCATTCAGACCACATCTGTTCGCACTGTAGCCCAAAATTACCATCGGGACAAGTGTCATTACAGGTATAGCCAGGATGTTTACATTGTAGGCATTTTCCGGATTTTTCTCACATAAAGGACAGACACTGAGACAAGACCCGGAGCAGTCGTGTCCATAGATCCCATGTGAACATTTGCCGTGACACATACCGATGATGACGTTGCAGCTTTTGCTACACCCACTACACACTGCACAAAACGACCAAGAAAACCCATCCAGACAATAGGTGTCTGTAAATGTTTGCACCTCATACACCGTCAGTGCACTGCCGGCCTGCGAAATGGTCGGTGAGAACTCAATCTTAATGTGTGCCATTGGCGTTTGTGTGGTGTCTACAATAGTGTTCACAGAAACATTAGGGTATGATATATCATTACCCTGGAACACTACGCTGCCACTGTCAGAGAAAGCCTTTAGAGTGGCATTCTTTAATCGAATCGTAGTGCTAGCTCGATGATAGATTCGAATGGTGTGAATTTTCTGGGGCGTGGCAAAGTTCAGATACCAGTAAACAGGACTGGTTCCACTTCTCAGTTTTGTGTGTGTGCAGCTATTGTTATAGAGATTGGTCTTTGTTTTGCCATTAACTGCCGCCTCTGGTCCACATCCGTCTCCTGTATAATAAGCATTAAATGTGTCAGCCTGGTTTGTGTTCTGTTTGAGAGCCACCTTCCAACCCCCACCAATGTAGATGGAGATATTTGCAACTATCGCCCCTTCAATCCATAACTTGTTGGTCAGACCAGCCCCAGAGCAAAAGACATCAATCTCGTGCTGACTAACTACAAACCTTGAATCATTGCTACATGAGGCAGAACCATTTAGTTTTACCGTGAAACTGTCCAGATTTGTTAAGTCATTCACATAAATCCTAAACCAGGAGAACAGCAAAGATTGGTTGAGAGTTGCCTCAACTGATGTAAAATTTGTGTCCGAATTACATGTGGTGTCGTTGACAGGATAGTAGGTTCAGATTTTTTGGGCGTATTTGTGCACGAGAACTAAGTACTGACACTGGGGTCCAAAATATTCATGCTGACAACTGTCATTGTTTGGGCATGTCCCTGTAGTTTTGCCACAAACTCTCTCTCTCTCTCTCTCTTTCTCTCTCTGCGATCAAGACTCAATCAGAGTAGGATTCCAGTCTCTCTCATGAAGTCAGCTGTCTGTTTAAGCGAATCAATCTCCCCATATAATTTCTCCTCCAGGGAGGTGGGCGTGGACCACATTGCTCTTCTCAGGGCCGTGTACTGGGGGCAATCCTGTAGAACATGGTTTGCAGTCATATTGTCCAGTGTACAGTGGCATAGGCTGGTAGTTCCTATTTTGAATTTGGTGAACATGTGATTTCTCATTCTATTGTGGCCTGTGCGTAGGCGAAGTATGATGACTTGATCCCTCCTTGATAGTTGATGGTATCCGTCACTCTCGTTATGCTTTGGAGACAAGGTCTTCGCAGGTGATACAAAGTTCACACAAATGAGCTTCAGTGTTTTCGCTAGTGTGTGGTGGGCATGCTTCATACTCAGGAACATGCTAAGGAAGGATGTGAGCCCTGTGGAGTTGTCTTTAGTGCAATTAAGATGATTTATTGTTTATACTAAATTTAGGTACACAGATGATTGGAGATAAATAATAATAAATGAATATTATTATAGAGGGAAACTTCTGAGGTGATAATTCAGCGAATCATTTTAGAGGATGATTTACAACACTCGGAAAAAATTATGAATAATCAACAACAGAAAAAAAATCAAAGAACAATATATGGTCCGAAGCAGGATCAAACCCATACTCCTAGGCACAGCGCCTTGCCAGGAGAAGCCAAATACTAGGGAACACTGCCAACTGATCATCTACTCAAAGATGCATCAAAAACTTATCTACACAGATGAGTGTAGCTTCTCAGTTTTTCTAGTCAACTTAAGATTAAAAGTAATAAAAGGAGCCTCGGTGGCTGAGTGATTAGTGTGCTCGCTTCCTGACCAGAAGGTCCAGGTTCAATTACCAGCAGCGGCAGATTTTTTTTTGGACTGACAAGGCTTCAGGATTCACCCAGCCTCTAAAAATGTGTATCAGAGATTTTTCAAGGAAGTAAAGGTGGCCTGGCGTGATACTGACCACATCACCTATCACCTAAAAATGTGCCATGGTCATAGAAACATATGGTTACTAACACTATGTTTCCCATACGCCTAGCAAGGCATGGAGGGAACCTTTACCTTTTTAAGATTAATAAACAATGACATTCAGTTTTATTTACATTCAGGATGTTGCACAACAGAATGTGGCAATTATCTTCAGACAAAGCAGACTGAAAAGTTGCAATTATAGTCAACTTTAAATTGGGGGCAATGATGTGTCCACTTGTGGGCAAAACTCGGATATTGTCACACTTGTTCTACAAGGAAGAATGATATAAAGAGGACCAGCAGCAGATAACGGAGATGTTAGTGCTGGCAGACATAAAGAAGACACCAATAAATAATATATTTAACACAAAAAAAAAAAAAAAGTAATGTACCCCCGTTACGCCAAGTGGCGTATAGGAAATATGGTGTTAGTGACCATAAATTTTACAGACCTTCGGCACAGGATTTTTGGGGTAATGTGGTCAGCATTACACCAGTGCCAATTTACTTTCCCAGAAAAAAATCCAGTACCCATTAAAGGCTGGGTGAACTGGAAGCCGTCAGTTGGGATCAAACCCCACCTCTTATTATAAATAATCTATCTATCTATCTATCTATTATCCTTTCGAGCCGAAGACGGCACATAGGGCAGAACCACAATCTCAAAAACAGAAACCTTGCGTGCCAAAATGGCACATCTTGCAGAGACCGCTGCTCTAAAATCTATGGCGCTGTTTCCATAACAATACTTTTTACAATGACAGCTTGTCAAGCCATCGATCGACCTCCTTAGTCACCTCTTATGACATGCCTGGAAGGTCACAGTGTCACTATTCTTTACCTCCCTCATAATGAGGCCCCGGTAACACACAGGAAAATAATATATGCTTACAGCTTGCTTAAAGTTAAGAGATGACATTACAGAAAAATTTATGTTTCAGAAGACATCAAAAAGGAGCACTAAATGAAACCAACAAATAAAAAAGAAATAAATTATCTAATAAAATGACAAAAATGCTAGATAATACAAAATAACATGTAACAGATGGAGTAAAAATAATAAATATTGGCAACAACAACAAATATGGTACAAATAATAACTAGCCTATTATAAGGCTCAGGATGAAGAAACAAGCTAGCTAGTTATAAAAAAAAATAATACTAAAATTAAAAATTAAACACTTCAAAAGGATAAATAAAAGAGACTACAGTAGTTATGGTGGAAAGTATCAGTTGGTAAATGTTAAATCTATTTATCTATTGTCCTTTCAAGCCAAAGATGACTTAGAGCGCAGAAATTTTAGACTCTCCATGTCTGACAACTTTTGTGATCAAGAGTCAGACCTTGCACAGGACCCAAATCTTGCCAGAAATCTCTGTTCTAGGCGAGGCTTTCAAACTCAGCTAGGGAGTTGATGCCTACTGTTATTGAGTTATTTGTGGGCCATCATCACTGCACTTCAAACATGTTCATGGGTGCTCAGATCCCCTCCTAGGCAAGTCTCATAGTGTCTTATTGACTCCCCCAGTTCTGTGTTGGTTGATAAGTCTTCTTATACGCCCACTAAGTTTCTTGTTTCTGGCTGTGCCCATCTTAACTCCCATCTCTTTCATCCGGAGGAGTGACGTGAACTCATGGTTGTTGAAGTCCTGTGTCTTTCCAACATCTCAAGAGGGCATTGATGATGTCCGCCCATTCCATTGGTTGACCATCTTCAACGACAGTGCAGCTAGCCAACCAGTTCACTCTTTTATTTCCCTGTACTCCTGCATGTCCAGGTGCATAAACTAAGGTGACCCTACGTATTTTCGACTTCTGCAATAACTCTACTCATTGCATGCGTACAGAGCCTGCCTCCACTTTTTTTATCATGCTAATTGAATAATTCAGTATACAGGCGTGGGTGTAGTCTTGTGACTCTAACCAGATGGATGCCCTGGTCACTGCCATCACCTCCTTTATCATGCTACTCATGGTTATAACATGTGCACCACTGTCCTCCTTGACTATTCTGCCTGCTGTTGCTTCATGCTTCAGTGTTCTTTTTAGTGTTTCTCTAGATCAGCCTGTTTTTTTTTTTTACTTTCTGGTTCTCATTAGAGGGATTGCTTTAGGATTCTCTTGTCTCTTCACATCACATGGCCAACATATGATCACTTTCTTCTCTTGATAAGAGATATTTTGGAATTTTAAATGTTAAAACTATTAATTAATTGTAAATGAAATGCTGACCTGTACTGAAGAAGAACACATGACGTAGTCAGGTGCAATACATGTTTGTCCTGCATTACAAAATTTCCCCCAGGCCAGTCGACGTGCCACAATTCCTAGGTCAGCATCATTATCGATGTATACAGGACTGAAAGAAAGGGAAAAATAAATCACAGAATGCTAAAATTAAATACAATTACTGAGAAAATGTAATTTTAATGCCATGAAAAATATACTAACATCAAAACAAATAACACCAGGACTAAAACTAAGAATAGCAAAATGTTACATATTCTCAATATTCCTGTATGGTGCAGAAACATGGACATTAGACAAGAAAACTGACGCCTTTGAAATGTGGATTTATAGAAGAATAGGTAGAATTGGATGGAAAGAAAAGAAAACAAATGAAGTTTTAAAACAACTAAAAATTAAAAAAGAACAACTAAACACAATTCAAACAAGACAAATGAAATTTTGGGGGCTTGTTATAAGACACAACAACCTAATAAAAGTAATATTGGAAGGGAAAATACAAGGTAAAAGAGGCAGAGACAGACCAAGACTAACATAGACGTGTAACATCAAAAGATGGACAAGTCAGCCTATGGCAATCTGCACCACCAAAGCAAGAGACAGAGTGGTGGGGCGCTCCATAGTAGCCAACCTTTGATGCGGAGACAGCACTCAATGATGATGACTGAGAAAATAAAACAAGCAAACAGTAATTAATGATAAGATAACGTAGCAGAAAAAGCTACAGCTATTGCTTAATTTGTAGGGGACAAGATGGTTTATAGTAGTGTGGTTCAACCTTATGTTACCTGAGGGCCAAACAGAGCATACATAGATGGATCAGGCCATCGTATACATCATCATCATCATGGTTATGGTTATGGAAGGCCCCAGTTTTACTGCAAATGAATTAAACCCATAATTGCTCAACAGTCCATGCCAGTGGAATCATCCAAATTACTATTTCATCTCCCAAACAAAGAAAGGCAACTGTAGTCCCCATCATAGCACACGCCAAAAGACAGAAAGTGAACACAGCCATCTGTTCTCCATCATACGATATCATCATTCATCGTAAACAATTGGAATATCGAAACACGATCAAAACAGATGAAACGCACAGCAAACAGTGTGCACAGAGCACTTAACTCAGTTGTTGCTGCAACAAGCCGGACTTGGAATATGAGGAAACTGCAAGAAGGAACGCTTTTCAGACATATACTTTAATGGTTCCTGCCGCCTATCCACCATATTGACTGGAAGTTCACATCCTCCTGAAAATGATGATCGTCATTTTTTTTAAAAAATGTATAGCACTTGATGATGCTAGGACATCACCCTGACTCCAAATCCGAACATATGAAACACAGTTAGTCATTGGGCTATCCCTGTCGCACATCAAACAATAGATTGTAAGACCTCCCTGCAATGTGAATTTGTGAAACTCCATTCTGCCTTTCACTATTAGCGAAGGGCCGTTTTAGGGGTATACAATCAGCCATTGTATCATCATCATGTGCCATACCGGTTGGCATAGATGATCATGTACTGCTATCTGTACTGTTCTTGTCATAATGTTGACCATAACTTCTTTCCTAGTGCACATGGAATTAATAAAAGCATAATTATAATAATAACAACAATCATTATCATCATTAAGTGCCATCTCTTCTTCATCGAAGGTTGTTTTACCATGGAGCACCATTCCGCTCAATAACAATAGTAAAGGCAATTTATTTTATTGTAGTGAGTGTTTTGATGTCTAGAGCTGAATTCAGTAGGGTTGGGTCCTTGTCCTACTCTTCAGAGGATTCTCACATTCTCAGCAGCTTTTTGTGACACCTAAATAAACTCAAAATCTGATGACTTGTTATTCAACTTAGCTTATTACTTACTACAAAAAAAAAAAAAAAAAAAAAAAAAAAAAACTGAAGACATAATATGAGATCAAACATTTGCTGATGATGCAGTTCTGGTTGCTCATTATGAAAAAAATGTGCAATCATTGATTGATGATTTGGCCTAATAATGCAAAACACTCTCATTAACAATAAGTGTACAGAAAACTGTAATTCTATCACAAAACACCAAACCCACTATCACAACTTTGAATGATTGAGTTATTTGCGAGTCATCATCATTGCACTCTAAATATGTCCATAGGTGTTCAGATCCCCTCCTCAACATGTCCCGCAGTGTCCAGCAACAGATGACTCCAGTTCTGTGTTCATTGATAAGTCTTTACCCTCTTGAATCAGTAGAAAGATTCAGCTATCTCGGATTGACTGTCATGACCGATCTTTCCCTCAAAGAATAACTATATATATATATATCATCGAGTACCGGGCCTGCTGGCATAGGTGATCATGTCTCTCCACAACTTTTGATCACGACAGCTTTTTGTCATTTCTGTTGTTGACCATCTGCCAAGCCATTCTCTTAGGCTGTCTGGTATCTTTTCTCTTTGCTTCCCCTATCTCTTTGTCCCTAAATTTTCCCAGTTGTTACAATATATTCCAGTTGTTCTCTTCTCATTCTATCTATCTATCTATTGACCTTTCGAGCCGTAACCGGCCCATAGGGCGTAGACCAAGATACACCTTCTCCTATATGAATTTTTGTTCTAGCAGTTTTCTTTTAAAGATATTTTATCAAATCTCGCCATCTGTCTCTGTTCTGTGCAAGCAGTTCTATCTCATTGAGGGAGCCGATTCCTGCTGCTCTTGCCTCTCTCATCAATGTTCTTCTCAGTGTCTCCCTGGGTCTTCCTCTTTTTCTTTTACCTGTTGTTTCCCATATGAGGGCTTGCTTTGCTATTCGATTATTATCTCTTCTCATCACATGTCCAACGTATGACCATCGTCTTTTCTTTATTACTGAAGATATTAGTGGTTGATTGGCGATTTCTCTAATTTCCTCGTTTGTTTTGAATTCGTTCCATTCTATACCAAGTATTTTCCTTAGACATTTATTTTCGAATGCGTTCAACTTTGTTTCTATATCTCTTGTTGTTTTCCAGCTTTCACACGCATACGTAAGGGTTGATAGTACATTTGATTTGAATAGCCTAAGTTTTGTGTTTGTGCTAATGAGTTTTGATTTCCACAACTTTTCAAGGCTTCTGAAAGACATTGCTGCTTTAGCCAGTCTGATTCTAATTTCTTTGCTCGTATCCCCTTCTCGATCAATGTGACTTCCAAGATAGATGAAGTGATCGATCTCTTCTACTGGTTTGTTTTCCATGTATATTTTGTCACTTGTTGGAATTAAACTTTTCATGACTTTAGTCTTTTCATGATTGACCTCATTACATGACCAAAAAATAATGATTGTTTCTTCCTAATATTGGAAATTAGCTCTCTTTTTCCTTTGACCTCTTTCAGAACATCATCATTACTCTTCTTAGCTGTCCATGGTATTCTCAAACATTCTTCTGTAAAACACACATTTCTACAGACTAGTGATTTTCTTGTCTGTTGTCCTATTGTCCATGATTCACATCCATATGTTAAAACTGGCTCTACGTAACATTTAAGAACTCTTTTTCTTGTTTCAGTTGTCAAAAATGGATTGCATAGTATCTTCCTCATTTTTTGGAAAGCTGCTTTTGCCCGAGCCATTCTGCATCTCACCTCTGTTGTACATCTTCCATCTGAGGTTAACAAAGTTTCCAAATATTTAAATTCATTTACCCGTTTCAATATTGTTCCACTTGTCTTTTTATATATACAAACTTCAGCTGTTGTTGAAGTAGTGTGGAGATATATACATACATACATACATACATACATATATATATATATATATATATATATATATATATATATATATATATATATATATGTGTGTGTGTGTGTGTGTGTGTGTGTGTGTGAATCCGCAAGGCAGTCATATTTAGTAAATTAATACAATGGGGATGGAATAACATAATAAAAGAGGTAGAGGCAGACCAAGACTAACATGGACGAGTAACATTAAAAGATGGACAAGTATGACAACCAACTCAAAATGTTCTGCAATGTTCTAAGCTTCCATTTGTTATGACAACATTCAGGTATTCAGGACATGCTAGAACAATGGACAACAATCCCCAAACATATTATGGTAAGGGAGCTTATTGGTGGTAAATTATCTGTGGGCTGCAAGGCATCGCTGGGTTAAATTCTCCATTAGCGTTAATAATTGGGAAAAATTTGCTGATGATCATGGTACATTGAGAGGATATAAAATAAATGTGTGTGTGTGTGATAACATTTGAAAACCAAAAGAAGTCTATGTTAGAAGAAAAAGACAGAAGTAAAAGGTATGACCACTTAACATAAAGTGGCCTTGTTCATTTTACAGCTGGACCTGCCACTCCAATTTTGGCAAAATCAACCATGAGAGAAACTGCTTGACAAAACAGTGTCTCAAAGTTATTATTGTAGATCAGCCTGTTTCTAACCATCCGTTAAGATGCAAATGGTCATATACATTAACAATAATAAAGAAAGGAGGTAACAGCTGAAGTTGCAGAGGAAGATAATAACTGAAATTGCAGAAGGAGACAACAGTTGAACTTGGAGGAGATGGTAACAGCTGAAGTTGGAGGAGGAGGTAACAGCTGAAGTTGCAGAGGAAGATAATAGCTGAAGCTGCAGAAGGAGACAACAGTTGAACTTGGAGGAGATGGTAACAGCTGAGGTTGGAGAAGGAGACAATGTAACAGTATATACGGATTGAAGCATGGGTCGGATAGCCAAGTCTGTACCCATTTCTTAACAGATTATAACAGTGACAAGTGAGTGACTATCGCAAGTAGTTGGTAACAGAATAATATAGGCAATGGAAACTTCCCAGCTTGTTATGTATGGAAAAGTGTGAGTCAACGTACATGGCTTGACCCGTCAACATGTCCAGAAAATAGGTTGACAAACAAACTCAGAGGTCAGGTTCAAGAAATAAATATCATTATTTTGAAACTCAGGAGAGGTCAAGTTGACCAGAGGTTACTTTAGAGTCACAAAAACAACTTGTTTTGGAAATAGTGACACAAAAGTCATGAACTGGTCAACCTCACGACAGCCCAATGAACGCTGATTCGTCGCAGACATACAGCGTGGTAAATAAGACTTCAGTATAAAAACTTATACATGCAAGATTAGACAGAGCTAGTCAAGAATCAGAAATTAAAACTAGTCAAACTCAGTCCAGCTTCGACCGAACTGTGTGAAAGCCAAAAGTTTTGGAGTTTTAGTCTAATAGTTAGACCAGAACAGAAATGTAGACAAGATCAGTAGAAGTTAGTTAGAGAACTTAGGAACAGTTAGTTGAGAAAGTAGATAGAACCAGAACAGAACAAAAGAATTAGAAACCTAGAGAACAGTACAGAATATAGATAAGTTTCAGAGTTATAATTTAGTCGTGAAGTGTTTTTAAGTGTATTCCGAAGTTGTGCTGCAGAGAACAAGCAGTAATTAGACACATATATGTAACGTAAGACAAGTTGTGAGAGAGAGTGAATGATATATGCCCAGAACAATAAGCACCAGAGGACAAACTCAATAAATATTGGTATTAACCTCATGAAGTTTGTCCAGAAATAAAGAACAGTAATTATAATTTCAGTACTATTACTAATTCATCACTTACCAAGACAATGTTAATAAACTTGATTATGAACCTGAGTGAATAGTGTGCGATGATAGATTATTGGTTGTGTTAACTACACATTGTGCTGTGATGTGATCAATGTGAACTTCATGAATTCTAATATAAACAAGAAGAGTACAGCCTATGTTAAAATTGGTGTGTGACTCTCCACACTACTTCAACAACAGCTGAAGTTGGAGAAGGAGATAACAGTTGAAGTTGTAGAAGGACATAACAGCTGAAGTTACAGAAGGAGACAACAGCTGAAGTTGCAGATGGAGATAACAACTGAAGTTGCAGAAGGATATAACAGCTGATGTTGCAGAAGGAGATAACAGCTGAAGTTGCAGAAGGAGATAACAGCTGAAGTTGGAGATAAAGAGAACAGCTGAAGTTGGAGATAAAGAGAACAAAGCTGAAGTTGCAGAAGGAGAAAACAAAACTAAAGTTGCAGAAGGAGATAACAGCTGATGTTGCAGAAGGAGATAACAACTGAATTTGGAGATAAAGAGAACAGCTGAAGTTGCAGAAGGAGATAACAGTAAAATTTGCAGAAGAGGAGAACAGCTGAATTTGGAGATAAAGAGAACAGCTGAAGTTGCAGAAGGAGACAACAACGGAAGTTGCAGAGGAAGACAACAGTTGAAGTTGCACAAGGAGACAACAGCTGAAGTTGCACAGGGAGATAACAGCTGAAGTTTCAGTTACTAACCTCTTTCCTCCTAGCTCCAAAACAACTGGTGTTAAGTGTTCTGCTGCAGCTTTCATGACAATTTTGCCAACAAAACTATTTCCTGTGTAGAAAACTAAGTCAAATCTCTCCTTGAGCAGAGCTGTGGTTTCAGTGACACCTCCATTTACCACTCTAAAACAGTCCTGGAAATATAAAACAGAAACAACAACTTTTTTTTTTTTTTTTAATTATTATTATTTTATTTGTATTATGTTTTTAATTTATTATCACTTGCTACTTCAATATCATCCATTTTTCTGTCCTACACAATAAAAAAAAACTCTCTTCAAGTGCCAAGGGTTCTTTAATGTGCAAAAATTTCCCATAGGACTGCCTGATTTTTGCATTTATCCATGAGTTTCATTCATTTATCCAAGAGTTTTAATCATTTATCCAAGAGGGTTGGATATTGAATCTCATCAGATCTTAGAGACAGGACAGTACAGCCACAAAGAAACCTTGGATTCAGAGAGAAGCATTCCCACCATTTGTGGGTGGGATTACAACCCAAAACCTCCTTGTTTAGAGACCGACACCTTACTTCTAGACCACCTAGAATGACCCCCAGCTTTTTCCAATATAATCCAGGAATTTGTGTGGTTAGTAAACTGAACTACTACTGGGGACAGATTTGATACCCACCAACAGCTTCCAGGTCCACCCAGCGTTAAATGAGTGGCCTAGTGTGATACCAACTGACAGCTTCCAGGTCTGCCCAACTTTAAATGAGTGGCCTAGTGTGATACCAACTGACAGCTTCCAGGTCCACCCAGCTTTAAATGAGTGGCCTAGTGTGATACCAACTGACAGCTTCCAGGTCCACCCAGCTTTAAATGAGTGGCCTAGTGTAATACCAACTGATAAACCTGGTGTGGGGTTTCAGGTGCCTTGGTTAATCCTAATAAAGCATCAGTTTCATGGTTCTCCCTTAACAATCATATCGTTAATACGACCACACCGGTAGTACGAATGGGAGCTGATGAGGTGACCAGGGACAAGTTGATGACATACCTCGGAGTTAAGTTTGATCGCAGCCTGTGTTTTCGGGACCACGTCGACCATGTGATAACAAAATCCCGCAAAGGATTAGCCGCCTTGAAGGTCATGGCAGCTGCCAACATCGAGCAGAGGCTACTTACTCTTCTGTTCCAGGGATTAGTCCTCGCACCAATCGAGTATGCCCTGGCCATTCTTACTGTTAGTACGACTCAAATTGATAGGCTGGAGAAAATACAAAATGAAGCCATGCGCATTATCCTGGGATGTACGAGGGACACTCCCTGTGTGGCAATGAGGTATCTTCTTGACTTTCCAACCATGGATGACAGAATCAAGATCTGGAGAGCACGAGCATACCTGAAGATTAGTACAGATACAGAGCATCCATTGCACCACGTGCTCAACACAGAGAAAGGCACCAGGCTAAAAAGAGGCAAATCATGGGTGGGCCGAGCAGAAGATGTCATCAAACAGGTCTGTGGGCTTACCAATCTCAGCGTTGGTGAGGAGTGGATACCGGTGCCTACGACATTCAAGGGGACTTTCTCATGTATTGTCACACTCGACAGGAAAAGTAGGGAACAGAACCCGGTCGTGGTTAATGCTGAGGTCAACGGTCTCATCTGCGATAACACCGATGAGAAAGATGCAGTCATCTATACAGACGGATCTGTAAGACGACACGAAAGAAGTGCATGGGCATTTACAGCACGTTCGGCAGGCAGAATGGCCAAGGAAGACAGTGGTGCATACGCCATGACCACGAGTAGCATGACAATGGAGGTGATGGCAGTGACCAAGGCATTCAAATGGTTAGAGTCACAAGACTACATCCACGCATGTATACTGAGTGATTCGATGAGCATGATAAAAAAAGTGGAGGCGGGCTTTGTACGCATGCAATGGGTAGAGTCGTTGCAGAAATCCAAAATACGTAAGGTCACCTTTGTCTATGTCCCTGGACATGCGGGAGTGCGGGGAAATGAGAGAGCGGACAGGTTGGCTAGCTGCGCTGTCGTTGAGGACGGGCAACCGATGGATCGGGCGGACATCATCAATGCACTCCGAGATGTGGGAAGAGCACGGGACTTCGACAAACACAGATCAACGTCGCTTCTTCGGATGATGGAAATGGGAGTTAAGATGGGCACAGCCAGAAATGAGAAACTTGGTGGCCGTGTAAGAAGACTTATCAACCAACATAGAACTGGAGTCGTCAGTCGCTGGACACTGAGGGAATTGCTGAGGAGGGGATCTGAGCACCTATGGACATGTTCGGAGTGCAATGATGATGACCCGCATATAACTCAATAACTCAATAACTCAATACCAACTGACAGCTTCCAGGTCCACCCAGCTTTAAATGAGTGGCCTAGTGTGATACCAACTGACAGCTTCCAGGTCTGCCCAACTTTAATGAGTGACCTAGTGTGATACCCACTAACAGCTTCTAGGTCCACCCAGCTTTAAATGAGTGGCCTAGTGTGATACCAACTGACAGCTTCCAGGTCTGCCCAACTTTAAATGAGTGGCCTAGTGTGATACCAACTGACAGCTTCCAGGTCCACCCAGCTTTAATTGAGTGGCCTAGTGTGATACCAACTGACAGCTTCCAGGTCTGCCCAACTTTAAATGAGTGGCCTAGTGTGATACCAACTGACAGCTTCCAGGTCTGCCCAACTTTAAATGAGTGGCCTAGTGTGATACCAACTGACAGCTTCCAGGTCCACCCAGCTTTAATTGAGTGGCCTAGTGTGATACCAACTGACAGCTTCCAGGTCTGCCCAACTTTAAATGGGTACAGAATTTTTCCTGGAAAGTCCAAAAATTGGGTGGCTTAGTGATACCAACCTCATAACCAATAAAATGAGTCATTTTAATTGAAAAATAAGGAAACAAACACTATATTCCCCATACACCTTAACATATAGAGAAAATCCATTACTCCTGCCATTATCATCCACTTTTGTGCCTTACACTGTGCAATACTCTTCTTATCTATTTCCAACATCATCCACTTTTCTGCCCTATGCAGTTAAATGCTCTTTTTGTTATATCCAACATCACCCACTTTTCTGATACTTAGGGTTTTCAACTTTCAGATTTTCTCAAAGTTTCTATAAGTCCCTGCTGCTTTTATTACTCCAGTTCTGATTTCCATTTTTTGTTTCCTCCCTGATCTATGCAAATTCTGAGATGTATGAGGTGATAACTTCTTCCACAGATTTTCCTTCCATGTATTTTTTTTTCTTTCTGAGAAATAAGACTTTTCATAACACTTGACTTTTCTTGGTTGATCTTACAGCTTACATATACACTGTTATATTGTTATATTACATTGATTATGGACTCACTTTATCTAGATATTTGGGCAAATACTCCTCCAAGAACTGTGCTGTGGCCTCTGAAACTTCTGAAGGCTTAATAACTGCACAGTTTCCTGAAATATGCAAGTAATTTATAACAGTCATACTAGCTAACCAATGAAGAGCAAATACTAGTTTACTCAAAAGACAAACCAAGTCAATTACAATTTAATAGATGTCAGAGATACTAATTTAATTAATGACAGCCCAACACATATTGATCATATGTTGGCCATGTGATGAGAAGAGACACAAAAGAATCTCAAAGCAGGCCCTCAAATGGGAACCAGAGGGTAAATGAAAAAGAGGCTGACCTAGAGAAACATTAAAAAGAACATTAAAATGAAAGACAACAACAGTAGCTATCAGCTCCCTCACCAAGATTGAGCAATTCGCCCAGAACAGAGCCTTGTGGTAACACACAATACAGGCTCTGTACAAGATCTGACAGTTGAAAGATCATCAAACACAAGAGTCTAGAAATTCTGCCCAAAGTGCAGTCTTCAGCTCGAAAGGACATTACATAAATAGATAGAACACAAATTCATCATCATCATGTACCATGACTGCTGGCGCAGGTGATGGCTCTCCACAACTTTTGATCTTGACAGTTATTTATCATTTCTGTTGTTTCTCCTTCTGCCAAGCCATTCTCTTAAGCTGTCTGGTATCTTCTCTAATTGCTTCCCTCTATCTATTCGTCAATATCTTCAATTTCCCCAGTTTTTTACAATATATTCCTGCTGTTCCCATCTCATTACACGGCAAAAAAATTATGGTTGTTTCTTCCTAATATTGGAAATTAGCTTTCTCTTTGCTTTGGCCTCTTTTAGAATGTTCTCATTACTCTTCTTAGCTGTCCATGGTATTCTCAACATTCTTCTGTAAAACACACATTTCTATAGCCTCCTGTGATTTTCTTGTCTGTTGCCCTACTGTCCATGGTTCACATCCATATGTTAAGACTGACTCTACATAACATTTAAGAGCTCTTTTTCTTGTTTCTATTGTCAAAAATGAATTGCATAGTATCTTCCTCATTTTTTGGAAACTTGCTTTTGGCTGAGTCTTTTTGCATCCCACTTTTGTTGTACATCTACCATCTGAGGTTAACATTGTTTCCATATATTTAAATTCATTTACCTGTTTTAATATTGTTCCACTTGTTTTTATTGTGCATTGTGGTGATGTCTTTTTCCTTGTTGCTACCATTACTTCTGTCTTTTTTGCAATTGAGGCTGAGTCCTTTATATTTGTTCTCCTACACTATAATGTCTAACATTTCTTGTAACTGAATTTCACTCTTAATGATTAAGATTGTATCATCAACATATTTTAAATTATTTATATTATGACCTGCAACTGTTATTCCAGGCATGCCCCTTATATATATATATATGGCCCTTTTCGTCTTGTCAGACGGTCTAGTGGAGGCTATTGCGTATTTTTTTGAGGTATTGTTTTTGCCGAACAGCTTCTCTCGTGGCTAATTCTACCAATGTTTGACAAACACACGCGATCACATAATGAACAGGTCAGGCTCGCTGGTCCACAGGGTTTACCATCCTTTTTCATGAGTCTCTTCTCTTCTAAGTCCTGTCTTAGAACAGTCTCAAATGTTGTTATACCGTTCCTTATACGTGCTCTCCATGATGTGCGATCACTTGCCAGATGTTGCCAGTCGTTTTCACAGATGGAGAAGTCTTTCAGAGATGCCCCTTATGGATCTTAAAATAATCTCACTATACATATTAAATAAATCTGGTGACAGCACACAACATTGCACAACACCCTGTTTTATGTGTTGAAACATTCCCAATTGATTTCCATATTCTTCGGCCACTGTTTGTTGCCAGTACATGTTCTTAATTTTTCTTAGATCTTTGCTGTCTACATTTATACCTTCTAAAATTTTGATTATTTTACTTTATCAAATGCTTTGGTATAATTTATTAAACATAGGTATAGATCTGTTTTCACCTCTGTGGCTCTTTCTACTATGATCTTATGATGTATATGGCATTGCTTGTTCCTTTATCTCTAACAAAACCACACTGTTCATCGCTAACTTCTGAACTGATTTTGTTTCGCACTCTCCGCATGACGATTCTTAGTAATATAGAGAAGTGACTCATAGGGCTTAATGTGCAATGATCATCACATTCAGTTACACCAGATTTCTTTGGTAGACCTGAGAATATTGATTTTAATAGGTCGTCTGGAATATATTCACTGTTGAAGATATAATCCAACATTTTAGTTATTATTTTTATTCCAAAATCACCCATGACTTCAATCTGTTCTTTAGTTATATTATCTGATCCAGGAGCTTTTCCTGCTTTTGTATTGTGCAAGGCGTTTTCCACTTCTTCTTTGAGTATTTCTGGTCCTTCTCCATTATCCTTAATATTTACTTCTGTTCATTCATAATCATAAAGATCTTTAATTTATTCTGTCCATCTTTCCATTATGCTTTCTTGTTCAATCAACAGTTCTCCGTCCTTTGATCATAAACATCCAGTTTTTTAATGCATTTTTCTTCCTGTTAATTCTTCAGTTTGATTGTATATAACTTTGGAATTTATTTTTTGTTGCATTTCAATCTGTTTGCATCTATTCTAGCCATGCTTCTTTTGCTTTGTTCCATTTTATTAAAATTTTTTAAATTTAATCTTTTATACTCATCTTTGTTATCCTTATTTCTTCTTGTATCTATTAGCTGTAAAATCTCATTTAATTAACACAAATTAGTTTTACAAGAACACAAGTAAACACAAAGAAGTATTTCTAAGAACACAAATTAATTTTACTAAACAGCCAAGCTCATACAAATTAAATATTTAACTAATGATGAGTCAGTACAAACTAATTTAATCAATGACAAAAAAAAATATAATTCAGAATGAGGAAGGTGGGTATCTAAACATTGAAGCTGGAAGAAAATGTGATAGGATATTCACAAAATATGTTCTATATGATACTGGATATTTCTATCATGCCTATTTTCTGCATCATCAATACAGTTTTATTCATACATTTTTGGTAAACACATGGAAGTATTAAATCAGACACTACAATGGACTGAAACTACATCCATGTTTTAGAGATTGACGGATATTAATCTGTTCACATAATACCCAAGTAAATCAGCAAAATTATACTTTTATGTCACAAATAGTGATAACAGTAACAGTTGAAAGTTGTTATTTAACACACAACTACTTTTTGTCACAATATTAATAAATGCAGATGTAGACTTGTAATCAATGTTGTTTCAAGGGTGGTGGGTCAGATGGATAACTAATATATGAGTGAAAAGTTCAAGGGTTTGTGTGAATTTGCTGACTTGCACTTATTAAGAGTTAGTAGCAGCTAGAGAGAGAAACAAATTCTCTTTGAAGGCACTTGTGGCAACATTAATTATGGACAAATGATATACATTGAAGTAACTTAATGCCTGATGTTTAGATTTAGCAGTAATGAAACACAGGATTTTGAATTAAGCACAACTGGAAAAGTTAACTGAGAGGACAGCCATAGGAATTTAACTAAAGAATGAATTAACCAATGAGCAACAGCAATAAGTTCAGTAAAGCTCGTCAAAAACCAGCAGCGGATGGTGGGCTTGAAACTTGAGGAGGCCAGGATGCAATACCAAACTTTTAAGATGACCTTTAATCTGACAATTTACACCATGCAAAATAGTTCCTTAAATAAATGCACTCATCATCACCGAGCGCCTTCTCCGCAACGAAGGTTGGCTACCATGGATCGCCATTCTACTATGTTTCTTGCTTTGATGGTGTAGGCTGTCATAGATTGACTTGTCCATCTTTTGATGTTACTCGTCCATGTTAGTCTTGGTCTGCCTCTGCCTCTTTTACCTTGTATTTTCCCTTCCAACATTACTTTTAATAGGCTGTTGTGTCTTTTAACATGCCCCAAAAATTTCATTTGTCTTGTCTTAATTGTATTTAATAGTTCTCTTTTTATTTTCAGTTGTTTTAAAACTTCATTGTTTGTTTTCTTTTCTTTCCATCCAATTCTACCTATTCTTCTATAAATTTGCATTTCAAAGGCTTCAATTTCCTGTTCTGTTTTCTTGTCTAATGTCCATGTTTCTGCACCATACAGGAATACTGAGAAGACGTAACATTTTGCCATTCTTAGTTTCAGCCCTGCTGATATTTGTTTTGTTGTTAGTATATTTTTCATGGCATTAAAATTACTTTTTGCCATACCTATTCTTTTGTTTATTTCAATTTTACATTTTCCATCATTGGTTATAGTATGTCCCAGGTAGTTGTAGCTCTGGACTGTCTCCAGATGTATTCCCTCCACTGTGATATTTAATTGTAGGTCTTGAGAATTTTCTTTAAAATAAATGCACTAAATTAGCATAATTATAACTGCATCATAATAATAATATTTTAGTTATTTCCATAGTAAGTTGTGAAAAAAATATGGCTTTGCTGTTAATTAACCTCTTTTACAGTTTTGTTCAAGTTTTTTTTTTATATAAAGATGCAGTGTAGTGACTCTAAGGAGGTACTAGATAAAGTAGCCTCCTATTTGCTTTATATGTTTTAATAAGGCGATGAACACCATTTTATTAGCTGTTTGTCTGTTGTCACAGAAATGAGGAACTGATTGTAGAAATGGACTACCTAGTTCTAAATCACATTGCAAGGTCGATAGCTGCCGTTGTATGGTTGTAGTATGTTTGATCTTAAAAGACATTATATATATGGCCCTTTTCGTCTTGTCAGACGGTCTAGTGGAGGCTATTGCGTATTTTTTGAGGTATTGTTTTTGCCGAACAGCTTCTCTCGTGGCTAATTCTACCAATGTTTGACAAACACACGCGGTCACATAATGAACAGGTCAGGCTCGCTGATCCACAGGGTCTACCATCCTTTTTCATGAGTCTCTTCTCTTCTAAGTCCTGTCTTAGCACAGTCTCAAATGTTGTTATACCGTTCCTTATACATGCTCTCCATGATGTGCGATCACTTGCCAGATGTTGCCAGTCGTTTTCACAGATGGAGAAGTCTTTCAGAGTTGATTTGCAGATATCTCTATATCGTAGTTTAGGTCTGCCGATTTGTCTTTTTCCGTGTTTTAGCTCACCATATAGTATTTGCCTAGGAATGCGTTTTTCTTTCATCCGTTGGACATGCCCCAGCCATCTTAGCCTTCGACTTCTGAGCATCGACATGATTGTTAGGGTCTTAGCACGTTGCAGGACAGTTAAGTTGGTTATTTTGTCTTGCCATTTGATGTGCATTATTTTGCGGAGACATCGCATGTGGAAGACATTTAGTCTTTTTTCCTGGTTTGAGTATGTTGTCCAGGTTTCGGATCCATATAGTAGTGTGCTAAGCACACATGTTTGATATATTAGGAGTTTAGTCTTTCGAGTTAGTTTCGTGTTGTTCCATGCCCTTTTTGTGAGTTTGCCGAAGGTCGTAGCTGCCTTACCAATTCGACAGTTTATTTCTTCATCAAGAGAGATGGTTTGCGTAACTGTGGATCCAAGATATGTAAATTTCTGTACTGATTCTAATGGGCAGTCTTTTAGAGTAATAGATAGAGGTTTGAAGTCACCTTGATTTAGTATTACTGTCTTCTGAACATTAATTGACAGGGAAAAAAGGTCGCATGCATTATCCAGGTTGTTGATCAGCGACTGTAGGGTGGCCTCACTATGAGCGACTAGGGCTGCATCGTCAGCAAATAAAAATTCTTTAAGTAGGGCAACATTTGTTTTGGTTTTTGCTCTTAGTCGTGCTAGGTTGAACAGTGAGCCATCTGGTCTAGTGCGAATGTAAATATCTCCTGAGCTGTTTTCGAAGGTGTAATTTAGGAGGGCAGCAAAAAATATACCAAAAAGGGTGGGGGCGAGGACACATCCCTGTTTCACTCCTTTGTTGGCTTTGAAATTCTCTGATGGACTCCCATCAAAATGGACTTTGCCATTCATGTCTTCATGGAAGGAAATTATCAGCCTAAGTAATTTAGGAGGGCAGCCTATGCCTTCTAACACCTTGTAAAGACCATCTCTGTTTACTGTGTCGAATGCCTTTGTGAGATCCACAAAGGCAATATAGAGCGGCATATTTTGTTCCCGACATTTTTCCTGCAGTTGTCTAAGAGTGAAGATCATATCTATGGTTGATCTCCCGGGTCTGAAACCGCATTGGGACTCGGGAAGCACCCGTTCTGCAAGTCTATGCAGGCGATTAAGTACGACTCTAGCAAAAGCTTAAAAGACATTGAAGCCTATTTATTAATAACAGCTTGAGTTATTTGAATTATATCACCACTCTACTAGGTAATACTATTGGCTGGTTGTACACAGACATGAATGTGATTATGTCATGACCTCCTTGCCTCCCCTGAATATCAACTGCTGTCACAAACCATTATTCATGTGCATGTTCATTACACTGGGTAAAGAAATAACTTTCATAATCTATACAGCAGCAATGTTGAAGAAACATTACATTTCTCCTAAACTTATATTTTTGTAAATATGGAATTACCCATTATTGAGTTTTTGAGTAAGTGAAAAACAAAATAGCAAGAAGTCTAAACACAGAAAATGCTTTTTATCAAATAAATCAAAAGTGAAGTTTAAATAATGAGAGAGGAGAAAGATATAAAATAGAAATATTAACCTGAAATCGGTTACTACCAGTAATAACTACGAGTTAAATAACGGCTGATTAATATGCAGGTGACTGAAAATCTACTATATGGATCAAATAAATACAGAAAACAGCAGCTGTTGTAGCAATTCTACTTTGTCCTAATCAGAATGTTTCAGGTTTAACTCCCAGAAACAGCAATTTTTTTTTTTAATTAGGCTTTGGGGATCACCAAGAGTTCTTAAATGTTATGTAGAGCCAGTCTTAACATATGGATGTGAATCATGGACAATAGGACAACAGACAAGAAATCATGTAGAAATGTGGTTTTACAGAAGAATGTTGAGAATACCATAGACAGCTAAGAAGAATAATGAAAACATTCTGAAAAAGGCCAAACCAAAAAGAGAGCTAATATCGTTTTGGTGGGAAGAAACAATCATCTTTTTTTTTGCCTGTAATGAGAAGTGAACAGCTGGAATATATTGTAAAAAACTGGGAAAATTGAGGGATGAAGAGATAGAGGGAAGCAAAGAGAAAAAATACCAGACAGCATAAGAGAATGGCTTGGCAGAAAGTCAACAACAGAAATGATAAATAATTGCCGCGATTGAAAGTTGTGAGACATGATCACCTACGCCAACGAGCACGGTACTTGATGACGGTGATTGAGGTTCATCCAGTCTCTGAAAATGGGTAGCAGAAATGTTTTCTTGTAAAGTAGCCTGGCAGGATGTTGACAAATACAATGTGCTGTTGTTCATTGAGAAATATGGGCACCAACCCTGTATATTTCCCCATATTTATTTAGCTACTTGCTGTTTTAAAGTGTATAGCTTTCTCATGCATTTGTCAGAATAACAAAACTTGTCACTGAATAGCTAGCCACAAATATGAAAACAAAATTAGTCATACAGCACCTGTGTCATTCATTGAAAATAAATATATAAAAATGTTAGGAAGCAGCTGTACGCATGAGACGGTAACATAGCAAAGGTTTATGTGTATTCTTTATACTTTGTTTTTTGGATAAGATTTTGATTATTGCCTAGCATGCATAACAACAAGATCACTTTATATTACTTGTCATCAGCCATTATTTACAGGGTTCCCTTAGTCTGGTCCTACACTGCACATCTCTGCCTACACTAATCTCTACCAGGTTAACTTGATCTATCTTCCGTCAGTATTATTTATACAATGTCTGTTTTGGTTTTGGATTTTCTCAGCGTCTTATTACAGTACACATCCTGGGTCACAATGTACTTTTGCACACAGCGCAGATAGTGAAGCACATAATTTTAAATAGGACATTAATAAATACTGAATATACAGCAAGTACATTATGGAAATGAGTTACAACAAATATTAGACATTATAGTGAAGAAAAGCAAAAATAAATTACTCAGCCACAATAGCAAAAAAGACAAGTAATGGTAGCAACAAAGAAAAAGACATCACCACAATGTGCAATAAAAACAAGTGGAACAATATTAAAACAGGTAAATGAATCTAAATATCTGGGAACAATGTTAACCTCAGATGGTAGATGTACAACAGAGGTGAGATTCAGAATGGCTCAGGCAAAAGCAGCTTTCCAAAAAAAAAATGAGGAAGATGCTGTGTAATCCATTTTTGACAATAGAAACAAGGAAAAGAGTTCTTAAATGTTATGTAGAGCCAGTCTTAACATATGGATGTGAATCATGGACAATAGGACAGCAGACAAGAAAATCACTGGGGGCTTTGGAAATTTGGTTTTACAGAATAATGTTGAGTATACCATGAATAGCTAAGAAGAGTAATGAAAATGTTCTGAAAGAGGCCAAAGCAAAAAGAGAACTAATTTCCAATATTAGGAAGAAACAATCATCACTTTTTTGGCCATGTTATGAGAAGGGTACAGCTGGAATATATTGTGACAACTGGGAAAATTGAGGGACAAAGAGATGGGGGAAGCAAAAAAGAAGAGGTACCAGACAGCTTAATAGAATGGCTTAGCAGAGGGTCAACAACAGAAATGATAAATAACTGTCAAGACAAACTTTCAAATGTTTCATTATTCATACAGTAATTGTACTAAATAGTAGAAATAAAACCTGTCACTATACAAAAAGAGAAAAGACAGTTGGGAAAAATGCATAGTTTAAATGTATCCCTTCTCAACTATGTCTACACATACTGTATTGTAGCCTCACAGTGTGTAAGACAAATGCACTCTGTGATTTGCTAACTATAAGTTCTGACTGTGCATATTTATGTATTTCAATTTGATATTTAATACTACACATAAATGAAACAATACATATTCATCACAGATATGATAATGAAGGAATATATACATGAAAAATATCAATATTCATACGGGTGAGTGTAATATCCCATTACACAAAGTAGAAATAGAATTTAATATAATAAGTCACACAAGAAGGAAGCTTAGAAACTTTAAGTAGCTGAACCCATTAACAAGTAGAAGTAAATAGTTATCTAGAATTTATTATCAAATGCCATGAAAAATGATGTAGTAATATTTTATTTATTTATTTCTTTTTTTTTGCATTCACCAGCTTTCACCTTTGGCGAAGTCCCTAGAGACTAGGAACTAAATTTTGCATGTTAATCCATTTTTCCTGGCAGCCACGTGCAAAGAAGTTCCTTGCCACACAGGCAGATAACTCTGTCTTCGGAGGTACTCATATTTTTTACGTTGATGAGTAATTGACATCTCAAGCCAAGAATTGTTGTTGAGACCAGGGGTAGTTGCCGCAGAGAGAAATCACAAATAAAAATCCCAACTGGTGCAGCCGGGATTTGAACTCACAACCCTTCTCAAAGCCGACGTCTTGCCTCAAGACCACCCAGTTCCCCCATGAAGTAATATAACTCATTTTAAGTTGCCAATATCAATAAAATAAAAGTATTGAGTAACATAGAGAACCACAAAAACACACGCATGCACATACATACATATAAATAATATACATAGTGTTAAACAGATTCAGCAAATCCACATTATCCAAGATGCTTGAAGAAAGATTTGGTGAAACAATACAATAAAACCTTTCATAACGCTTTACTCAAATATATATGTTTATAGAAACAAAAAGAGAAAAATAAGAAAAACTACTTACAAATAGCATTGAGAATAAATGAAACATTAAAACAAAAAGTAACAAACAAAATAAGAAATGGCTAATGTCTGTTTCACTTTTTTTCTTTTTCAGCACTCGTCCAATGACTATTTTATTCTATTCAAGGAATCTGTTTCACTGCAGTCGGGGCATCCAATTATCCACCTCAATATCCATTCCTGTATTTCTTGTCTGGTGACCATTTCTCCTCAATGTTTGCCTTGAAAAGGATATTAGATGGCTGTAGATGCATTGAGGTTTACAGCAAGATGAAATTTTTATTTTTTTTTTGCCCAGTTCATCTTACTTTCAGTATGGAAATTTTGGTTAATAGATTGCCTTCCCTTTTTTTGATCCCTACTTGTTTGACAAGACTGATTAGTCCAGGCTCACTGTGAGGAGGTGTTGGTGTTGTAGGACTTTGGTCAGCTGCAGTTCACCGATCGTGATAAGTGCTCATACAATGATTCATGGTGCTATAATATAGGTAAAGATTGAAAAGTAAAAAACTGAACAGTTGTCCTTTACATGAAGATCTACAGACAGGACTCATAAAGTTAATTAAAGTAAATTGAAATTGTCAAATGACTACTCAAAACTTCATAACATAACCTACAACACTATCAGCTGCTAAATTCACACTGAATAGAAAACAAACGGTGTGAATAGCTTTGATGATCCCGTGCCAACATTGAGGTACGCATGAATGATTTACATCTCAGCGGGGTTGCCAAGTAAAACAGGACTGTCTGTTTGCGTCAGGTAAAAAAAAGGAGATTTTCACGACTGTAAACTATTTACAAGGAGTCAGACAAGGCTGTGTTCTGTCGCCGGATTTGTTTTCACTTTACAGCGAATATATTATGAGATCAATAGTAGACAAAAAAGGAATTGAAGTCAACGGTCACAACATAAATAATTTGCGATATGCGGATGACACAGTCCTAATAGCAGAGACAGAGAATGAACTACAAGAAATGATAGACATAATAGTAAAAGAAAGCAACAAGAAAGGTCTCAGTCTGAATAGTAAGAAAACAGAAGTAATGGTTATATCGAAGAAATAATCACCACCATCATGCAGCATAAAAAATAAACGAGGCAAATCTGAAACAAGTGCAACATTTCAAATACTTGGGCACAATAATAACATCAGATGGGAGATGCACCACAGAAATAAAAAGCAGAATAGCTCAGGCCAAAATAGCATTTCAGAAAATGAAAAATACCTTATGCAACAAATCTATGTCAATAGAAATAAGAAAGAGAGTTCATCGGTGCTATATAGAACCAATTCTGACCTATGGAAGCGAATCATGTACAGTAGACAAACAAATGAAAAGACGATTAGAGGCCACAGAGATGGGATTTCTCAGAAGAATGTTGAAAGTTCCATGGACAGCTAAAAAGACCAATGAGGAAGTTCTCAAAGAGGCCAACACAAAAAGGGAGCTCTTAAAAACATCAGAAACAAGCAATCAACATTTTTCGGGCACATCATGAGAAGAGGACAGTTGGAATACTTGGTTACAACTGGCAAAATAAAAGGAAAGAGAGATCGCGGGCGACAAAGAGAGAAAATACTGGATAGCTTGGTGTCATGGCATGGAGAACAGTCAACAACAGAACTGATACGATGCACTGTAGATAGAAAATTGTGGAGGGACATGATCACCTATGCCAACCGGTATGGCACATGATGATGATGATGAAACTATTTATGTAAAATAACATAGACCTGACACAAAATGTGTAAATTAGCAGTAGATAATAGTGATAGTTTTTTCGGCCCTAAAACAACAACAAAAACAGGATTCTGGAATGTACGAACAATGGCCGCACCAACAAAACAAGCACAAGTCACGAGCAAGATGGATAGATACGATCTAGATATTTTAGGATTAAGCGAAATGCGCTGGCTTAGAACAGGCAGGAAATCTGTTGATAATAAAATTGTAGTTTTTTCTGGAAGGGAAGATGGAAAACACAATGAAGGAGTAGGCATAATGATGACAGACATAGCTGCAAGAAGTTTATGAATGGGAACCGGTAAATAGCCGTCTGATACGAACACGCTACAAAACAAAACATGGAAGACTTTCAATTGTTCAATGTTATGCGCCTACAAACGAGGCTGATGATGAAGTTAAGGACGATTTTTATAACCATCTACAACATCTTATAAACAAAATACAAAAACACGATCTTTTAATTGTAATGGGAGATTTCAACACCAAAGTGGGAAAAGGCAACGCAGGAGTGGAGCATGTAATGGGAAGAGAAGGCTGTGATACTACAAGTCAGAATGGAGAAAGATTAATAGAATTATGTTTATAGCTCGTTTCAAATCACTTGCCCAACTTCAAAACGCTATTACTCAGTAACCGTTTGTTAAAAACTGTTGAAATTTTCCAAATGTTATTAGAATGCAAAAGACCCTTTAAATGTATATTTAACAAATATCTTGCAGCTGCAGTTTTCTTAAAGCGGCAAATTTCTTTGATTGTCAAAATTGTAAATTGTGAACCCCTAAATAATAGAAATTACCGTAGTTGCTGGTCTATGATTAATTTTCACTAGGTAAAGGCGTGGCCGTAATGGGGAAATAACTGGATAAGACAAAACACCAGAAGAATTATTGTCTTCTCAGTTTGAGGACGGACGATAATATCAAGGTTAACCTGTATGTCCAATTTTCATAGTTGTGTGGTCCTGAAAAGGACCGTTTGTTGAACTAATTTAAGGTAATATAGGGGCCAACATTGTGGGGGCTATATACTTTCATTCTGAATCAGACGAGTCTAAAAGATTAATAACTGTTTGGGGTTGAACATTCCACAAACCATCATTTTTCCAATATTCCTCTTCCAGTTTTAAGACGTGGTCTTCACATTTAGCCCAATAATCTTTGTCTATATTTAATAAAGCGAGATTAGCAAGAGTCTTTACATCGCATATTTTGAATATTGTATTTTCATCTGCCACTTGTCCTTTTAATTTTGCCCAGATTAGTTCTATTGGATTTAAATGAGCATGGTAAGGTGGCAGCCTCAAACTTATATGACCGTGCTCTTGGATAATCTTATCTATTTGAAAAATCTTTGTCCTTTGTTTTTGCTTTACTAGAGATAGTAATTCAAGTTTTAAGTACATGTTATTAAATTGTAAGTGCTCCTTTGTGAGCCATATCTTAATAGCATCTTTTGTACTGGATGACGTCGGGACTTTATCTTCAAGTGCAACAATGTTGTGGTACGCTGCATTGTCCATTATTAGGCAAGATGGTCGATCTAGTGATGGGAGAACAGAATTTTCAATCCAATGTCTAAATATGTGACCATTCATTTCAGAGTGATAATCCCGATTGTCTATGGATTTTGAAAGAAAAATGAGCTCTGCATTCTGTATTAGTCCATGTTGTCGACTACCTGCATGAGCAATTATCAAGCGCTGGCCTTTGCTGCTAGGTATTAATCTCTTAATCTTTCCATCTGATGACTGCCATTCCCTTTGGTTAGTGTGGTGAGCATTGATCCATGTTTCATCCAAGTACACAATATCATAACCTTGCTTGCGCACCTCTTTTACTTCACGTAAGTACTTGCTTCTCATGACTACTATATGTGGCTTCTCACAGATGATGTTTCGTCCATTGGAATACTTTCTGAATGTAAAGCCTGCAGCTCTCACATTCCTCCATAATGTAGACTTTGATATTTCAATACTGTTGTTCTTTTTCAGCGAAATTTTTAATTTTCTTATTGTAACAGTTTCATTCATACCCAACATTTTGCGAATTTCACTTCTAATAAGTTCACTGTCGAAATTATCCAACATTTTTGCTCTTCCTTGTGATTTTGTATATTTTGAACATTGACGGTCACGTGCTTGAATCCAGCAATTAAATGACCGTTTAGATAAATCCAAAATGTGTCTTGTCCTATTCTCAGGGTTTTCTAAAGAATGAAATAATCTTCCTCGTTTAGCCTCTTTGCAAAAAGTCATACATTTTTATTGCGATGTTTTGTAAACTGCAGAATTTCATATTAAGACTCATGATAAATGTTATTGTTCCACGTCTACACCTCTGAATGAATGGAAATGGAACACACAATTTCTCAAGTGTCTAATTGTGTCAAAAAACCACGACGAAAGCGTGCAAACACGTCAATTTTACAGTGTATGGATTTTTACTCGCTATTTTTAACTTAAAATACTGTAAACGTTAAGTTTTTACTACATCAATGGGTCGTTATAAATTTATATAAATCAAATAAGCAACAATAATAACCAAATGTTTTTTTTTTTTATGAAATTAATTCCCTGTTGGGTTCTAATCATTATAACGTTACATGCAAATTTTGAACAACTTACAACAAGCGGTTAAAAAGCTATCGATTTTAAAAGTTGGGCACGAGTTATGAAACAAGCTATAATAGAAAATTTAGTCATAGGTGGGACATTATTTCCACACAAAAATATTCACAAAACAACATGGATATCTCCTGATGATAGAACCTCAAATCAAATTGACCACCTATGTATTAAACAACAATTCAGATCATCATTAATAGATGTAAGAGCATACAGAGGTGCTGATGTTAATAGTGACCACAACCTGTGCATTGGGAAAATAAGATTAAAATTTAGAAGCCAACAGAAGAGATCAACTACACATAAAATTGATAGTCATAAACTGAAAGATGAAGCCATAAAGGAAAAGTTTAACATAGAGCTAAGTAATTGTTATACAGCACACGGTGAAATAGACTTAGATATCAATTAAATGTGGGACTCACAGAGCAAAATACTAATGACAGCAGCAGAAGCAAGTGCCGGACTGTAGAAACTGGAAAAACGAGCTTGGATTTCAGACACCACATGGAATTACATCAAAGAGAGAAGAAAAGCGAAGAGAGCCATGACTAATGTAAAGACAGATCTTGGAAAGGTCCTGGCAAAAGCAACATACAAAGAATTAGACAACAAAGTAAAAAGTTCAGCAAGAAAAGATACAAGAGCTTATACAGACAATTTGGCAGAGACAGCTGCAATTACAGGAGACATCAGAACTCTCTATACTGTAAAAAAGATGCTGACAAACACCTATACATCCAGTGAAACACAAATTCTAGACAAATCTGGATTAATGCTGACAACAAGCGCAGACATAAAAGCCCGTTGGGCGGAACACTTCAAAGAAATTCTTAACCCTCCACTACCCTACATTTTAATAGATTTTGAAACTGAAACACCAGCAGCAGAATTAGATGTAAATTTAGATGACTTCACCTTGAGCGAAATAGAAACCACCTTAAAGCGTATGACCTATAATAAGGCTGCTGGAGAGGGTAAGTTAACAGCTGAGATCCTCAAGGCAATTGATAGCCATAATTTAATACACCTCCAGAAAATGTTCAACATCATTTGGAAAGCAGAGAAGATGCCTCATAAATGGAAAAAAGGAATCATTGTTAAGATTAAAAAGGGCAATCTTAGAGATTGTAACAACTGGAGAGGCGTGACACTTTTGTCAGTTACCTCAAAGTTATTCTGCAAAATTATCCTAAATAGAATAAAGGATTCAATAGATACAGTAATATGTGAAGAACAGGCAGGGTTTAGAAAAGGGAGAAGCTGCCTTGACCACATTTTCACTCTACGACTTATATTGGAGGAACACATTGAAAACATTTTGTACTTAACTTCATCGACTGCAAAAAAGCATTTGACTGTATTCATATAGATTCTTTGTGGAAAATTCTGAAGCAATATGGCTTACCATAAAAAATCATAAATATTATTAAAGACATGTATGATGGTTACACATGTGCAGTTCGTACAGAGGAAGGACTGAGCGAATGTTTTCCAATAGAAACTGGGGTTAAACAAGGATGTATTTTATCGCCCTTGTTATTTGGAGTTGCTATGGACTTCATAATGAAGAAATGCTGCACTGGTAATAAAGGCATCGAATGGATTCAAGGAGACCATTTGGAGGACCTCGACTTTGCTGATGACATAGTTCTCATCAGCAGTCAGATAAAAACGATGTAGGAAAACACAAATGAACTATCATCAATAGCCAGCAAAATTGGGCTTGAGATCAATCATGAAAAGACTAAAGTCATGAAAAGCTTAATTCCAACAGACGACAGAATATACATGGAAAACAAGCCAGTGGAAGAGATCGATCACTTTATCTATATTAGAAGTCACATTGATCGCGAAGGGGATACAAGCAAAGAAATTAGAATCAGAATAGCTAAAGCAGCAATGTCTTTCAGAAGCCTTGAAAAGTTGTGGAAATCAAAACTCATCAGCACAAACACAAAACTTAGACTATTGAAATCAAATGTACTGTCAACCCTTACATTATATATATATTATATAACGATATATTAACAAATCTAACTACTAAAAGTAACCATAGTGATGTAGAGTTGCCAGATCCGAACATTTTTTAGCGGAGTTAGATTTGTTAATATATTGTTATATATAATTTTTGTGTTTGTTGTTCGTCCAGATGAAGGCCTACTTGGCCGAAACGTCGACTTTTGTTTCGTCCATTACCACGTAAAGCTGTCACCATACCACTCTCTTTCTTCCTTTTTTTTTAGTATCGCCATTATCATCAGCTTTACAGCAGCTTTGCATCTCTACGCATCTTGGTGCATCTTGATGCCTTTACCTCTAATGGTAAAAATGAACAGAGCACTGACAATTTTACAATTTATGACATTAAACTTCTTACTACTATTATTAAAAATGAATAAAATGTTATCCATGAGCAAAAATGGTGTAACATTTTCAATTTGCTGCAAATTTTAAAATATTATCCAATAATTTTGTGGATGCAAGAAAAATATTCGAATTTGGTTTACGGGAAAAGAAAAAAACTAAGCTGTAAAATGTAAAGAAAAAACATAAATCTTAGAGTAAAAATGTTCTGATCTGGCAACTCTACATCACTATGGTTATTTTAGCATTTGGAATTGAATACGTAGAAGTTCTATATTAGGAATGTAAAAATATAAACATACAAAACATATTGAGGAATGTAAAAATAAACACTTTGATGAAAATCATGCTTAAGGGTAAGGTTAAAGAAAAATAAGGGCTACTGTAGATTGTCTGAGATGAGACAGTAACATTATAGGATGGACAAATTACTTGTGTGTGGGTAACAATATCATCATCATCAAGTACCAAGCCTGCTGGTGCAGGTGATCATGTCTCTCCACAACTTTTGATTTCAATGGTTATTTATTATTTCTGTTGTTGACCCTCTGTCAAGCCATTCTCTTAAGCTGTCTGGTATCTTTTCTCTTTGCTTCCCTATATCTCTTCAACCCTCAATTTTTCCAGCTGTCACAATATATTCCATCTGTTCCCTTCTCATTGCATGATGATTATTTATTCCTAATACTGGAAATTACCTCTGTGTTTGCTTTCACCTCTTTCAGAATGTTTCCATGACTTTTCTTAGCTGGTCATGGTATTCTCAACATTCTTCTGTAAAACCACATTTCTACAACCTGCAGTGATTTTCTTGTCTGTTGTCCTATAGTCCATGATTCACATCCATATGTTTAGACTGGCTCTACATAACATTTAAGAACTCTTTTACACAGTATCTAGTAAACTAGGCACTCTACAATACAATCTTCATCCCAATGTTGTGCTACCAATGCCAGTCCTGGACCTTAGATGCAAGAACAAAAGGAAAATAACTTCTACTGAGATAAAATGTGTCAAACGAATGACAGGAAACAGTCTGAGAGATAAGATCAGAAATGAAGAACTGAGAAAAAAGCTAGGAATAACCCTCATCATAGAATATATAAAGAAACATCAGATAAAATGGTTTGGCTACGTGACACGGCAGAAATATCAAAACACAACACAACAAGCCCTTAATAAATGTTGCCAGAATACCAGACCCAAGAGTCGTCCACGAAAAAGATGGATCGATGGAATACTTAGAAGCACTAGGAAACATAACAGCAGCAGAGGCGAACAGAAGAGCAAAAGACCACAAATTATATCTCACCTTGATGCTGAAAAGCAAATGAGGAAGGAAAGAAGAAGACACAGTATCTTCCTCATTTTGTGGAAAGCTGCTTTGCCTGAGCTATTCTGCAGCTCATCTCTGTTGTATATCTACTATTGAGGTTAACATTGTTTCCATATATTTAAATTCATTTACTTGTTTTAATATTGTTCCACTTGTCTTTATTTTGCACTGAGGTGATATCTGTTTTTTTTGTTGCTACCACTACTTCTGTCTTTTTGCTATTGAGGCTGAGTCCTTTATTTTTGCTGTCCTTCACTTTAATGTCTAATATTTCTTGGAACTCATTTACACTATTAGCAATCAAGACTATCAACAGCATACCTGAGGTTATTTATATTATGACCTCCAATTGTTATTCCAGGCATATCGCTTATGGATCTTAAAATAATCTCACTCAGCATCATCATCATTGAGTGCCCTCTCCACATCAAAGGTTGGCTACCATGGAGCGCCATTCCACTCTGTCTCTTGCTTTGATGGTGCAGATTGCCATAGGCTGACTTGTCCATCTTTTGATGTTACTCGTCCATGTTAGTCTTGGTCTGCCTCTTTTACCTTGTATTTTCCCTTCTAATATTACTTTTATTAGACTGTTGTGTCTTTTAACATGACCAAAAAATTTCATTTGTCTTGCTCTAATTGTGTTTAGTAGTTCTTTTTTCATTTTTAGTTGTTTTAAAACTTCGTTTGTTTTCTTTTCATCCAATTCTACCTATTCTTCTATAAATCCACATTTCAAAGGCTTCAATTTTCTGTTCTGTTTTCTGGTCTAATGTCCATGTTTCTGCACCATACAGGAATATTGAGAAGATGTAACATTTTGTTATTCTTAGTTTCAGCCCTGGTGTTATTTGTTTTGATGTTAGTATATTTTTCATGGCATTGAAATTACTTTTTGCCATTCCTAATCTTTTATTTATTTCAGTTGTACATTTTCCATCACTGGTTATAGTATGTCCCAGGTAGTTATAGCTCTGGACTGTCTCTAGATGTATTCCTTCAACTTTGATATTTAATTGTAGGTCTTGAGAATTTTCTTTGTTTATGATCATAGTTTTAGTCTTTTTTATATTCATATCTAGTCCATATTTTTTGCTTGTCATGTTTATTACATTAAGTAATTGTTGTAGATCTTTAGGATTTTCTGCTAGTAGAACAGTATCATCAGCATATCTTAGGTTATTGATTATCTTCCCATTAATGTTAAGGCCTGGCATCTCATTGATGTTTTTAAAGATTTGCTCAGTGTATAAACTATATATACGGACCATTTGGAGGACCTCGACTTTGCTGATGACATAGTTCTCATCAGCAGTCAGATAAAAACGATGCAGGAAAACACAAATGAACTATCATCAATAGCCAGCAAAATTGGGCTTGAGGTCAATCATGAAAAGACTAAAGTCATGAAAAGTTTAATTCCAACAAGTGACAAAATATACATGGAAAACAAACCAGTAGAAGAGATCGATCACTTTATCTATCTTGGAAGTCACATTGATCGAGAAGGGGATACGAGCAAAGAAATTAGAATCAGACTGGCTAAAGCAGCAATGTCTTTCAGAAGCCTTGAAAAGTTGTGGAAATCAAAACTCATTAGCACAAACACAAAACTTAGGCTATTCAAATCAAATGTACTATCAACCCTTACGTATGCGTGTGAAAGCTGGAAAACAACAAGAGATATAGAAACAAAGTTGAACGCATTCGAAAATAAATGTCTAAGGAAAATACTTGGTATAGAATGGAACGAATTCAAAACAAACGAGGAAATTAGAGAAATCGCCAATCAACCACTAATATCTTCAGTAATAAAGAAGAGACGATGGTCATACGTTGGACATGTGATGAGAAGAGATAATAATCGAATAGCAAAGCAAGCCCTCATATGGGAAACAACAGGTAGAAGAAAAAGAGGAAGACCCAGGGAGACACTGAGAAGAACATTGATGAGAGAGGCAAGAGCAGCAGGGGTCGGCTCCCTCAATGAGATAGAACTGCTTGCACAGAACAGAGACAGATGGCGAGATTTGATAAAATATCTTTAAAAGAGAACTGCTAGAACAAAAATTCATATGGGAGAGGGTGTATCTTGGTCTACGCCCTATGGGCCGGTTACGGCTCGAAAGGTCAATAGATAGATAGATAGATAGATAAACTGAACAAGCTTGGTGATAGGATGCATCCTAAAATAATCTCACTACACATTTTAAATAAATCTGGGACAGCAGACAACCTTGCCTAACACCATGTTTTATTTGTTGAACCATTCCCAATGAATTTCCAGTTCTTATGGCTGCTGTTTATTGCCAGTACGTGTTCTTTATTAACAATAGGTAACATTACAAGATGAACAATATATGGTGGACATACAACTTGTGGGCAAATAACTTTTGTGTTTGGGTAATAATATAAGGTGGATAACTAATTAGACTGTTTGGGTAAATATTTAAGGATAACATTTAATAATTCTTAGTCTTTGTGGTAGTATTTGTTTTGTTGATAGTACACGTTTCATGCTGTATATGGTGTTTTTGCCATCCCAATTCTTGTCATTTTCTATAGCAGATCAGTCATCATTGATTCAATCAGAACTTGGCTCCCTTGTCAGATATTCCAGATTTCTTCCTGTCCTGCATAAGATGACCAGTGTCTGCTACAGTCATGCCTAGCTAGCACCAACTTTCTTCTGAACTAACTCTTTCCTAGGCACCTTATACTGTGCCATCTTTACTAATCTTTCCTAAACCATAATGTGGTTTCATGTGACCAAAATATTTTACTTTTCCTATTTGTGCGCTTTTTAGCAACAGGTGCTCTGGAATACTAAGTTGTTCTTTTCCCTGTTTATGGTAAGAGTGCTCTTTAGCAACATTTGTAACTAAAGCATTTATTGCTTGTTCAGCAGATCAACAGATCAACAGTCTATTATTCACAGCCATGTGGTATTACAGAAGATCTATACCAGGGAAATATGATTTTAGTGAAAAGAGAGATAACATGATAGCGTGAGAGAGAGAGAGAGAGATAACATGATAGCGTGAGAGAGAGAGATATGCTAAAACTATTTTATCACTGAGATGATCAAAACAACATTGCATCAGTAATGTCTAATTAACAAGTCAATGAAAGCTAAGACTAATTTTTGTCATTGGTGACAATCATTGCAATAATACATCAAGTATATGCATTAGCATCATTAAATGCTATACCTCATGGCATAGGTGATTATGCCTCTCCACAACTTTTTGTTCCTGTTGGTATTTACCAATTCTGTTGTTGGCTTCTTCATCATCATCGAGTGCTGTCTCCGCATCGAAGGTTGGCTACCATGGAGAGCCTTTCCGCACTGTCTCTTGCTTTGATGGTGCAGGTTGTCATAGGCTACTTGTCCATCTTTTGATGTTGCTCATCCATGTTAGTCTTGGTCTGCCTCTTTTACCTTGTATTTTTCTTTTCAAGATTACTTTTAGTAAGTTGCCGTGTCTTTTAACATGCTTCAAAAATCTCATTTGTCTTGTTTGAATTGTATTTAATAGTTCTCTTTTAATTTTTAGTTGTTTTAAGACTTCATCACTTGTTTTCTTTTCTTTCCATCCAATTCTCCCTATTCTTCAATAAATCCACATTTCAGAGGTTTCAGTTTTCCGTTCTTTTTTCTTGTCTAATGTCCATGTTTCTGCACCATACAGGAATGTTAAGAAAATATAACATTTTGCTATTATTAGGTTTTAGCCCTGGTGTTATTTGTCTTGATATTAGTATATTTTTCATGGCATTAAAATTACTTTTTGTCATTCATATTCTTTTCTTTATTTCAGTTGTACATTTTCCATCACTGGTTATTGTATGTCCAAGATAGTTGTAGCTCTGAACTGTCTTCAGGTCTATTCCTTCAACTTTGATGTCCACCTGTAGATTTTGAGTATTATCTTTATGATCATCGTTTTAGTCTTTTTGATATTCATATCTAATCCATATTTTTTACTTGTCATGTTTATTTCATGAAGTAATTGTTGTAGATCTTAAGGATTTTATGCTAGTAATACAGTATCATCAGCATATCTTAGGTTATTCGTTATCTTTCAAGTAATGTTTAGGCTACCTACCATATCATTACTTTGAACTTTTTTCCTGTATCGCTGCATCCGTCAATTTTTCTTGTCGTCTCAATATGTTCCACCTATTTTCTTCTAATACCAGTCTAAAAAACAAGAATGTTTACTCCTGATGATAGTGATAAATTTTCTTGTTGCTTTAGTTTACTTTACAACGTTCTCATTACTCTTATCTTTAAATTGTCAATGGTATTCAACATTCTTCTGTAAAACCACATTTCTGTAACCTCACTCCAATGATTTTCTTGTCTCTTGCCATTTTGTTCAGCATTCACTTCTATAAAGTCAAAAGCTAACTCTACTTAAAATAGAAAAACTACTCTTTTCAGACTCACTACTGTAGAAAAAATAGGTTTGCTCATAAAAATTTTGTTTAATTCTTCAGAAGCGGCCACAGATAGTGAAAGATAATATCAAAAAGGTGGTGCGAGGATACTTGGGTTCACCCAGCCTCTAAAAATTGATAACAAAGATTTTCCTGGAAAACAAAGGTGGTCTGGCATGTTATCAACCATAAGATCAAACATCTCATCCAAAATAGAAATGACTAGCGAATAACACTACAAGCATTATGTGACATCTAACAGTGCAGGAAGAATCAAGACCAAAATGGTAAAGAATCACACGGCATTCTTTCTAGATGGGCAAACCGGTTTGTTTGTTGTTTTTGTATGTAGCTTAGGATTGGCTCAATGCCTACTCTTTCTCTTATAAATATCATTTGTGATTCTCTCTTTTCTGGTCATTCCAAGTGTTTTTCTCAGACATGACATCTGTGGTTTTACTTAGATCACGAATACTAAACCAGTCATTCTGTATAAATATACATATGTGTGAGTAAGAGGGGGTGGACACAACAACAAATTATCAACAAACCTGCAGATATGGCCCCCAACAAGGGCAGCAGTACAAGCTGGATAGGATAATTCCATGCACCAATGATCAAAGTTACACCTAGTGGCTCCTTGACAATATAGGCAGTGTCCATCATGTAAATTGTGCCTTTGGCCACCTTGAAGCAAACAATCTCTATTAGACTAAGTTATATCTCACATTTCATTTCTCTTCTAAATATCTTTTCTTGTATAACATTAGATTCACGTATCTTATTTACTTACTCACTATCTATCCCACTAACATTAATAGATTTGCACACTGCATACCTCTTCTCCCTATCTCTCCTAGTAACATTAATAGATTTACACACTCCATACCACTCCTTCCTGTTTCTACTTCTTACATAAATAAATTTACACATTCATATCTCTTTATTTCCTATCCCCCATCATGTGATTTTACATATTTTGATCTTTCTCATACATGGTTTGGATAAGGATCAAATTTGCATTTAACAAAGGATAGCAAGGCAAACATAATTAATAGTTAATGTTTACATAATACATTAATAGTTAATGTTTAGATAACACATTAATAGTTAATGTTTAGATTAACACATTAATAGTTAATGTTTAGATTAACACATTATAATGTCTAGGTTTTGAAGCAATAACGTTTGTGGTCTGAATGAACATTTTTTTAAATGTATATTTTTCTCTCCTATTAATTTTTTTTTTTTAATGTGGTGGGGGAGAAGGGGGGCACTGTTGGTCTCAAAGCGAGACGCTGATCTCAAGACAGGTTGTGAGTTCAAATCTTGACTGTACTAATTGGGATTGTTATTTTTGATTTATCTGGTCTCAGCAGTGAGGCCCAGTTTGAAACGTCAATCAGTCATCGACTGAAAAAATATGAGTACCTCCGAAAACGGAGTTATCTGCTTGTGCGGCAAGGGACCCCTGTTCACACAGCTGCTAGGCAAAAACAAATTAACAGGCAAAATTCAGTTCCTAGCCTCTAGGGACTTCGCCAGAGGTGAAAGCTGGTGAACATAAAAAAAAAATATTAAAAAAAATAAGCACACATCTCTTCTAATTAAATATCCTATAATCTAATATCTAATTAAATATGAAAGCTGCATGAAAGATGTATTATATTCCAGGATGATCTGTATAGTGTGGTGTAAGAGAAAAATGAAGCTTGAAGCTCAGATAAAAGGGAAGATAATAATGGTTAAAAATTTAGGTCACATTACAACAACCTCAGCTAAAAAAATGTAAGCTGGGGTAATCACTGAAGCAGTACAGATGGATTCCTAACTGACAAGCTTTAATGTTGGTTGTCTAACATAACAATAAACAGCGAGGTAACTGTGTTTGATTTTCAGTCATGCATTGGATGATTCAAAATGGATGGCTGTAAAATGCATGGTTGGAGCAAAAAGAAATCTTGAATCTTTGGAGGCTTAAGTGCCTCTCCTAGAGTGCAGGAGTTCTGAAAAATGACAGAGCTCACCAAAAGAACAAATAGTTGGCTTTTCATGATATAATTACTTTTTTTTTATGAGAACATGATAAAAATGTTACCTATAGACTGCAATAGTTTGAAAATAATCATAGCCCACACAGGAAATGGGTGTGGCTGGTGGATGAACTGAACCACCAAAGTACTGCAACCAATACAGGCATTCTTTTCACTAGCTGTTTATTAAGCACCTTTGGGACTGCCTGAGGTCAGTTTTGTGATAATTGTTTAATTATATTAGCACTTACCTTAAATAAGAAAAGCAATTTAATGGTTTAATTTATTCAATTATTCCCTAATTTATTCAATGATTCCCTAATTTATTCAATTATTCCCTAATTTATTCAATGATTCCCTAATTTATTCAATTATTCCCTAATTTATTCAACAATTCTCTAATTTATTCAAATATTCCCTAATTTATTCAGTGATTCCATAATTTATTCATTGATTTCCTAATTTATTCAATTAATGTATAATTTATTCAAAATTCTAAATATTTTTCATTTTTAAATAAGAATTAACTTAATCTTCTTGTCCCATCTTATATACCATATATATATATATATATATATATATATAAACACAGATCTGAAGTTTTTTCGGCTTATTATTTTTTCACAGTACAGGATAGCCAGTTCCATGCCCAACCCTTCTTAGTTGTGGCAGGACAATATCACTAACATAGAACATAGAATTATGGAAATGCGTCAGTCCAATACCTGTGGACAAAGAGATACAGCGAAGATTATGGCGCTGGATTGGAGACACACTGTGGAAGCCAACTGAGAGTATTACACAACAGGCCATTTATTGGAGCCCCTAAGGAAAATGACAAAGTGGAAGACCAAGATATTCTCGGAGAAGACAGATGGAAGCAGAGATGAAGATGATGGGGAAGACATGAAACAATCTTAAATGAATGGCAAGAAACAGAACGGCTTGGAAAGTGTTTGTTGAAGATCTATCCTCCACAGGGAGCTGAAAAGGTAGAAGAAGAAGATGATATACAGATCTGCCTACTAACAATGAAACCCCTTTATATGAAATCCACCTATAAATTACAAAAAAACACTTCCCATGAGCTCTCAACAATATCTTAATCTCCATGTTGTGCTGTCAATGCCAGACTTGGATGCTAGACACAAAGAACATCCAATTAGAAAAAGAAAAACCACTAAAATGAAATGTGTTAGATGCATGACAAGAAACCGTTTGATGAAATAAGTTCAGAAGCGACAAATTAAGTGACAAACTAGGAATAATGTTTGTAACTGAACAAATTAACCCTAGATTATGAGTCATATACCTGTGACTCACATTGTCACAATTCTGTAGTAAAAATTAACACCACTTAAATTAGCATTTTGAGTTTTGAAAATAAAACTTGCTTTGAACTTTTCTTACACAGCAATGTAATTTACACAAGACAAGAAACAGGGATCATATGAGGTAATCATTTATAATTTTAGCCTGAAACTCAACACATGCCACCACCCCCAGCTACCTTTGTCTATTCCCCCAATACCTCTCATGATTGCGGGATGAAAAAAGAAGAAATCTGAAAAAAGACAAATGAGCATCTATGAGGCCTATCTAACCGTTCGTTTCGCAGCACTGTGGGCCATGCCAACTTTGGCCGCATACATTTTGCTGCATAGTGCGTCATTCTCAATTTCATTAGTGTGAATGTCATCAAATCATATTATTTTTACATGTCATCTATCATCTTGGTAATGGTGAAATCTAATACCTTGTTCAATTCATGTATAATATGTTATATGTTAGAAAAATATAAATATGTAGATTGATTCTTGCCATGAAAAATTTTGACTCTGTAATCTCTTCTATTGCATCAATAAAAAGCTTCCATACTGAAAGGGTTAAAGTTATTGATCTAGATCTAGAGGAATATAAAGCCAGCAAGTCCAGACTGGCAGTTATGCTGCAAAGCTCGTCAAAAGAAACTGTCTGAACAGTGGAATCCACAGTGAAGACCAGTCAGAAATGGCAGGTGTGTGCAGTAGTACACGAAGCACTTGTCCAACTAAAGGAAGTAATGGGCCACACGGAGACCAACAGGCATGGATTTGGTCATGGAGACATCCAATGGTGGTCAAAAGCATCAAATAGACAACGGAGGGACATGGTAGTCCGGGAGATGTTGAGGAGAACAAATGTATGCAAAAGGCACCATAACAGGTGCAGCAAGGCCAATGGAAAACATGTGATACGGCCTTGCAGAGGACACTAACATGGAATGACATGTGACATATGGCACCACTGTGGCTCAGCTACATAATCAGATCAATGTACGAAATTCTACCATCAGTCTGCATCAGTGAAGTGGGGAAAGACAGATGACAATCGATGTCCTCTTTGCAATGGAAGGCAGATGATGGAGCATGTTCTGTCCTCATTCAAGACAGCACTAGGCTAAGGGTGATACAGGTGGTGACACAAAGAAGTGCTGCATGAACTGGCTGCCACCGTGGATGGGGCACGGATGAAGGCCAACACTAAAGTTTGATCAACTACAACAAACACCTACTTTTCGAGAGTAGGACAGGCCACACGCCCCAAGCAGAATAACTGGAACTACTCAACGATCCTTGTAGCAAATGATTGGGAGATGGCAGTTGACCTCCCAGGGCGAGGGAAGTACCCAGAGTACATTAAGAGATCAAAAATGCATCCGGATATTGCACTTTACACATCAGATATGACCCACTTCATCTTAATAGAACTCACAGTGCCATTTGAATCTAGAATAAAGGAACAGCATATATTTAAATTAGCCAAATACAAGGATCTCGCCACAGAGCTGAGACAAAAGGGACTCCTGAGTAGAATGTTTTCTGTGGTGGTTAGTGCCAGAGGACTCATGACCCCATCCCTCTACGACTTCTTAAAGATGCTAGAAATTAAAGGGGGGATGCGGACAAGAACAATGAAGATGACTGCTGAGTCAGCCGAAAGAGGGTCGTGCTGGCTGTGGCAGAATCATGACAGACCAACAGTCTAATCTTATGTCCAGACGATGGTCTGACCATTTACACCTTGACCACTTATTACTCCCACGTAAGTCAACGGGATAGGGAGAATGCGCTTAGGAAGACCCAAGGCACAGAGATATGAAGTGGCATCATTGACCATAGGTGATCAGCACCAGCCGTTCACGGCGCTGATAGTTCAAACAATAAAATCTTCAATAACCTGAAGGCCAGACAGCTAGGCGCTAATCTACACCATGACTTCCAAATTCCCACTAAGTCAGACACCGAGGGGTCTATAAAAAGATGTTGCTAGCAGTAGCCACTTCATCTCAACTGGAAAGCACAGCAACTTGCTAGGGTAAGCCAAGATAGGTAAGTTAAACTATTTTCGATTGTTGCGTATTAAGTGTAGTTATCCTGTGCCGGGTTTTTAGTGTAAGCCTTAGAGGTAATGCAGCAGGAGATCGATGCCTGGGAGTCATGACCCAGGCGGGCCCACCTCCCCTAGAGTGTCAAGAAGCTAAAGGGTCAAAATGTTTGCTCGACAGTCAGGTCTACTTCTGATGATCAGATTGCCTCCTGCTGCAACGCTCTGTACAAAGAGTCTCCTACCACTGTTGATTACTTTCAATTGTTAATCCTCCATATTTAATAATGTGACTAAGAACACGACTGTTAGCACTTGAGTTTAGCTCTAAAAAGTTTCTATTTGTTGCAGCTGTTACTTTCTATTTATATTTAGTTCAGTCTTTGAATTGCATGATAACATATTTCAAAAGCCTGTTAATACCTTGTATCCATTTTGTTTAATATCATTGTTTCTAGGCCATGTAGTGCTACAGATCAGACACATGTGTCTCTTTCGCAGATCAATACTTATACTTACCTGTTCAAAATGTTTGTTAGTGTCCTCATAGATCAAGTTTCAGTTTCATCATGAAATGACTTGGTCCGGTGATACCTCTTCACCAACTTGTCAGAATTATATCTATGCTAATAATTTTACCAGTTAATCAGCCTAGAACTTTTTTTGTTTTAAATATATCATTACAACATTTGTCCATTACTGGGGTCTGGCAGGGAGACTTATAGGACCAGAGAATAAAGGCCACTTGTCCAGTGCAGTTGCCATGAGGTGTTCAGGACTGAGTTTTTATTTCACCCCCAATAGAAAAAACTTTTGACTCTACTGGCATGTGAGCACACGTTATCCTGGTTTGGAGTACAATGAGTTATCAATTCGGCTAGCCACTCTCCCTATCATCAAGTGCCATCTCCACAACGAAGGTTGGCTACCGTGGACCGCTATTCTGCTTTGTCTCTTGCTTTGTTGAGAAGATATAACATTTTGCTATTCTTAGTTTTAGCCCTGGTGTTATTTGTTTTGATATTAGTGTATTTTTCATGACATTAAAATTACTTTTTGCCATTCCTATACTTTTGTTTATTTGCTCTCCCTATACCTATGCTAATATTTCAGAAACTCTACACGGAGCAAAAAAAAAAAAACAACCTGTGACAATGATGGATACAACAATAAATTCACAACACTGCAGAAACCGCAACTACAATTGTTCACAACAACACTTGCGCGTAGCACCTCATTCAAAAGGAGTAGTGTTGATTAATGTACAAAAATTTACTTATACAGTTCTCTAGTTATTCTTATCTGGGTGTTTTGCTTGCATGTACGTCTCTCTTTACACAGGATACTGGCCATGATGATCTAAGATCTATTGACTGTATATTGTTACATTTTATCTGTGCCTGCAGCTACTGCCAGTGAAATGGCACACTCCTAGGTACTGTTATTAACCATAGATTACAATACCATAGTAAAAATTACTGCATCAAAACACAAATTCTTCGGTGACCATTGAAAGTTGGATTTGTTTCCACTGCTGTTGGTTTTTTTTTTTTTTTCAATTTTGTGAGATACAATCTCATATAATTCAAATAAAACTAGCCAATTTTCAAGAAATCAGTCATTCTTCCTTTTATGAGGTAGCCGGACATACTGACAGACTTATACCGTCTGTACTGATAGAAATTGTAACACGTCTGACCCCAGCATTTAAATTCAAGTTATAAACCAACCTGAGACAGCAAATCCACGTTCCCCACGTTCTTGTCTAGTGTAAACAAACAGCTGTGTGTTAAACAGTTCAAAGAAAACACTATGTTTAGAGCTCCTAATGTTACAATTAAGTAGTAGTAATTTTTACTACAGTATCGTAAACACGGTGGCCACAGATAAGTGTCGCAATCTAAGGTTAAATCCACTTAACTTCTTTTATTTAGTATAAAAATCGCACAAACAATTATATAACTTTCATGCATAACTAACATCAACAATTTTTCTGAGCAAATCTGTGCACTCCTAGCCCTAATCTCCTTAATAAGTACTCATCTCTCTAAAGACCCAAAATATCTTCCTATAGCTAAATTTCTTCCATTGAAACAAATCTTTCTTATTAAATTCTATAACATCTCTGCTGGATCAGCCTAAAGACTCTCCCAATCAATCTTTTTGAAAGTCCTCCAATGTTCTCTAAAGCTAATTACAGCTTCCATAAATAATGTGTTCAGTGTAGCCTCAAATGTTGACTCCTCCGCTGTTTCCCCATCTATTGACCTTTCGAGCCGTAACCGGCCCATAGGGCGTAGACCAAGATACACCTTCTCCTATATGAATTTTTGTTCTAGCAGTTTTCTTTTAAAGATATTTTATTAAATCTCGCCATCTGTCTCTGTTCTGTGCAAGCAGTTCTATCTCATTGAGGGAGCCGATTCCTGCTGCTCTTGCCTCTCTCATCAATGTTCTTCTCAGTGTCTCCCTGGGTCTTCCTCTTTTTCTTTTACCTGTTGTTTCCCATATGAGGGCTTGCTTTGCTATTCGATTATTATCTCTTCTCATCACATGTCCAACGTATGACCATCGTCTTTTCTTTATTACTGAAGATATTAGTGGTTGATTGGCGATTTCTCTAATTTCCTAGTTTGTTTTGAATTCGTTCCATTCTATACCAAGTATTTTCCTTAGACATTTATTTTCGAATGCGTTCAACTTTGTTTCTATATCTCTTGTTGTTTTCCAGCTTTCACACGCATACGTAAGGGTTGATAGTACATTTGATTTGAATAGCCTAAGTTTTGTGTTTGTGCTAATGAGTTTTGATTTCCACAACTTTTCAAGGCTTCTGAAAGACATTGCTGCTTTAGCCAGTCTGATTCTAATTTCTTTGCTCGTATCCCCTTCTCGATCAATGTGACTTCCAAGATAGATAAAGTGATCGATCTCTTCTACTGGTTTGTTTTCCATGTATATTTTGTCACTTGTTGGAATTAAACTTTTCATGACTTTAGTCTTTTCATGATTGAGCTCAAGCCCAATTTTGCTGGCTATTGATGATAGTTCATTTGTGTTTTTCTGCATCGTTTTTATCTGACTGCTGATGAGAACTATGTCATCAGCAAAGTCGAGGTCCTCCAAATGGTCTCCTTGTATCCATTCGATGCCTTTATTACCAGTGCAGCATTTCTTCATTATGAAGTCCATAACAATTCCAAATAACAAGGGCGATAAAATACATCCTTGTTTAACCCCAGTTTCTATTGGGAAACATTCGCTCAGTCCTTCCTCTGTACGAACTGCACATGTGTAACCATCATACATGTCTTTAATAATATTTATGATTTTTTATGGTAAGCCATATTGCTTCAGAATTTTCCACAAAGAATCTATATGAATACAGTCAAATGCTTTTTTGCAGTCGATGAAGTTAAGTACAAAATGTTTTCAATGTGTTCCTCCAATATAAGTCGTAGAGTGAAAATGTGGTCAAGGCAGCTTCTCCCTTTTCTAAACCCAGCCTGTTCTTCACGCATTACTGTATCTATTGAATCCTTTATTCTATTTAGGATGATTTTACAGAATAACTTTGAGGCAACTGACAAAAGTGTCACGCCTCTCCAGTTGTTACAATCTCTAAGATTGCCCTTTTTTGGGATCTTAACAATGATTCCTTTTTTCCATTTATGAGGCGTCTTCTCTGTTTTCCAAATGATGTTGAACATTTTTTGGAGATGTATTAAATTATGGCTATCAATTGCCTTGAGGATCTCAGCTGTTAACTTATCCTCTCCAGCAGCCTTGTTATTGGTCATTAGCTTTAAGGTGGTTTCTATTTCACTCAAGGTGAAGTCATCTAAATTTACATCTAATTCTGCTGCTGGTGTTTCAGCTTCAAAATCTATTAAACTGTGAGGTAGTGGACGGTTAAGAATTTCTTTGAAGTATTCCGCCCAACGGGCTTTTATGTCTGCGCTTGTTGTTAGCATTAATCCAGATTTGTCTAGAATTGGTGTTCCACTGGATGTATAGGTGTTTGTCAGCATCTTTTGTACAGTATAGAGAGTTCTGCTGTCTCCTGTAATTGCAGCTGTCTCTGCTTTCTCTGCCAAGTTGTCTATATAAGCTCTTGTATCTCTTCTTGCCGAACTTTTCACTTTGTTGTCTAATTCTTTGTATGTTGCTTTTGCCAGAACCTTTCCAAGATCTGTCTTTACATTAGTCACGGCTCTCTTTGCTTCTCTTCTTTCTTTGATGTATTTCCATGTGGTGTCTGAGATCCAAGCTCGTTTTTCCATTTTCTTCAGTCCGGCACTTGCTTCTGCTGCTGTCATTAGTATTTTGCTCTGTGAGTCCCACATTTCATTGATATCTAAGTCTATTTCACCGAGTGCTGAATAACAATTACTTAGCTCTATGTTAAACTTTTCCTTTATGGCTTCATCTTTCAGTTTATGACTATCAATTTTATGTGTAATTGACCTCTTCTGTTGGTTTCTAAATTTTAATCTTATTTTCCCAATGCACAAGTTGTGGTCACTATTAACATCAGCACCTCTGTAAGCTCTTACATCTATTAATGATGATCTGAATTGTTGTTTAATACATAGGTGGTCAATTTGATTTGAGGTTCTATCATCAGGAGATATCCATGTTGTTTTGTGAATATTTTTCTGTGGAAATAATGTCCCACCTATAACTAAATTTTCTATTAAACATAATTCTATTAATCTTTCTCCATTCTGACTTGTTGTATTACAGCCTTCTCTCCCCATCACATGTTCCACTCCTGCGTTATCTTGTCCTACTTTGGCGTTGAAGTCTCCCATTACAATTAAAAGATCGTGTTTTGGTATTTTGTTTATAAGTTGTTGCAGTTGGTTATAAAAATCGTCCTTAACTTCATCATCAGCTTCGTTAGTAGGCGCATAACATTGAATAATTGAAAGTCTTCCATGTTTTGTTTTGTAGCATGTTCGTATCAGACGGCTATTTACCGGTTCCCATTCTAATAGACTTCTTGCAGCTTTGTCTGTCATCATTATGCCTACTCCTTCACGGTGTTTTCCATCTTCCCTTCCAGAAAAAACTACTATTTTATTATCAATAGATCTCCTACCTGTTCCAAGCCAGCGCATTTCGCTTAATCCTAAAATATCTAGATCGTATCTGTCCATCTCGCTCGCGACCTGTGCATGTTTCGTCGGAGCGGCCATTGTTCGCACATTCCAGAATCCTATTTTTGTTGTTGTTTTGGGGCCGAAAAAACTATCACTATTATCTACTGCTAATTTACACATTCTGTATCAGGTCTACGTTTCATTAACAACATCGTTTTTACGATAGCGGCTTGTTAAACCTCTGATCAACGGTTCAATACCAAGCCGGAGAAAAATAATTCCTCCATTTTGGAAACAACCGGAAACGGGCCTAGGGGAAACGGTTTCCCCATCATCACATCATTATTTTATACAGCTGAGTAATTATCCTGTTAAGTTCATGCTAACTACATTGTTCTCATAATCCTTGTATCTTCTTGCTGGATGTGTGCAAACGTTTATTATCAAGGGCCATGTCAGTACCAGACATCTCAATTTTTTTAATTTTGTTTTGGCGGGATATGGGGAATTGATATATTCCAGCCTAAGAAAGTCTTGTTACACCACTAGACATGTTTATCATTGAATGCTCTGAGCAAAAAGATGATTCATCACTACTTTTATTATCTCTATCAATGATCTTATTTAAAATACTCTCCTTGTGGATTGTACTACGTTTGATGTAACTATGGAGAGAGCTGAAAAATAATAACATCAAATCAATTTTAATAAACTGAACATCTGCACCATGTTTATATAATAAACTCTTTTTTATGGCTTTATTTAAATGTAATAAAAACCAATCTTATTTGTGTTGTGAGTTATTATAGCTATAAACATTCACAAAATAATGGGCACTTTATGTAACAGATGGGGTTTAGTAGTAAGATTTCAAATACAACATGGAGAAGTCTTGAATGCATGCTACAATTATATCTCAGCAACAGACTGGCTGGAACACTCACCTTCTCAGGCCTCATCCACTGCTCAAGATTGTTAATCATGTCCACAGCATCATTCACACACAAAATGGTCTCCATAATCTCACCTTCAATCTTGGACTGAAAATTGAAAGATTTGAGCTTAAAATCTGACAACGACAAGCAATTCTCTAATATATTTGGGCTGATTTAGTGTAATCATATTCACTTTCTCTAGGACGATGTTTTTTATATATATATATATATAGCCTCCGTCAGTCATAGTTGACTATGGATTTTTCAGCGCCCCTAGAAATGTTATTTTTCCCTTTCTTTTCTTTCGCCGTGTATTCTCTTTCACTATGAATCTGTCTGCTTCTTCTTTGAGGTGAACCTTTAGAGTGTGTTTCCAGAGATTGCGGTCTGCAGCTATGTCTTCCCATGCTGCAGGGTTTATGTTCAGATTCTTCATGTCATGTTTACACACATCTACAAATCGAAGTTTTGGGCGCCCCCTAGTTCTTTTACCATATGCCAGTTGTCCGTAGAGTATATCTTTTGGTACGCGGCCATCTTTCATACGGTGTACATGGCCAAGCCAGCGTAACCTACGTTGTTTGAGCAGCGTGTAGATATTCGGTAGGCCTGTGCGAGTCAGGACATCCACGTTTCTCACTTTATCCTTCCAGGTGATACCAAGAATACAGCGTAGACATCGCATATGGAATGCATTTAGCCTTCTCTCCTGCTTTACATAGGTTGTCCAAGATTCGCTGCCATACAGGAGGCTACTAATTATGCAGGCATTGTACACTGCAGATTTTGTTTTAATTGTCAGTTTGTTGTTTTGCCAGACATGCTTAGAAAGACGGGCAAAGGTGGTAGCGGCTTTACCAATACGAGTGTCAATTTCTGTATCTAAAGATAGTCTGTCGCTGATGATGGACCCCAGGTAGTTATACTGCAGCACGATATCAAGTTTATAGTTGTCGATAGAGATTTCAGGTGTTGTTTCGGTGTCCTGACCGAGTATGTTAGTTTTCTGCAAACTTATTGATAGACCGAAGTCTCGGCAGGCATGTGCAAAGCGATGTACCATGCTCTGGAGTTCTTCCTGACTTTGCGTGACAAGTGCAGCGTCGTCAGCAAATAACAGATCTCTAATATAGATATGTCTGACCTTAGACCTTGCCTTTAGTCTTGAGATGTTGAACAATTGGCCATCGGATCTAGTATGCAGATAGACACCTTCATTTGCATGTGAGAATGCACGTTTTAACAGAACAGCGAAGAAGATTCCAAATAGAGTTGGAGCAAGAACGCATCCTTGCTTGACACCGCTGCGTATGCCGAAGGGTTGTGATGTGCTGCCGTCATATTGGATGGTGCCCTTCATGTTCTCATGATGTTGCAGTCGCTTCTATCTCCTTTATTTTTGTAGAGAGTTACAATCACGGAGTCTCTCATATCTTGAGGAATGGCTTTTTCTTTCCAGCATAGATGTAGCACTTCAAGCAGGGGATGTAACAATGCACTTTTGCAGGAGGGATCCCATCTTGTCCTGGAGCCTTGCCTGTAGCCAAGCTATCTATGGCCTTGCTAAGTTCCTCTACGGTTGGTTCAATGTCCAACTCTTCCATAGGTGGGAGACATTGTATGGTGTCGAGGGCATTTGATGTAACAGTGTTTTCTATTGAATAAAGTGAAGAATAATGTTCCACCCATCTTTCCATCTGTTTGCCTCTATCTGTTATTTTCTCCCCAGTGGATGACTTTAGTGGGGCAATAGTGCATTTTGTTGGCCCAAGGGCTTTCTTTATGCCATCATACATTACTTTAAGGTTTCCAGTTTGAGATGCAGTCTGGATGCTGTCGCTAAGCTGGAGCCAGTACTCATTAGCACAGCGTCGAGCTGTTTGCTGGACTTTGTTTCTGGTCATTTTAATAGCCTGCAGAGTATTTGCATTAGGTGCGCGCTTGTGATCTAAGAAGGCTGTGCGTTTAGCTTCAATTACGGGTGTCATAACATAGGAGTTGGCTTCAAACCAATCGTGAGACTTAAATGTCAGTTTTCCAAAGATGCTAACCGCGTTGTTGTAGATGACGTTGCGGAGATGCTCCCATTTTTCCACAGCGCTGTTGTAGTGTTCATGAGCGCTTTGCAACTCCTTGAGGGTCTTGTTGAACTGCTCGACCAATCCAGAATGTGTTAGCTTGCTAGTGTCTATGCGAGGTCTCTTCTTTGGCTGCCTGGCATAGTGGAACCTCCTGGGCAGTAACTTGAGTTTGCAGCAGACTAGAGAATGATCCGAGTCACAGTCTGCACTGTGGTATGACCGTGTGGCAGCAGACTAGAGAATGATCCGAGTCACAGTCTGCACTGTGGTATGACCGTTTGTGAATTACAGATTTGAGGAAAGGGCGTCTGACAAGTATCAAGTCCAGCTGGTGCCAATATATAACAAAGTTGAACGCATTTGAAAATAAATGTCTAAGGAAAATACTTGGTATAGCATGGAACGAATTCAAAATAAACAAGGGAATTAGAAATATCGCCAATCAACCACTAATATCTTCAGTAATAAAGAAAAGACGATGGTCATATGTTGGACATGTGATGAGAAGAGATAATAACCAAATAACAAAGCAAGCCCTCTTGTTGGAAACAACAAGCAAGAGGAAAAGAGGAAGACCCAGAGAGACACTGAGAAGAACATTGATAAGAGAGGCAAGAGCAGCAGGAATCGGCTCCCTCAATAAGATAGAGCTGCTTGCACAGAACAGAGACAAATGGCGAGATTTGATAAAATATCTTTAATAGAATTGAAAAAATTTAGATAAGAGAAGGAGTATCTTGGTCTACGCCCTATGGGCTGGCTACGGCTCGAAAGGTCAATAGATATATATAGATATTTATATATATATATATATATGAAGCCTTGGTAGCTTAGTTGGGAAAACCACCTGACTGGGTTACCAATGTTTGCACAACCCATGTTCAATTCCTGCTGGAAACAGTGTGAGTTGTACTTGTGGTTGGAAAAAAAAATACCCCCGCGGTCAACCCAGCTGCTGGCAGAAATGGGTACCAGGGTAGTAATCTGGGAAGGTGAGAAATGCCATCTCGCATCGTAGGTTTTGATGCTTGAAGAGACACTATCCAGAAGTCTCTGAACACTTCTGGATAGGCGGCCGAGTACATATGGGTGAAAACTCGTGTGCTAAGACACAAATTCAAGTCTCATAGTTTATCTTTACCTTTATATCTATCTATTGACCTTTCGAGCCGTAGCCGGCCCATAGGGCGTAGACCAAAATACTCCTCCTTTTATCTGAATTTTTGTTCTAGCAGTTTTCAATTCTATTAAAGATATTTTATCAAATCTTGCCATTTGTCTCTGTTCTGTGCAAGCAGCTTTATCTCATTGAGGGAGCCGATTCCTGCTGATCTTGCCTCTCTCATCAATGTTCTTCTCAGTGTCTCTCTGGGTCTTCCTCTTTTTCTCTTACCTGTTGTTTCCAACATGAGGGCTTGCTTTGCTATTCGGTTATTATCTCTTCTCATCACATGTCCAACATATGACCATCATCTTTTCTTTATTACTGAAGATATTAGTGGTTGATTGGCGATTTCTCTAATTTCCTCGTTTGTTTTGAATTCGTTCCACGCTATACCAAGTATTTTCCTTAGACATTTATTTTCGAATGTGTTCAACTTTGTTTTTATATCTATTGTTGTTTTCCAGCTTTCACACGCATGTGTAAGGGTTGATACCTTTATATACATATATATATATATATATATATAGTACATAATACACACACACACATATATATATATATATATATTATATAATACATATATATATATTATATAATACATATATATATATTATATAATACATATATATATTATATAATACATATATATATATATATATTATATAATACATATATATATTATATATATATATATATATATATTATATATATTATATAATACATATATATATTATATATTACATATATATATATATCTATTGTCTTTTCGAGCCGAAGACGGCACATAGGGCAGAACCACAATCTCAAAAACAGAAACCTTGCGTGCCAAAATGGCACATATCGCAAAGATCACTGCTCTGTAACAATACTTTTTACAATGACAGCTTGTCAAGCCATCGATCAATCTCCTTAGTCGCCTCTTACGACATGTCTGGAAGGTCACTATTCTTTACTTCCCTCATGAGGTCCCAGTAACACACAGGCAATATATATATATATATATATATATATATATATATATATATATATATATATATATATATATATATATATATATATATATATATATATATATACAGTATTACATATATGACATGATGAATAACAAATGCACAGTTAATAAATTTAAATATTTGTATTTGATGACATCATATGAAGTATAAAATTTCCTAAAATTGCGTTCATCAACTGAATGTGTGTAATTAGACCTGACAAACACTTCGTAAGTAGGATTATATGTTAAATTAATCCTGAAATTGTCAATGCATGGTCGACAGAAATGTAAATAATTCAGGTAATGCTCACTTTTGGAAACACTGCTATATACAAACCATTTACCAAAATGTATCACAATAATACAAAAAATAAATAAATAATAAAATGTCTGAAAGATGTACATGATGTGTAATGTGTTTATCCTGGGAACAAATAGCTATGATAAAATTTTACAATGAGAACTCAGCACCTAATGATATAAAAAGGAGTATGTCAGGGTTGCATTATATAACCATGACTATTTAATTCATAGACTCAGCAGATGATTACAGACATCATGGGGATGCCAGGACTAAACATTAATGGACACATAATTAATAATCTAAGATCTGCTGATGATACTATATTACTGACAGATAATCCACAACTACATGAATTAATTAACAAAAAAAAAAAAACAAGACAAAGAATATGGTTTTGATATAAATATTAAAAATACTAAAACTATTATTATAAACAGAAATAACACAAAAACAAGGAAATCAAAGTAGATAGAAAGAACGTAGAAAAAGTTCAAGAGTGTAAGACAGAAATAAACAAAAGAATAGGAATGGCAAAAAGTAACTTAAACAACATGAAAAATATAATAACATCAAAACAAATTACATAAAACTAATGTCAAGAATAGTTTAATGTTATATCTACTCAACATTCTTGTATGATGCAGAAATGTGGACGTTAAATAAGAAAACAGAACAGAAAAACAAAGCCTTTGTAACGTGAACTTACAGAAAAATGGTGACTTGGGTGGAAGGAAAGAAAACAACCAATGAAGTTGAAATCACCTTAAAATGAAAATAGAATTGAAACTTTAGGGACATGTGAAGAGACACACTACCTATTGAAGGTCATCTTGGAAGGGAAGATACAAAGTAGATGAGACAGAGTCAGACTGAGAATAAAGTGGACTGATAACATCAAATGATGGACAGGTATGAAATATGACGTGTACCATCAAGACAAGAGACAGTAAAATTATATTCGATGGTAGGCAACTTTCGATGTTGTGCTAGCACCCAATGAATCACAATAATTCATAGTATTTTTTTTAGACTTCTGGTTGGTATGGCAGGCCAAGATGGCTGCCTAGTCATATCAGGCTCAGAACTGGCTGTATTCTTGCTGCAGTGTGTTTTCAAATGATTCTTTCTGGTCTGGATTTTCGCTTACGGAGACAGTGATTGGTCAGTCACATTCACCTGACTATTCAACATGGTTGTGGTGCTGGTGTGCAGAGATTTGTGCAGGCGACAGACCATTGATTGAAGAGAAACAGCACCAGGTGCCAGATTTGAACTGAAATGTCATTCAAATCTGTGTTGTCCATTAATTACATACAGCTTCACATTTTTATGCATTCCTTTGTCTTTACCCCCCCCCCCTTTTCCCCCATATAAGTCATAACAAAACTACTTAAAGACATATATAACAGCGGACACATACCCAAAGATCTACTGAAAATCTATCTTTGTAGCAATAACGAAGAAATCAGGCACCACTGATTGTGAAGACCATCGTACTATTAGTTTCATGAGCCATATTTTTTTTTTGTGTGTTCGCCAGCTTTCACCTCTGGCGAAGTCTCTAGAGACTAGGAACTGAATTTTGCGTGTTAATCCATTTTTTTCCTGGCAGCCATGTGCACAGGGGTCTCTCGCCACACAGGCAGATAACTCTGTCTTCGGAGGTACTCATATTTTTTTAATTGATGAGTAATTGGTGTATGAGCCATATGACCAAAATATTACTAGGAATCATCATAAGACGTGTAAGGAACAAAATAAAGCCAGATATAAGTGAGGAACAATGGATTTGTGGAAGGCAAGGGCACCAATAATGCAATATACATCTTGAGAACATTGATAGAACGAGCTATAGAGGTAATGAAAAATCTATATATGGGTTTTTTTAGACTGCACAAAAGCATTTGACAAAGTAAAGCATCTGGAAATAATCAATATGCTGGAGAAATTAAACATTCATGGCAAGGATCTGAGAATCATAAAAAACATGTACTGGCAACAAACAGCAGCTATACGAATTAGCAACCAAACAGGACAATTCCAATATATAAAACAAGGAGTCAGACAAGGCTGTGTTCTATTGCTGGATTTGTTTTCATTCTACAGCAAAAATATTATGAGATCAATAGTAGATGAAAAAGGAATTGAAGTCAACGGTCACAAGATAAACAATTTGCGATGCGCGAATGACACAGTCTTAATGGCAGAGACAGAGAATGAACTACATGATATGATAGACATAATAGTAAAAGAAAGCAACAAGAAGGCCTAAGTCTGAATAGTAAGGAAACAGAAGTAATGGTCATATCAAAGAAACAATCATCACCAGCATAACAACAAACAGGACAAATCTGAAACAAGTGCAACGTGTATTAGGCACAATAATAATATCAAACGGAAGATGCACACCATAGAAATAAAAAGCAGAATAGCTCAGGCCAAAATAACATTTCAGAAAATGAAAAATGCCTTATGCAACAAATCTATGTCAAAAGAAGTGAGAAAGAGAGTTCATCGGTGCTATATAGAACCAATTCTGACCTATGGAAGAATCATGCACGTCGACTAACAAATAAAATGATGATTAGCAGTCACAGAGGCGGGATTTCTCAGAAGAATGTTGAAAGTTCCCTGGACATATAAAAAGACCAATGAGGATATTCTCAAAGAGGCCAACACAAAATGGGAACACCTAAAAAACGTCAGAAAGAAACAGTTAACGTTTTTCGGGCACATCATGAGAAGAGGAAAGTTGGAATACTAGGTTACAACTGGCAAAATACAAAGTGAAATCGTGGACGACAAAGAGAGAAGATATTAGATAGCTTGGTGTCATGGCATGGAAAACAGTCAACAACAGAATGGATACGATGCACTGTGGATAGAAGATTGTGGAAGGTCATGATCATCTACTCGAACCGGTTATGGTACATGATGATGATGATAAATAAAGATAAGCACAATATGTTTATGTACAAGGCGTGTTCACATCAAACTGGCCTGACCTGACTTGCAAAAAGTGTACATATATAGGAGGCAAGATAATATCACATCTGATGTAATCAGCACACACCAATATGTAATTGTGAATGTGTTTATTCTGTGTACAGTATTCATTGGTTTTACTGTAGACCATTGGAAAAATAGGGAGTGTGATACTGAATTCGTCCACAATTTTATTAAGCATTAAGGGCTTCTATTGGTAGACTTTAAGGAGCCTAGTGTGATCATCAATACCGTCCGCTACAAAGACACACACTAGACGACCTGCATACAGCTATCACGAATAAGAGACCTGGGATGCTTTCACTTAGTGTGTCTGAATTGCATGATAATTAGTGTCCATATGTCATGAACAATGTGCAGGAAGTGTTAGTAAAGAAACGGTGGGAAGTTCCCTATCACCCAGCTTGCACCCCCAATCTGTCACCAAGTAACTTTCATTTGCTTGGACCCTTAAAGAAATCACTAAAGGGACAATGATTTGACCCCAATGCAGATGTCGTGGTCCGATGACAAAATGGTTCAATGAGCAACCAAAGTAATTTTTTTCAGACGGCATTAGCCATCTACCTCTTCTTCCTTTCACCTCCTTGTGGAGAATAGGTCTTCAACAAACACTTTCCCAGCCGCTCTGTTTTTTGCCATTCTTTAAGGATCATTCCATGTCTTCCCCATCATCTTCATCTTTTCTTCCACCTGACTTCTCCAAGAATACTTTGGTCTCCCTCTTTGTCTCTTCCCATGGGGATTCAAAAAAAAGACCTGTCGAGTAATGCTCTCAGTTGGTTTCCATAGTGTACGCCCTATAAGGCACCATCATTGTAGCTCTTTGTCCACTGGTATTTTACTGGTACTTTTCCATAATTATACGTTTGTGATTTTGTCCTGCCATTTCCATCCTTTTGTTCTGCACAAAACATTCGTTAATGAAAGTATGTATTTTCATGAGTATCATTTTTGTTGCCATCTACCTAAACTGTGAAATGCGTCTCTAAATGCTTATGGCAGTATTTTTCTGAAGAACCCTGGTGAGTACTTATTTCATAACAATTGCTTTATTTAATTCTTCCATACCTGCTAATGTACCTCACATATGTTTGGAATAAAGCCACTGGTGTGAGTTTGATTTGAACATGTCTTGTAAATTAAACTTTTTTTTTTAATCATCTTACTTTTTCACGCATAAATTACTTTTTCCTGCATTAAAAAGTGTTACCTCACTCCATACCATCTCACTATCACAGTGCACTATTTTTAACTCATGGAAATATGGTCAGTCTAACTTTAAATAACATCATTAATAAATTTATAAGAAAACACTTAATTCAAAAATTTACCTCAAATAATAATACATAAATTTGGTGTCGCCTTTCGTTATTTTATATTTGATAAGTATGGCCAACCTTTGATTAAATTATAAAACTGTCACCCAAACAATTTGAACAAACATCCAAGCCATATTTTTTCACATTAAAAAAAAAAACTCACTTTGTGCAAGTCTTTATTCAGAACTTCAGCAATCTTATCCTGATTTTCCTGCACAAATTTGATTACCGCTCTCAGTTGAGCAATACGCCATTCATAAGTTTTAGTCTTTCCTGTGGCAAATTGTGCCCTAAGATCCTTTAGCATCTGTAAAATGTAAGTAGATAAATAACATTAAGCTTCTTAAAAGGTGCAGAAGAAAATAAAGTTCAGGGGCACAATTTTTAAACCTTATCACATTCAAATACAAAAGGTATAATTTCTTTTTTTCTTTTTTGTTATCTCTTGTTGACAGATTCCAGAGACCAAGACATAGTCCAGCAATATACTTCACTGTGGTTCACAGTTCCACTAAAGCCTTTTTCCTTCACACAAAACAAAGTTTGTCTCATATTAAATTGTACAGGTTGCAGGACTGGAGAATGTTTTTGTATATCCTAGAGATTGATCACAGAGGGAAAGATCGATATCTCCAACTTTGAATTTCTAAAGCTTGGGTTGTCAACCTTGCACATATCTTGGTCAGCATAGAATTTTTCTCAACCTTGCACATATCTTGGTCAGCATAGAATTTTTCTCAACCTTGCACATATCTTGGTCAGCATAGAATTTTTCTCAACCTTGCACATATCTTGGTCAGCATAGAATTTTTCTCAACCTTGCACATATCTTGGTCAGCATAGAATTTTTCTCAACCTTGCACATATCTTGGTCAGCATAGAATTTTTCTCAACCTTGCACATATCTTGGTCAGCGTAGAATTTTTCTCAACCTTGCACATATCTTGGTCAGCATAGAATTTTTCTCAACCTTGCACATATCTTGGTCAGCATAGAATTTTTCTCAACCTTGCACATATCTTGGTCAGCATAGAATTTTTCTCAACCTTGCACATATCTTGGTCAGCATAGAATTTTTCTCAACCTTGCACATATCTTGGTCAGCATAGAATTTTTCTCAACCTTGCACATATCTTGGTCAGCATAGAATTTTTCTCAACCTTGCACATATCTTGGTCAGCATAGAATTTTTCTCAACCTTGCACATATCTTGGTCAGCATAGAATTTTTCTCAACCTTGCACATATCTTGGTCAGCATAGAATTTTTCTCAACCTTGCACATATCTTGGTCAGCATAGAATTTTTCTCAACATTGCACATATCTTGGTCAGCATAGAATTTTTCTCAACCTTGCACATATCTCGATCGACCAGATAACAATTGAATGACTGCATGTAAGATCAATGACATCACCAAACAGCTTGACAGAAACACTAGCCATTCGTGTTCTCTATATTTCTCAAAAAATTTTGTCAATGATGTTCAGATATATAACTGTGTCATAGCACAATCAAAGAAAGTTCATATCTTGAGCTTGTCCATGTTGATTTAATATTATCTAATGTCATTTTATAATAGACTGGTAAAAGGTACCCTTTTCTGCTGCCATGTCTATCTATCTATTGACCTTTCAAGCTTTAGCTGGCCCATAGGACATAGACCAATATACTCCTTCTCTTATCTAAATTTTTATTCTAGCAGTTTTCAATTCTTTTAAAGATATTTTATCAAATCTCACCATTTGTCTCTGTTGTGTGCAAGCAGCTCTATCTCATTGAGGGAGCCAATTCCTGCTGCTGCCATGGATGCAGTGTTAAATCAAGTCCACATTACTGACCAATAACTTTAGCTTCTTTACAAACTGTATAAAATAGGTAGAAGTATTTTCCTTCTATCTGTCAACCATGGCTGCTTGCTTTAATCTCAAAGTAGTATTTTAGTTATAGTCATAAAATATATCCTACATATTTACTTATCTGACTTTTTTTTATTATACTCAACTCATGGAGGCAAAGGCACAGCAGCAGAGCTGGAAGTTGTCAATGATCCACAGCTGATGGCTTGCATCAGGATCGGTGAACAGATCCATCCAGACCCAGCTCTACATCTCAGTGGTGGCTCCAGTAACAGACTAATTCTGTCTAGTCTGGCCAGGCGAGTAGGGAACCAACAGGGAAGACAACCCGGTACTCAAAAATGTTGTGCCGAAATAGGATGTGTTGGGCCAAAAGGAGCAAATATCACAGTTATACTGTAAACCACAACACAATGCAGACACGCCCACTTAATGTCCTTTTAAGGGCGGCAGATGCATTCCTTTAGTCATTGGGCGAACACAAGCATTCTCAACTTATTATACATCTCATTGATCCTATAATTTATCACAATATTGCAATGCTAATTCCTTCTTTGATTTCATTTATTACTGCTGGCTTGACTTCCTCAGATAATTACCTCAGCTGGCTCTAACGTTACCAAGTTGTAGATAGAATAAAAGTAGACTTTCCCTTGTCTTGAATCTGTTGCTAGATAAATTCTGTAAACCTTAGACCAGAGTTCATAATCTGTTTAATTTGAATAGAACAGCTGAGCTTATTAAAGAAGGTTTGTTCAAAACCAGGTAGATATTGTGAGCTGCCTTTATAACATGTTCACGAAAACATATAATAAACCCATATGTGCCTTACTGCATGCAAGTCTTATCAGTGAATTATTCCTGAATATAATTTTCCATCAATACTTGGCTAATCCATGATCTAGTGGTACTACTTGCTGTGGGTCACACTGGTCCATTATGTTTCTGAATATTTAAGAACTTCTACTTCAATCAATGCCATGCTTCTACACTGATCTCTTCAAATAATTAGATAACTCACTAACTGTCACAACTTGTAAGTATTTAGGTGTAAAATCATATAAATCTTAATGTTCTTTATTGCCCTACCACTTTATTAAACACAACTTGCAATTTTGTTTCCACTGGGGTTTATAATAATCAATAACCCTGGTAAACAATACCAGACTTATTTTAATTTAGACAATTTTTTGTTATGGCATTGTCTTTAGCGGGGTAGAGTTATCCCCTACCAAAGGAGGAGTAAGACATTTCCTTTCCTCCGCTAGTCTTTGGGATACCCTTAGGAGAGGTGGAGTTCTCGTTTAGCAACCCTTTTATGCATACGTGAAGCCATTGGAGCAGGTGGTGAATAGTGTTGTGGGAACAGCTGACAAGTAGTGCTGGTAGTCAGATGATCTTATTTGTAGAGACAATGGCTACAATCTCTGACTAGTACAGTCACTGCCAAGAATGGCAAACTACCTTCTTATATTTCCAAGTATAATTATGTCCAAATATACCAACAAGGAAATTCTCAAAGAGGCCAACACAAAAGGGAGTTCATAAAAAACATTAGAAAGAAACAATCAACACTTTTTAGGCACATCATGAGAAGAGGAAAGTTGGAATACTTGGTTACAACTGACAAAATACAGGGAAAGGGAGATTGCGGGTGACAAAGAGAGAAAATACTAGATAGCTTGGTGTCATGGCATGGAAAACAGTCAACAACAGAATTGATAAGATGCACTGTAGATATAAGATTGTGGAAGGACATGATCGCCTACACCAACCAGTATAGCACATGATGATGATTGCCCTTATTGTTTGAGTATGGGGAATTGATGTCATTTTACTGCTAATACCCTCCTTAATTAGCTCAGTGGTTAGTGAACTGGACTACAAAGGACAAGAGTTAGGGTTCAATCCCAACCGACGGTTTATGGATTCACTCAGCCTGTAATGGATACCGAATTTTTTTCTGGGAAAGTAAAGCGGCACGGGCGTAATACCAACCACATTACCCCAAAAATCATGTGCCGAAGGTCTGTAAAATTTATGGTCACTAACACCATATTCCCTATACGCCACTTGGCGTGACAGGGGTACTTTACATTTTTTTACTTCAGAATATCTCAGGTTGTTTATATTACGACTACCTAAATGATATTCTAGGTATGTCCTTTATGAATCTTCACAATATGTTCACAATACATATTCATTGAATAAATCTAGTAATGATATACATCTTTCCCTAATAGCTTGTTTTATTTGTTGAGACATTTCCAATTGATTTCCTGTTCTTTTAGCTACTTTTTTTTTTGTCAATACATGTTCTTTATTATACATAGATCTTTGCTATCAACATTTATACTCTCTAAATTTTGATTATTTCTCAAAGTTTTACATTGTCAGAAGCTATATGGTGTAGTCTATAAAACATAAGTATTAAAATGCTTGCACTTCTACAGCTCATTCTACTAATGATATTTTTTATCGCTTGGGTTTTATATTAACTAATACTGGATTGCAACACCTAAATATATGTCCTGTACTTCAGTCGATTCCAGCACGATCTTTGTTTTCAATAGATATTTTGGTTTGTGTTTTCCAATATAAATTTTGGTTTGTCTTCAATAGATATTTTTATTTGTGCTTTCAACACAATAAGCTAGGGTTATTTTTGGAGAGAATAGTGAAAGGGATTAATTAAGATTGTAGTTCAAGTTTTAGTGATGGTAAATGCTAAGTCCAACAGTAAGAAACAAAGATGGCCTATCTTGTTGGATTGGTGGCCAGGTGTAGCTAGTTTGCTGGTGAGTGTATCCAGTGAACAAGGACTTTAAATGTTATGGAAACAACAAGTAGCAGTGATTGTGGTGATACAAATGATTAGAGAAAAGGTATTTATCTGCATCTCCTGTGTGTTACCGGGACCTCATTATGAGGAAAGTAAAGAATAGTAACACTGTAACCTTTCAGGCATGTCGTAAGAGACGACTAAGGAAGTTGATCGATGGCTTGACAAGCTGTCATTGTAAAAAGTATTGTTATGGAAACAGCCATAGATTTTAAAAGCAGTGATCTCTGCAATATGTGCCATTTTGGCACGCAAGGTTTCTGTTTTTGGGATTGTGGTTCTGCCCCATGTGCTGTCTTTGGCTCGAAAGGACAATAGAGATAGATTTATCTGCATGCTTGAATTGATAAGATCAGTTGTACATACAATTTAAATAATAAAAGTGTGAAGCTAACATAAATTTATCACATTTGCATTAATTCTAAAGTCACTGACAAAAATGTACATAAATTCAATTTTTTTAATGACAAATGCACAGATAAACAATTTTGAAGAGCACAGGATATACTTATAAACAATGTTTTTTTTTAAAAAAATGATATCTACACTTCTAGCCATAGACAAAAGTGGGTGAGTAACAATATTTTAATTGAAAAATTATCTACCCTTGAACATCTGTTCTTGTTTATAGCATGTTTATTCCTTCAAATAATACAATATCTGCAAGTTACTATTTCCATTTTCCTTTCCAATGATAATATATATATATATATATATATATATATATATATATATATATATATATATATATATATATATATATATATATATATACAGTATATATATATATATATATATATATAGCATGTACAATATTTATTTACAGTGTAGTGAGAAGATATTTATGATTAAAAAAGTAGGTGATTCATTTTTTTTCAATGAAAACTAATGTGGCCTAAAAAAAAAAACTTTAAACATACAAAAGTTCAGGTCCTGAAAGATTTCATATACAAGACATGACTAAAAAATGAAAAATTTCAGATAAATCATTAAATTTGTCACAGCTGCCACACATGGAAATTTGTTTTGAACAACAAGTTCATACAACCAGGGTTTCAGCATGCCCCCTCTAAATATAAATATTAGCTGAATAATCTAAATCTGACCAGAAGCAAAGGCATATAAATTAATTTTTGTTACACCAGGGTTTTATAAAATAGAGAAGTAATTTGTTTATTCTAAAGCATTTTCTTTAATGTTTTTGTTTCAAATGTGAAGTCACATATTTTTCATAAATTATTAATGAATTATTGAAATAAAGAGCAACTGAAAGTTCTTGTTTTAACTACAGCCATTGTTGAAGATCTTATATAAATCAAATGGAAACATGTTCCTAGCTTCACATTTCTTGTAGCATGCTCTTATATTTTAAGCAGAAAATATAATTCAGGAAACATATTTATAAAATTCATTAATTGTTATTTAATATATACACTAATCTACATTTTAATCAAATTTAGATTAATATACATTTTTATGTAATGTATTGATGTAATGTAGACAATTTTGTAGGCTGAAATAAGTAATTAATCTGGAGGCAAGCAAATTATTTAGTCAGTCAATTGTTGCACAAACTATTTTTTTTCAAATTATTATATGTTAAAACTAATTATTTTTATTCCAAAAGGCAAAGCATGTGCCAGCATGACATTTTATAGTACCAGCTTGCCTTCTCTCTCGATCTCTATTCACTTGTCCAGATTATACTGGTTAGACTGTTACTAGAGGCACCACAAAGAGGTGGAGAAGGGTCTGGATGGTTAATCTATCCTAGTGCAAGCCATCGGCTATGATTCAAGGACAGCTTCAATGCTGCTGCTGTCAGCCACCTTGGCTTCCACAATTTATGTTAAAAATGTTTGTAAATAAAAATACACAGAACATGAGCTTTAAAATGCAGTTTGTTTCAGCAGTAGACAACATATGTTGTTGTTGAGCCCCCGTCACGCCAAGTGGCGTATATGGTGCTAGTGACCATACATTTTACAGACCTTCAGCGCATGATTTTTGGGGTAATGTGGTTGGTATTACGCCGCTTTACTTTCCCAGAAACAAAATCTGGTACCCATTTAAGGCTGGGTGAACCTGGAAACCGTCGGTTAGGATCAAACCCTACCCCTTGTCCTTTGTAGTCCAGTTCACTAACCACTGAGCTATCGCAGCTCCCAGATAATATATACCCAATGATATTCTAAAATGTTATGTCCTCAGCTTTTCCTGAGTCCTTTTATTGCTTAAATATCAAACGCTGAAATATGAAAAGTGTGTGCAAATTAAAGTAAAGGTACAAGACTTGAATCGCTGTCTTAGCATGCATGTTTTTACCCATATGTACTTGGCTGCCTATCCAGAGGTGTTTGGAGACTCCTGTCTAGTGTCACCTCAAGCATTATAACTCACAAGCGAGGCACTAATCCTCACCATCTCAAAGTGCTACCCTAATACTCATTTCTGCCAACGGCTGTGTCGACCATAGGGGTATTTTTTCCAACCATGAGTGCAATTCACACACTGCTTCCAGCGGGAATCAAACACAGGTTGTCTGAACATTGGTAGCTAGTGGGGTGGTTTTTCCAACTAGGCTACCTCCCCCATGTGCAGAGTGTTGTATCTTTGCTTTATTTTTTTTCTATTATTTTTTTTTCATCACCTAGTATGACTACATTATTTATCCCAGATTATAATTGACTCATACCGTTTCAAAATTCAAATTATTTTAAACCTACAGTTTACCACACACGGTTTTTCCTACCTCGTATATTCCTAGATGTTCAAGCCAGTTATTCATGATGTAACATTGCGACTTGACATATTTTATTTTCTTAAAAACAGCTGATGTGTCATAAAAGTAGCAGTTATTGTAATAGTGGGATTTCTATTTTGCAGTAAGTGGAAGAGAATTATGGACATTATGTTAACATTTTTCTGGTTGTACTCCTTAATTGTTTCAATTGTTTCTAAATTGCAGTTCTTCCAAAGTGTTATTGTTCAGGGGGGGGCGACAGGCAAATAATTGCAGTACTGCAGTAAAGCTGGCAGCAGGAGCATGTAACATACACTCCTACAAGGTATGACAGCTTTACAAAAAATGGAATACAACAAAATATTAACTTTTTGGCCCACATATGGCAACACAAATGAACAACCAAATAAAGATAAACTATACTACATCTAGGATGAGCAGGACAAGTAAATATGGAGAAATAAACAGAGGGATAAAGATGAAATGATGAATAGAAAGAGTGATGTGCTACATATCAGAGGATAAAATTAGATATTTGAAAATTTGTGAGCTAAAACATATATAAATTTAAAGCAAGACTTAACTGCAGCAAAACCCAAAAGCTCCAAGCAAGTGACTGAGTCAAATGGGACGCAGAAGGGGAGGGGAAAGGAAAGGTGGGGAGGGTATGAAATCAGTCAGGTGGTTAGATGGGAAGTCGTATGAGATAACAGGGTAGGTAGTAGAATGAAATGTGAGATGCACTCAAGCGTGACAAAGGTAATCACTAGAAATAGGGAAGTGTATATATGGAGTAAGTAATTAAAGTAAAGTACCCCTGTCACGTCAAGTGGGAATATGGTGTTAGTGACCATAAATTTCACAGACCAGCACATGTTTTTTGGGGTTATGTGGTCGGTATTTTGCCCATGCCGCTTTACTTTCCGAGAAAAAAATCCAGTACCCATTAAAGTATATATGGAGTGAAAACAAGGAAAGCCTGTATGGAGTGAAAACAAGGAAAGCCTGAAGTTACTCAGACAAAATGGTGATAAATTAGGCGTAATAGGGAGGTTATCACAGACTGGCGGTGGAAAGTCAAACAGGAGTATTGATTAAAAAAAAAAAAAAAGAAAAAAAAAAGGTAGAAATAGGTATTGATAAAGATAATAAATGTAAGTGGAGAACTGGCAAACAATTGACAGCAGGGTTTTCAGATTAAAGTGTTCTCGGTGGAAGTTAGTGCCAGAAGACTCACAGCCTCATCCCTCTACGACCTATTAAAGAGGCTGGGAATTAAGTGGGGGATGCGAACAAGAACAATGAAAGCTATTGCTGAGTCAACCAGAAGAGCATCATGCTGGCTCTGGCAAAACTGAGACATATCAACAATCTCGATATAATATGATGCTCAGACAATTAGGCAGCTAATTCACACATCGACCGCTTCTGACTCCCATGCAAGTCAACAGCATAGCAACAGTGTAATCCTGGAATATCCAAGGTGTGGACAATAAGCAATAAGAAATGACATCATTGGCCATAGGTAAGCTACACAGGGTGTTTGCAATATCGACAGTTCAAGCAATGAAGTTCCCAGCCCGACCTTTCTTCTATTATCAGTTTCTGATCCACTCCTTCCTGCCATATTGTGTCATGTCAAATTAGCTTGTACACAAGCCTATATAAAAGATGCTGCAACCAGAAGGCACTTTAGACCACTACTACCATGAAGAGGACATCAGCATGCTGGGTTAAAGCTGAGACAAGTAAGTATACCACGCTGGTAAAGACCATATTCAAAGAGAAGTGTTGCGTAGTAGCAAGTGTAGTTATTTTGTGCCAAAAATATATTGTAAGCTTTAGAGTTAATGCAGCAGGAGGTCGATGCCTGGGAGTCGTGACCCAACTTCCTTAGAGTGTCAAAAAGCTAAAGGGCCGAAACACTTGCTCGATGGTTTTGTTTCTACTTCTGATGATCAGATTGCCTTCTGCTGTGAAGTTCTGTATAAAGTGTTTCCTATTACTGGCTTCTCTTATCAAATAAAAATTTGAGATCTTGAAGGCCATCAGCGCGGGGAATGGAGGTGTATATGGAGCAGACAACCATGACAAAGATGCAGTAGTTGCAGTCCGGAGAAAGTATGATGGAGGCAAAAATATTCAGAGTCCTTGGTGTCTTTAACATATGAGGGGAGGTTCATGACTATGGGTTGAAAAACACTACAGAGGAAGTCAGAAATGTGAACTGTGGGACAAAAGATAGAAGAGACAATAGGTTGACCGGGAGAGTCATGTTTGTGTATCTTGAGTAGCATGTAGAAAGAGGGCCGATCTAAGCCACCAATAAGGGTGGCTCTCTGGTTGTATAGAGGAAAGACCTCTTGTGTATCTTAAGTAGCATGTAGAAAGAGGGCCGATCTAAGCCACCAATAAGGGTGGCTCTCTGGTTGTATAGAGGAAAGACCTCTTGTGTATCTTGAGTAGCATGTAGAAAGAGGGCCGATCTAAGCCACTATCAGGGAGGATCATACGGGATGAGCTAGCAGAGAGTTGTCCTTCCTGAGTGTACTTCAGAATCGTCTTCTGTACCAAGGCATTATTATAGACAGTAGCATCGTCAGAGACAGGTTGTTAGAATGTATGGTCAGATAATTGTCTTTGTCCTTCACGAATATAGAGGTCTTTCCTCCATACAACCAGAGAGCCACCCTTATTGGCATAATGATGACAATGTCATCATGGTGGTGAAGATCATGGAGGGCCTGGTACTCCTCAAGGTTGCGACTTGAATCTTAAAGTCTAGAGGAATGGAATGCCCTAATATCCTGAGAGGTGGTACTAATAAACAGGTCCAAAGCCTGTGATTAGCCTGCACAAGTCCAGTCAGATTTGTGAGAGGAGAAACAGGAAAATCCATCATCAGGAGTAGCTTGAGAGGAAGAGTTAGGATGAAGATAGAAATGAACCTTACTTCATAGTCATCTGTGGTATTCGTATACGTTCCGTAGGAGAGATGGTGAGTCACTCGAGAGGCGAAGAGGGACAAATTTAAGACCATTGGCGAGAAGTGAGCATTCGTGTTCGGAAGAAGGCAAATCAGGAGGAATACATATGATGAGGGAGTTGGAGTCAGTGGCAGTATTGTTCAAAAGATTTGCATTAAAATGTCAATAATTTTGTCCAAGTGACACAGGGTTTTTTCGGTAGTAAATTATACAAGTTAAATTTTTTTAAAAGTGATGAAGTATCATAATCTATGGAAGTAAACCGCTCCATCCTCCCATCCCTAAATCAAATAAATTACACTTTTTCTTCCCATCAAAATTAATCACAATCATCCTGCCTCTTTTATTTTCAATCAGTATCTGTAATATGTTTCTCATTACATACAAAATAATAGTACTTACTTACTATTATTCATGTACCTACAGATTGATTGCACCTATTACCAATTTAGGCATCAATGCATGACAACAAAAGAACACTCTAAAACAAGGGAAATAGACCATTATTGTGTCAACATGGAAAAGGTTGTAAGCAAAACTACAACAAATACAGAAGCATCACATTACTCAGTAATGTAGGGAAGTGGCATGCCAAAATTACAGAGAAGAGATTAAGCCCAATTACAGAACTGCAACATTTAGAATGTTCAATTCCTGTGTGATACCAGTGCTAACATATGGATGTGAAAGCTGGAAATCCATCCAGACTATAGATAAGAAATTAAATACTTTTAGAAAACAAATGCCTCCGAAGAGCCTCAAACATATGTTGGAAAGAATACATTTCAAATGAACTGACAAGAGACAAATCTAAACAATTATATGGGTTGAGCTTTATAAGAAGGCTTTGGAAATAAATGTCAAGTGTTCAGAATTAATGAAGAAAGACTTCTCCATCAGGCATTCATGAATACAGTCATTCATTATTGTTTACATAGCTTTTATAGATCAAGAAAATGCATTCAACAGTTAACAGAGAATAATTATGGGAGGTGCTAACAAAGTAAGAGTAAATCAACATCTAACAAAGTAACAAAGGTATAATTAGAGATATCTGCAGTCAGATCACTGGAAGTATCATAACATTAATTAATTAATTAATATAACCGAATTAAGCAGCGGGAGAGGCCACCAACAGTTATAATGATATAATGGTGTCAGTGACACTCTGTCAGTGTCCTAACTCAACTAACAACAAACTATTATTTCTCCACGGCTCTAAAAGTAAAAGACATTTGAATTTCGAGTTTTAAGAAAAAGGAAAACAAGACGTTTTTAAGTAACTATTAGTATTAATTATTATGATTATGAACTTTGATCACTAATATGAACTTCATTAGTTCATCGCCGATTCATCGCCAGATCAGATAGATTGCCGAGGACTCTTACAATGACAATAATATAATTATATATATATACTATCTATATACACTCAACGATGAAAACGATGCAGGAAAACACAAATGAACTATCATCAATAGCCAGCAAAATTGGGCTTGAGGTCAATCATGAAAAGACTAAAGTCATGAAAAGTTTAATTCCAACAAGTGACAAAATATACATGGAAAACAAACCAGTAGAAGAGATCGATCACTTCATCTATCTTGGAAGTCACATTGATCGAGAAGGGGATACGAGCAAAGAAATTAGAATCAGACTGGCTAAAGCAGCAATGTCTTTCAGAAGCCTTGAAAAGTTGTGGAAATCAAAACTCATTAGCACAAACACAAAACTTAGGCTATTCAAATCAAATGTACTATCAACCCTTACGTATGCGTGTGAAAGCTGGAAAACAACAAGAGATATAGAAACAAAGTTGAACGCATTCGAAAATAAATGTCTAAGGAAAATACTTGGTATAGAATGGAACGAATTCAAAACAAACGAGGAAATTAGAGAAATCGCCAATCAACCACTAATATCTTCAGTAATAAAGAAAAGACGATGGTCATACGTTGGACATGTGATGAGAAGAGATAATAATCGAATAGCAAAGCAAGCCCTCATATGGGAAACAACAGGTAAAAGAAAAAGAGGAAGACCCAGGGAGACACTGAGAAGAACATTGATGAGAGAGGCAAGAGCAGCAGGAATCGGCTCCCTCAATGAGATAGAACTGCTTGCACAGAACAGAGACAGATGGCGAGATTTGATAAAATATCTTTAAAAGAAAACTGCTAGAACAAAAATTCATATAGGAGAAGGTGTATCTTGGTCTACGCCCTATGGGCCGGTTACGGCTCGAAAGGTCAATAGATAGATACACTCAATATTCAGTACAAATTAATTGAAGTCATTCTTCTTTTCTCTTTTCACTGATACCTAAACTAAAAGGTGTCGTTTAATTATATCATTTGTCGTTCTTGAAGTTGAGCTTTCAGTCATTAAGTAAAGTAAAGTGTACGATTTATTAAGAAATGATCATTATATTATGATGAGGTCAGGTCATGTCTCATGTCTGTTTATTTTGTTACATTTTGTATGAATGTATGATTGTTGTTGTCTCTGTGTCTGGTTCAGTTCTAGTTCTGAATCAGTTCATAAACACCGAAAATGATCTAAATACAATACAATTGGATATCAAACTAAAAGTTAAAGTAGCAAAAAGACGATAAATAATTATAATCTAATAATGATAATAATCACATAATTATATATTATAGGATCATTACCTCTCCGTATTCAACCATCTTCTCTGTCTAATTGTCTCTAAAGAGGTTGCTTGTTAACCGAGTTAACGTAACAACGCAGTGCTGCGAGTAATTAAATTATGACAACCACTGTACAAAGTTCGACACTGAGTCTCGCAATTCAAGTTTACGTCCAACACAAGCAGATATATGAGCCAACAACAGAGCCTTCTCCAGCTCACAGATTTCTGCTGACACCGAGCAGACGATTACACGCACTGGCCGCCATCACTGGGGCCAAACGATTTCTGAAAACCAAATATCGATACTCACTTTGACTCCTTCCACCATCATCATGTGCCATATTAAGACTGTGTCATCTGCATATCGCAAATATTTATGTTGTGACCGTTGACTTCAATCCCTGTTTTGTCATCTCTTGATCTCATAATATGTTCGCTGTAAAGTGAAAACAAATCCGGCGACAGAACACAGCCTTGTCTGACTTCTTGTTTATGAATTGAAATTGTCCTGTTTGGTTGCTAATTCGTATAGTTGTTGTTTGTGAAAGCAAAGCACAAAAGCAATACAGTTACTCATATAATCATACATTTTATTTTATACATTTTTTTAAAAATTATCATAAAAGGAAACATATTGAATTATTATAGAAATACTCGTTAAACTAGTCTTACAGTCTTGAAGTTTTAAAAACCTATAATGTTAATTTAATGTGATTTTTTAAACTGCTTTTCAGTTAACAATAATATCTCAATATTAGGTGTATTTTTTTATGTGTACAGAACAAGCATATAGGGAAGATGTGCTTCTGTGATCATCATCATCATGTGCTATACCGGTTGGCGTTGGTGATCATGTCCCTCCACAATCTTCTATCTACAGTGCATCGTATCAGTTCTGTTGTTGATTGTTTTCCATGCCATGAAACCAAGCCATCCAGTATTTTGTCTCCTTGTCGTCCGCGATCTCTCTTTCCTTTTATTTTGCCAGTTGTAACCAAGTATTCCAACTTTCCTCTTCTCATGATGTGCCCGAAAAATGTTGATTGCTTCTTTCTGATGTTTTTTTAAGAGCTCCCTTTTTGTGTTGGCCTCTTTGAGAACTTCCTCATTGGTCTTTTTAGCTGCCCAGGGATCATTCAACATTCTTCTTAGAAATCTCATCTCTGTGGCCTCTAATCGTCTTTTCATTTGTTTGTCTACTGTCCATGATTCGCTTCCATAGGTCAGAATTGGTTCTATATAGCACGGATGAACTCTCTTTCTCATTTTTATTGACATAGATTTGTTGCATAAGATATTTTTCATTTTCTGAAATGCTATATTGGCCTGACCTATTCTGCTTTTTATTTATGTGGTGCATCTCCCATCTGATGTTATTATTGTGCCCAAGTATTTGAAACGTTGCACTTGTTTCAGATTTGTCTCGTTTATTTTTATGCTGCATGATGGTGATGATTGTTTCTTCGATATAACCATTACTTCTGTTTTCTTACTATTCAGACTGAGACCTTTCTTGTTGCTTTCTTTTACTATTATGTCTATCATTTATTGTAGTTCATTCTCTGTCTCTGATATTAAGACTGTGTCATCCGCATATCGCAAATGATTTATGTTGTGACCGTTGACTTCAATTCCTTTTTTTGTCTACTATTGATCTCATAATATGTTCGCTGTAAAGTGAAAACAAATCCGGTGACAGAACACAGTCTTGTCTGACTCCTTGTTTTATATATTGGAATTGTCCTGTTTGGTTGTTAAATTCGTATAGCTGCTGTTTGTTGTCAGTACATGTTTTTTTTTTTTATGATTCGCAGATCCTTGCCATCAATGTTTAATTACTCCAGCATATTGATTACTTCCACATGCTTTACTTTGTCAAATGCTTTCGTGTAGTCTATAAAGCACATATATAGATCTTTCTTTACCTCTACAGATCTTTCTATCAATGTTCTTAAGATGTGTATTGCATTATTGATGCCCTTTCCTTCCACAAATCCACATTGTTCCTCACTTATTTCTGGGTTAATCTGTAATAGATGAACGTCATTTATTCTTAATAACACTCATGGCAGAAAAAGTTTGCTCACAAATGTGTGTGGAGCCAACTCTACACACGAGCCTTAGAGCAAGATCGTGAATTTCAGGAAACCGATCCGAAAAAAAATCCCGTCTGTGACAGGATCTAAACCCGCAATCTCCCTGCCCATAGACCGACGTCCTACCCATATCTAGATCATCCAATCCTCCGATTTTTGTTTTGAAAAAACCCGGAGCAAACATCATCAGTGTAGATGACTTCCGCGCCAGTTTTAGTCCGGCGTTTTTCATAACAGCGACTGTAATCCAACGTATCATAATTTTCACTACATATTTTTTGTTGTCATTTGACATTTGCAACAAAGAAGATTAGGATATAGTTTGGCGACGAATGCCTTGTCAAGAAGAACACAAAAGCGGAGCGAAAGTCAATGTCGATTAAAAAAAAAAAAACACGTTATCATTATTATTTATTTTCAGCGTTCTGCTTGGAAATACGGATTATTTGCTTTGCTTTGGATAGTGTTATATATATATATATATATATATATATATATATATATATATATATATATATATATATATATATATGCTGTCAGCATCATCTGTAATTTTGTTGAGCCAGCCTGAGCGACGCAACACTGAATTACTTGTTAGGTATACATGTTTCTAGTATTACATTGCTGTCTTTATCCTGTGAATGCTGTACTGTACACGGAATAGTATAGGTTCACTAAGGGATAGCGGCAAAGAAATGCATATAAATGCAAGCTGCAGTAAAGCTGATTGTAAAGGAGAAATGAACAACAAAATAGAAACAAAAATAGTATTGTTGAAGCTTTACGTAATTAATGGACGACAGAAATTTGAACAACGTTTCTGTTACATCGATAACTAGTTGAGGTGGGGCTAATTTTATTTACTAGCATATCTGTATGTGTGTTGTTTGTTGTTCCTGCTGAAGGAATAAGGGGCCGAAACGTCGTTCAAATTTGTGTAGTCCTAATTACGTAAATCTTTAACCATACCATTTTTTTCTATTTTTTTTTTTTTCGTTTCTCTTATACGTTCAGTAGTCAGATGTCTCCATGTTTGTTTTATTTTATAACCGTAAAGTTGCTTAATTCGCAAATGATCTGAAATATATTGATTCATCATCAGGCTACCTGGGTAGGACGTCGGTCTAAGGACAGGTAGTCCTTTGTAGAACATTGCACTAATTATAGCTTGTCTGAAAAAAATCTCTACCTCTAGATCTCTCGCTTCTTCAGTTCAAGATCAATTTGATGTCTTGGATCCACTTTCTTTTTGGTCTGCTCCTTCCTGAACCATGCTATCCTATATTTTTCTTTCTAGCCGACAGTGCTTTTTGAAGTTGTCGTCGTATTTTATTTTCTTCTGTAGAATAGTGTTTATTAGACTTGAGAACGGAATGACTTTACTGCAAACCGGGAATTCCCATATCTGCTCAGCCACCGTTCCAGAAATTTCGTTTATAATGAAAGCCAGTTCTTTACAAATTGTAGGTCTTTTAATATATAGGCATTGCTCTCTTTTCATTATCTATGCTTTCTTAGACAATTTTTTGTATAATTTTGTTTTGAATTAAAGTATATGTGTGTGTGCGTGTGTGTATGTGTGTGTGTGTGTGTATGTGTGCGCGCGCGCTAATTATAATCTTAATTACAGAAACGGAAAAATAGTTATAGATAATGAATGCAAGACATTATGCTATGTTTATCTTCTTTCTTTCCTCATTTGCCTTTCAGCGTCGATGGAAAAGATAATTGCTGAGTTTTTTGTGTGTGCTCTTCTGCTTGCCTCTGCTGTTGTTATGTTTACTAGTGTTTTTAATATCCGCCAATCCATCTTTTATGTGGTCCATACTAGGGTCTGGTGTTCTCGCAACGTTTATTGAAGGCTCGTTGTGTTGTGGTTTGATCTTTTGACTTATAACGCGGCCAGGCCATTTAAATCTTTGTTTCTTTATATATTATATGACAAGGATTATTCCTAGCTTCCTTCTCGGTTCTTCAGTTCTGATCTTATCTCTCAGACTGTTTCCTGTCATGGGCCTAACACAGTTCATCTGGGTAGATGTTATTTTTCTTATTGTTTTTTTTCATATATGGTCCAGGATTGGCATTTTATGTTGATGAAAAACAAAAATAAAGTCCTTAATCTCGGTACCAAAAAAGATAAAAGAAATTGTAAATAAGAAAATTACCTCCAAATTCACTATTAAAATATACTTATAAAATACTATTTATAATTGAAAGTAAAGAACGCGCATTTGTTTTAAGAAGACAGCGAAGAATATTGATGATTATCATGTTGTGTGTAAAAGTTGTACATGCGTCTTAAACGTTATCTAGTGCTTGTTTGCTGCATTCATTACACGTTCAGTGTCAATTTTCCCATACTGTGATATCAATAGACTCATGAATAATATAAGCATGCCGCTAATGTTTCCAGCATCTCTCCCATTTTAATCATCAGGTTTCCTACTAGCAAAACTCCCAACATTGACTAGGGTAATAAATCCACACCAACTACTGGAGGTTGAAGACTTCCAAGTGTGCTATCTACTCATCACACATAGCGATCATCATATTAGTTTTCCTTCAGCATCGACTGAGAATATGCCACTATTAAACAATGACTACCCCACTTGTTGGAGCGTCATATAACATCACAGAGCTGCAGTCATCGTTCCAGTCTTCAATATCATTCGCTATGCAGCAACAGCTGGAATAATAGTAACAGCAGTATTATATTTATAGCATCTGTTGTTGTAGTATTATTATTACTATTATTATTATTATTATTAGTAGTAGTAGTAGTAGTAGTAGTAGGGTTAGCAGTAGTAGAAGAAGTATAATAATAATAATTATTATTATTATTAGTATTATTATTATTATTATTAGTAGTAGTAGTAGAAGAAGTATAATTATTATTATTATTATTATTAGTAGTAGTAGTAGTAGTAGTAGTAGTAGTAGCAGTAGTAGTAGTAGTAGAAGTATTATTATTATTATTATTAGTAGTAGAATTATTATTATTATTAGTACGTAGTATTAGTAGCAGTAGTAGTAGTAGAAGTATTATTATTATTATTATTACATGTAGTAGTAGTAGTAGTAGTAGAAGTATAATTATTATTGTTATTAGTAGTAGTAGTAGTAGTAGAAGTATTATTATTATTGTTATTAGTAGTAGTAGTAGTAGTAGTAGTAGTAGTAGTAGTAGTAGTAGAAGTATTATTATTATTATTAGTAGTAGTAGTAGTAGAAGTATTATTATTATTATTATTAGTAGTAGTAGTAGTAGTAGTAGAAGTATAATTATTATTATTATTAGTATTATTATTATTATTATTAGTAGTAGTAGTAGTAGTAGTAGTAGCAGTAGTAGTAGCAGTAGAGTTGTAGTAGTAGTAGTAGTAGTAGTAGTATTATTAATAGTAGTAGTAGTAGTAGTAGTAGTAGTAGTAGTAGTAGTAGTAGTGGTAGTAGTAATAGAAGTAGTAAAAAGCATTTGACAGTATTCATAGAGATTCTTTGTGGAAAATTCTGAAGCAATACGGCATACCATCAAAAATCATAAATATTATTAAAGACATGTATGATGGTTACACATGTGCAGTTCGAACAGAGGAAGGACTGAGCGAATGTTCCCCAATAGAAACTGGGGTTAAGCAAGGATGTATTGTATCGCCCTTATTATTTGTAGTTGTTATGGACTTCATAATGAAGCAATGCTGCACTGGTAATAAAGGCATCGAATTGATACAAGGAGACTATTTGTAGAACCTCGACATTGCTGATGACATAGTCCTCATCAGCAGTCAGATAAAAACGGTGCAGGAAAACACAAATGAACTATCAGTAATAGCCAGCAAAATTGGGCTTGAGATCAATCATGAAAAGACTAAGGTCATGAAAAGCTTAATTCCAACAGACAACAAAATATACATGGAAAACAAACCAGTGGAAGAGATCGATCACTTTATCTATCTTGGAAGTCACATTGATCGAGAAAGGGATACAAGTAAAGAAATTAGAACCAGAATAGCTAAAGCAGCAATGTCTTTCAGAAGCCCTGAAAAGTTGTGGAAATCAACACTCATCAGCACAAACACAAAACTTAGATTATTCAAATCAAATGTGCCATCAACCCTTCTGTATGCGTGTGAAAGCTGGAAAACAACAAGAGATATAGAAACAAAGTTGAACGCATTCGAAAATAAATGTCTAAGGAAAATACTTGGTATAGCGTGGAACGAATTCAAAACAAATGAGGAAAATAGAGAAATCGCCAATCAACCACTAATATCTTCAGTAATAAAGAAAAGACGATGGTCATATGTTGGACATGTGATGAGAAGAGATAATAACCGAATAATAAAGCAAACCCTCATGTGTAAAACAACAGGCAAGAGGAAAAGAGGAAGACCCAGAGAGACACTGAGAAGATCGTTGATGAGAGAGGCAAGAGCAGCAGGAATCGGCTCCCTCAATGAGATAGAGCTACTTGCACAGAAAAGAGACAAATGGCGATATTTGATAAAATATCTTTAAAAGAATTGAAAACTGCTAGAATAAAAATTTAGATAAGAGAAGGAGTATCTTGGTCTACGTCCTATGGGCCGGCTACGTCTCGAAAAGTCAATAGATATATAGATATAGACAGACAGACAGACAGACAGACAGACAGACAGACAGACAGACAGACAGACAGACAGACAGACAGACAGACAGATATATAGGTAGGTAGGTAGGTAGGTAGGTAGGTAGGTAGCTATGTAGCTAGGTAGGTAGGTAGGTAAGTAGGTAGGTAGGTAGGTAGGTAGGTAGGTAGGTAGGTAAGTAGGTAGGTAGGTAGGTAGGTAGGTAGGTAGGTAGGTAGGTAGTAGTAATAATCTAAATTCCATATCTCAGCAAGAAGTATATATCTCGCTCTAAGGGTTAAATCCCTATCCCTTAGAGTTGTCATAATCTTCAGAGCTGAAACCGGGACAACTGGGGTGTTTTTAGAGGCGAAACAGGAAAACATCATGTTATCATAATAAAACACAGAAATGTCTAATAAATTTTGATAACACAAAGTTAATTATGTCGCTTTTACTAATTTACCTTGCTCTTGCGATTTCGACACAAAATAACATTTCAATCTGGTCGAAATCGGCTTTTTTTCTGGGAAAGTGAAGCGGCACGGGCGTAATACTGACCACATTACCCCAAAAATCATGTGCCGAAGGTCTGTAAAAAGTATGGTCACAAACACCATATTCCCTATACGTCACTTGGCGTGACGGGGCTCTTTACTCTTTACTTACTTTATGGTTGAAGTGCTAGCAGAATCATTATCATCAAGTGCCAAGCCAACTGGCGTAGGTGATCATGTCTCGCCACAACTTTCGATCTCGACAGTTATTTATCATTTTTGTTGTTGATATTCTGCCAAGCCATTCTCTTTAACAGTCTTGTATATTTTCTCTTTGCTTCCCTCTATCTCTTCGTCCCTCAATTTTCCTAGTTGTCACGATATATTTCAGCTGTTCTCTCCTCATTTCGTGGCTAAAAGTGATGGTTGTTCCTTCCTAATATTTAAAATTAACTCTCTTTTTGCTTTGGCGTCTTTCAGAACGTTTTCATTACTCTTCTTAGCTATCCATGGTATTCTCAACATTCTTCTGTAAAACCACATTTCTACAGCCTCCGATGATTTTCTTGCTTGTAGAATACATATTTGATTTATGTTTGAGGCTCCCTATATGTTCTGTTATGTACCCACCTCCTCCCACATTCAATGGAAATGTAATATTTACACATTTTGCATTCTGTTTCATTCTCACCTCTACTTCGTTTTATGAAGGATCATTCTTCTGAATATTTCTCTTGAAACGAACACTTCGTCATTTCGAAATAAAGTCTCCTCTTTTGTCTTTCGCTATTTTAGAGTAGATCATAAATTGGAAATTCAACAAAAATGTCGCCTCATACACTAACAAATTCTCACCGCTGATTTTTTTTTTTTTTCAAAATGAGCTTGATTAGGCAGGAAGGTAAAAAAAAAATCGAGACAAATGGGTGTCCCGAAGACATATTTTGTGACAGTGAATTATTTCATTGAAAACTGGCACTGTCCCAGAAAACCGGGACGTCTTGCAACCCTACTCTCCCTCAATATTTGCCTTGTAACTTATCCGTAAACACACCTATGTTATTCATGTCAAAATTTTTAGATATTAACTTTTTTTAAAGCTCATACACAGGGCAGGTTCAAGTACTGGCAAGTCGTGGCGTGCCATGTGTTTAGGGGCGCCATCAAGAATCTTCCAAAATTTGTCGTTTTTTCATTGTGAAAATGTGTATTTTGTATTTGTACACTTAAAAAGGGCGCCGAAGTTCAGTTTGCCCAGGGCGCTATCAACCATAGGGCCGCCACTGCTCATACACTCTGATGTCTGTAGACTAGCTAGGGGTAAAGACATATACATGCGAGGCTGCTGTGAAGCTAACGAAAAGGTTAAACAAGATAAATATAATGAATTATATATATATTTTTTTTTTCATCTTTTCCAAACGAGACAAATTTAGACACATCACAATGAAGAGCAATAATAAAAAAAAAAAAAAAAAAAAAAAAAAAAAAAATGAGCTGACAAACGATCGGAAAGATACCAGGAAACTTAATAGCACAGTAGGAAGTCCATATCTAAAACCATAAAAAAAAAAAAAACTGTAGAGACAGAAAGTCGCGAAGATGCACAGCTGCACCAGCGCAGCAGGCAATAAAGTATTAGTATTATTTGTATGGAGGTTGAACAATTAAAAACACACAAGGAGTTATCTTGTTCTACATATCTCATTCTACCTACTGAACTGTGAAATCGATTTCTAGCATGATCGTTTAACCACCAGCGATACTTTCATAATATTATTTTTTTATAACCAGTGATTCTTAATATTTTCTTCTTATGGGGACATACACATACATAATACGCACACACACATAGACACGTTCGCGCGCGCGCACACCCACACACACATACGCCACATTCACAAACACTCTCATATAAACACACTCTCACACTCTAACACAAACACTCACATAAACACACTCTCACACACACACACAGACACCACACCAGCTCCCTCGCCGATATTGAGCAAACCGCCCAGAACAGAGCCGTGTGACAAGACACGATTCTGGCCCCGTGCAAGGTCTGACACTTGATAACAAAGAACGTGGAACACAAGCGTCTAGAATGTCTGCTCCATGAGCCCTTTCCTGCTCGAAAGGACAATTGACAGATAGATATATTAGAGCAACTATTGTTGTTATAACTACAGTTTAGCATTGGCGAGAAATTCATATTAAAGGTAATTAGCTGTACCCAGTGATCGACACTCATGGGCTGGATGCCGGCAAGGTCTTTTCAAAAGTACTTCGATTCTGCTTCCCTTCATCATACTAAAATTATAAACAAAGTTGCATAAACCGAACAAAATAAAACTGTAGTCCAGGTTTTGTCCTTCTCAAAGATACCACATTCTGAGTTTGGCTATTCGAAAGATTGGCGGAGGAAAAAAAAACAGCGGGTATTTTTTTTTTTTTTTTTGTAAGGACGTAGGTCAAGTTGAACATGTCAATGTAAAGAAGTAACTTTGGAGAAGAGGGTATTAATGGATTAATAAATGGGAATCACCATGTTAATCTTTCTCTTCACAAATGTACGAAACATCCAAGCTTCAGTGATTTAGTATATCTCGATTTTCTCGGTTTATAGGATTGAATGCCAGTGCGTGCATGTTCTGGCAACACGTCGCATTTTTTTGCGATGGGAGTCAAATTAAAATTATAAATTAAATTCATTGCTCGTAGTAAAAAATAAATTTAAGTGTTCTTGTGTGTGATTTTGAACATATTTATTTGTGATCAATACCAAATGAAACCATAAGAAAAATGGTAGGTATAAAACCGCGCCAAGAATATATAGAACAACTTCAATGGTTGGGCCACCTGGTCAGAATGAATCCTCACCAATCACCATCAAGGGCGTTCTTCTCGAGAATGCATGGAAAAAGACCAAGAGGAAGACCCAGAAGAAGATGGATAGATGCAGTGACAGAGACATGTAACAACAAAGGAAAGTCACTGATTCAGACAGTTCGAGCAGCTCAAGAACGACAAATGATATAACCACGACACCTTTTCGGTATCAGTGAGAAAGAGAAAAGAAAGAAAATAAGATAGGATTGAATGATAGGGCTGTGCAAACAAATAGAATGTCTTGATTGTGTACATATATATATATATATATATATATATATATATATATACACACATAACATTGCCTAACATAATATACATACATATCACTACAATACATAATAAACACACATAACAGTACATTACACAATATACATACACTTACATATATATATATATATACATACACATATACGTAACATTACATAACATAACATACATACATACACACACATACAAACACACAAATACACATACATACATACATACATACATACATACATACATACATACATACATACATACATACATACATACATACATACATACATACATGCATGCATACATACATACATACATACATACATACATACATACATACATACATACATACATGCATACATACATACATACATACATGCATACATACATACATACATGCATACATGCATGCATGCATACGCACGCACGCACTCACGCACTCACGCACGCACGCACGCACACACACACATACACACATACACACATACATACATACAAATGTAATAAATACTCGATTGAACCCAACTGAAAAGAAACCTAATTCTCTACAAATCAGTCGACACAAATCCTTCATATAATCATATAAGACTGGTCTATTACGATTTCGCATACTACGACAATGTAACGATAGCAATTGCATATTTTGATTATACATTCACCACATCTCCGGCTTGTTGCAGGAGCTACTGAGTTAAGTGCTCTGTGCACACCGTGAGCTGTGTGTCTCATCAGTTTTGATCATGTTTCGATATTCCAATTGTTTACGATGAATGATGATATCGTATGACAGGGAACAGTTGGCTGTGTTCACTTTCTGCGCGGTTTCGCCTTATGTCTTTTGGCGTGTGCTGAGACTGCTACGATGGGGACTACAGTTAACTTTCTTTGTTTTGGAGATGAGTAGTAATTCAGATGTTTCCACTGGCACGGGCGGTTGAGCTATTATGGATTTTAATTCGTTTGCAGTAATACCGAGGCCTTCCATAACCAATAACCAATAATTCACCACACTGTGGTCTGTGCCACTATAACATTAGACCCAGAACCTTCCTGTATATTTCTAACACTCAAATATCCAGCGTTCTAAAATACATTATTTGGATTATAAATAGACCTCATTGCCGGGGGAACTTTCTGGTATTTTGCTATAAAATGTCTCTTCGTGACATTACCAGAATTTCTTCCTGCTCAATCAATCATTGAAAGTAGTTTAGCGCGGGATATCCTGCCACTGGTCAAGCGACACGTCAGCCCATACTGACGTAACAACTGCAGCTGCTCAGTTCTCATCCTTACTGCTGTCTTCACATTCCATCTAAAGTTTTACTAAGGCCTGCGGGTTGAAAGGGAAAACTCGGAATCACCCAAAATTGGTGACATCTTCAGTTATGTGAGTTGTATATACAACTGATGTAATTTAACCAACAGCCACCACTGCTCATAAAGTTGAAAACGTCACAAACTTTGGGTGGTTTGGGTGGTCCTAACAATTGTTCTTGATAAATGGGAAAAGACATGGCTTAAGATAATCATCATCATGTGCCTACGCCACACTTCAAGGCCAGTCGCAAGCAGCACTATCACAGCGTGCAGGCGCCAAAACCATGCAGATTTTGTGCTCAGGTGAATGCGACCGGACTACTTCTGTCTCCACAAACAAAAATCCAAAGGAGAAAGAATCACTAGAAACCATATTGGGGCAAAAATGACACTAGTCCTGAATCTGATTTGTCTAAGCGGCAATCATTCTGGCCGCTGCACCAAGCAGAAGCTCATGATAAAGATCACCCCTTATAAAATATGTGTACTTAGCACCTTCGTATTGTGCTCTAAGACGTGACCTATTTTTTTCAAGGCATGAAAGGAGATTTAGTAGTTTTAAATCTGCGCTGTCTTCGCAAAATAATGAGTATTTAATGCATTGTAGGACAGAATAATTAGTTCACATGTTTTACATTACGTCAAGCGTCCATCCATGGAGACGAATTACAAAGATAACAATTGATGTGGTTGGGCTATGTTAGAGGGACCGACAATAATCGATTCTCTGTGCAGCTTCTATATGCCAATGGAAGCTTAGCGATGGCAAGAGACCTATGGGCAGATCAAAACTTAGGTACAGAAATGTAAAGCAGCCCTGAACGTAAGGGATTGGGCCAGCCTGGCAAAATATCGTGTCGCATAAAGACCATGAATAAAGAGATACGGAATTCTATTCTAATGAGAGTTCTGCACAGTTCACATGCTTTATAGGCAAAGGGGGTAATGAAAGCGAGACGCCAATGTGGATACTGGAACTCTGGCTAGAACTGTCATCTATCACGTGTCTTAAGTGTGGATACTAGAAATCTGGCTAGAACTGTCATCTATCACGTGTCTTAAGTGTGGATACTGGAACTCTGGCTAGAACTGTCATCTATCACGTGTCTTAAGTGTGGATACTGGGACTCTGGCTAGAACTGTCATCTATCACGTGTCTTAAGTGTGGATATTGGAACTCTGGCTAGAACTGTCATCTATCACGTGTCTTAAGTGTGGATACTGGGGCACTGGCTAGAACTGTCATCTATCACGTGTCTTAAGTGTAGATACTGGAACTCTGGCTAGAACTGTCATCTATCACGTGTCTTAAGTGTAGATACTGGAACTCTGGCTAGAACTGTCATCTATCACGTGTCTTAAGTGTGGATACTGGGACTCTGGCTAGAACTGTCATCTATCACGTGTCTTAAGTGTGGATACTGGGACTCTGGCTAGAACTGTCATCTATCACGTGTCTTAAGTGTGGATACTGGGACTCTGGCTAGAACTGTCATCTATCACGTGTCTTAAGTGTAGATACTGGAACTCTGGCTAGAACTGTCATCTATCACGTGTCTTAAGTGTAGATACTGGAACTCTGGCTAGAACTGTCATCTATCACGTGTCTTAAGTGTAGATACTGGAACTCTGGCTAGAACTGTCATCTATCACGTGTCTTAAGTGTAGATACTGGAACTCTGGCTAGAACTGTCATCTATCACGTGTCTTAAGTGTAGATACTGGAACTATGGCTAGAACTGTTATCTATCACGTGACACTGGCTAGAACTGTCATCTATCACGTGTCTTAAGTGTGGATACTGGGACACTGGCTAGAACTGTCATCTATCACGTGTCTTAAGTGTGGATACTAGAAATCTGGCTAGAACTGTCATCTATCACGTGTCTTAAGTGTAGATACTGGAACTCTGGCTAGAACTATCATCTATCACGTGTCTTAAGTGTAGATACTGGAACTCTGGCTAGAACTGTCATCTATCACGTGTCTTAAGTGTAGATACTGGAACTCTGGCTAGAACTGTCATCTATCACGTGTCTTAAGTGTAGATACTGGAACTCTGGCTAGAACTGTCATCTATCACGTGTCTTAAGTGTGGATACTGGAACTCTGGCTAGAACTGTCATCTATCACGTGTCTTAAGTGTAGATCCTGGGACTCTGGCTAGAACTGTCATCTATCACGTGTCTTAAGTGTGGATACTGGGACACTGGCTAGAACTGTCATCTATCACGTGACACTGGCTAGAACTGTCATCTATCACGGGTCTTAAGTGTGTATACTGGGACACTGGTTAGAACTGTCATCTATCACGTGTCTTAAGTGTGTATACTGGGACACTGGCTAGAACTGTCATCTATCACGTGTCTTAAGTGTGTATACTGGGACACTGGCTAGAACTGTCATCTATCACGTGTCTTAAGTGCGGATACTGGGACTCTGGCTAGAACTGTCATCTATCACGTGTCTTAAGTGTGGATACTGGGACACTGGCTAGAACTGTCATCTATCACGTGTCTTAAGTGTGGATACTGGGACACTGGCTAGAACTGTCATCTATCACGTGACACTGGCTAGAACTGTCATCTATCACGTGACACTGGCTAGAACTGTCATCTATCACGTGTCTTAAGTGTGGATGCTGGGACACTGGCTAGAACTGTCATCTATCACGTGTCTTAAGTGTGGATACTGGGACACCTGGCTAGAACTGTCATCTATCACGTGTCTTAAGTGTGGATACTGGGACACTGGCTAGAACTGTCATCTATCACGTGTCTTAAGTGTGGATACAGGGACACTGGCTAGAACTGTCATCTATCACGTGTCTTAAGTGTGGATACTGGGATCCTGGCTAGGGTCAGTGAAGGGAAGAACTGAGCCACTGTCATCTACCATGTGTGTCTTAAAGGACGATTTGCAACGTTGAGATCAATGTCTTCGCCAGTGCTTGGGAGTTCGTGCATCTGAGTTGAAACTATCGTCAGTGCTATCGCTAGTGTGTGGCGGGCGTGGTTCATATTATGAAACGTGCTGAGGAAGGGATCTGAACACAATGGAATTGTCTGTTGTGCAATTAATGATGATCTGTCGACTGAACTAAACTAATTAAAGCTAGAAAGAGCAGTGGCCTGCCTGCAGATGCTGTAACATGTGTGAGTGTATGTGTGTGTGCGTGTCCTTTGGTGTCTTGACAGATGGTTGATAGCAAGCAATCATGATAAACCAGTAGCTTGATACAATATTAGTGTCTTATGCTGAATGCTGTTTTACTGAACAGCTCTCTCGGGGCTGAATCTGCAGATTCTCATTATCATCGAGTGCCGTCTCCGCATCGAAGGTTGACTACCATGGAGCGCCATTCCACTCTGTCTCTTGCGTTGATGGTGCATAGGTTGACTTGTCCATCTTTTGATGTTACTCGTCCATGTTAGTCTTGGTCTGCCTCTTCCTCTTTTACCTTGTATTTTTCCTTCCAATATTACTTTTACTAGGATTTTGTGTCTTTTAACATGGCCCAAAAATTTCATTTGTCTGGTCTGAACTGCGTTTAGTAGTTCTCTTTTCATTTTTAGTTGTTTTAAAACTTCATCGTTTGTTTTCTTTTCTTTCCATCCAATTCTACCTATTCTTCTATAAATCCACATTTCAAAGGCTTCAATTTCTGTTCTGTTTTCTGGTCTAATGTTCATGTTTCTGCACCAAACCGGAATATTGAGAAGATGTAACATTTTGCCATTCTTAGTTTAGCCCTGTTGTTATTTGTTTGATTTTATTATATTTTTCATGGCATTGAAATTGCTTTTTGCCATTCCTATTCTTTTATTTATTTCAGTTGTACATTTTCCATCACTGGTTATAGTATGTCCCAGGTAGTTGTAGCTCTGGGCTGTCTCTAGATGTATTCCTTCAACTTTGATATTTAATTGTAGGTCTTGCGAATTTTCTTTGTTTATGATCATAGTTTTAGTCTTTTGATATTCATATCTAGTCCATTTGTTTTGCTTGTCATGTTTATTACATTAAGTAATTGTTGTAGATCTTTAGGATTTTCTGCTAGTAGTACAGTATCATCAGCATATCTTAGGTTATTGATTATCTTTCCATTAATTACTGCAGAATTAATCAGATGTATTCGCGATGCCTGACCTTGTCTCCATTCTCCTGCGCCTTTTGTCTTCTGAATTTGATGTCAGCGCCGTCTCAAAAATTTGCAGTGTCGTTATTATTATTATTTTTTTTTACATTTTTATTCTCTATGTGCTACGATATGCAGCCAGATCTCTCAATTTCTGTCGCTGATAGAAAATTCACTCAATGAAACCATGCAACCATCCTTATATCTCAGCACTGGTCTATCATTTGGTCTCTTTCCGTGCTTATGTTCGCCGTACAGTATTATTTACTTTTATTTATATTTATATTTATAATTATATTAATTATATATATATATATATATATATATAATATTATATTATAATATATTTTATAATATTAATAATATATTTATAATTATATTTGATTGGGAATACGATTGTAACCTAGTAAGGTGATACAATACTTCTTTTCCCTTATAAGTAATATGGGGTATGCTCTACCTAGTAGCACAAAGGCACGTACTTAACAAGCTTGAGAACTACTGCAGCTACCCTACAATGCTAATCTCCACGTGCTGGACTTACTAAATGTCAAGACGATACAAACACTTCCTTTTGCTAAGTTCGTAACAAGTAGAGCGAATGTTACGTGTCAGCTGCGGCTGTGTACAACACACATATAATTGTTGCGTTACAAGGTCGTGTTCTAGTTTGTGACCCCACTTCACGGAACAACGAACAAGTGTATAGATAGAGCAAGTACTTGTACTATGGTGGTGGTGGAGTGGGGAAGTGTGAAGGACGCTCAACAGTGCCTAACCTGAAAGTTGTTATCAACTCATAGTAGTAGTGGTAGTAGCAGCGGTAGAAGTAGTAGTAGTAGTAGTAGTAGTAGTAGCAGTAGAAGTAGTAGCAGCAGCGCTAGAAGTAGTAGTAGCAGCAGCGGTAGAAGTAGTAGCAGCAGCAGCGGTAGAAGTAGTAGTAGCAGCAGCGGTAGAAGTAGTAGCAGCAGCAGCGGTAGTAGTAGTAGAGTAGTAGTAGCAGTAGTAGTAGTAGCAGCGGTAGAAGTAGTAGCATCGGTAGAAGTAGTAGCAGCAGCAGCGGTAGAAGTAGTAGTGGCAGCAGCAGCGGTAGAAGCAGTAGTAGTAGCAGCGGTAGAAGTAGTAGTAGCAGCAGCGTAAGAAGTTGTAGCAGCAGCAGCGGTAGTAGTAGTAGTAGTAGTAGTAGTAGTAGTAGTAGTAGCAGCAGCAGCGCTAGAAGTAGTAGCAGCAGCAGCGGCAGTAGTAGTAGAGCAGTAGTAGCAGTAGTAGTAGTAGTAGTAGTAGTAGCAGCGGTAGAAGTAGCAGCATCGGTAGAAGTAGTAGCAGCAGCAGCAGCGGTAGTAGCAGCAGCGGTAGTAGTAGCAGTAGCAGCAGCAGTAGAAGTAGTAGTAGCAGCAGCAGCAGCGGTAGAAGTAGTAGTAGCAGCAACAGCGGTAGTAATAGTAGTAGAGTAGTATTAGTAGTAGCAGCGGTAGAAGTAGTAGTAGCAGCAGCGTTAGAAGTAGTAGCAGCAGCAGCAGTAGTAGAAGTAGTAGAAGTAGTAGTAGTAGTAGTAGCTGCAGCAGCGGTAGAAGTAGTAGCTGCAGCAGCGGCAGTAGTAGTAGAGTAGTAGTAGCAGTAGTAGTAGTAGTAGTAGTAGTAGTAGTAGTAGCAGCGGTAGAAGTAACAGCATCGGTAGAAGTAGCAGCAGCCGCAGCAGCGGTAGTAGTAGTAGTAGTAGAGTAGTCGTAGTAGTAGTAGTAGAGTAGTAGTAGAGTAGTAGTAGTAGTAGTAGAGTAGTAGGAGAGTAGTAGTAGTAGAGTAGTAGTAGTAGTAGTAGTAGTAGTAGAGTAGTAGTAGAGTAGCATTAGTAGTAGAGTAGTAGTAGCAGTAGAGTAGTAGTAGAGTAGTAGTAGTAGCATAGCAGCATAGTAGTAGTAGATTAGTAATAGTAGTAGAGTAGTAGTAGTAGAGTAGTAGTAGAGCAGTAGTAGTAGTAGTAGTAGAGTAGTAGCGGTAGTAGAGTAGTAGTAGTAGTAGTAATAGAGTAGTAGTAGTAGAGTAGTAGTATAGTAATAGTAGTAGAGTAGTAGTAGAGTAGTAGTAGTAGAGTAGTAGTAGTAGTAGTAGAGTAGTAGTAGTAGTAGTAGTAGTAGTAGTAGTAGTGCAGTAGTAGTAGTAGTAGTAGTGGTAGTAGTAGAATAGTAGTAGTAGTTGAGTAGTAGTAGAGTAGTAGTAGTAGTAGTAGTATTTGATTAGTAGTAGTAGTAGTAGTAGTAGCAGTAGTAGTAGTAGTAGTAGAAGCAGCAGCGGTAGAAGTAGTAGTAGCAGCAGCGGTAGAAGTAGTAGCAGCAGCAGCGGTAGTAGTAGTAGAGTAGTAGTAGTATCAGTAGTAGTAGTAGTGGCAGCGGCGGCGGTTAGCGGCGGTGGAGGTGGTGGTAGCGGTGGCGGTAGCGGTGGCGGTAGTGGTGGTAGCGGTAACAGTAGCGGTAGTAGTAGTAGTAGTAGTAGTAGTAGTAGTAGTAGTAGTAGTAGTATAGTAGTAGTAGTAGTAGTAGTAGTAGTTGTAGTAGCTGACTGTCACTCATAGTTGACTATGGATTTTGCAGTACCCCTATGAAATGTTATTTTTTTCTTTTCCCTCACCGTGTATTCTCTCTTTCTATGAATCTGTCTGCTTCTTGTTTGAGTTGGAGCTTTAGAGTGTGTTTCCAAAGATTGCAGTGTGAAGCTAATTCTTCTCAGCCTGCAGGGTTTATGTTCAGAGTCTTCATGTCAAGTTTACACCCGTCACCTCATAGCTGATTGTTTAAATCATCATCGAGTGTTGTCTCCGCAAAGAAGGTTGGCTACCATGGATCGCCATTCCACTCTGTTTCTTGCTTTTATGGTGCAAGTTGTCATAGATTGACTTGTCCATCTTTTGATGTTACTCGTCCATGTTAGTCTTGGTCTGCCTCTTTTACCTTGTATTTTCCCTTCCAATGTTACTTTTAGTAGGCTGTTGTGTCTTTTAACATGTCCCAAAATTTCATTTGTCTTGTCTTAATTGTATTTAGTAGTTTTATTTTTATTTTTAGTTGTTTTAAAAAACTTCATCGTTTGTTTTCTTTTCTTTCTACCCAATTCTACCTATTCTTCTATAAATCCACATTTCAAAGGCTTCAATTTTCTGTTCTGTTTTCTTGTCTAATGTCCATGTTTCTGCACCATACAGGAATATTGAGAAGATGTAACATTTTGCTATTCTTAGTTTTAGCACTGGTGTTATTTGTTTTGTTGTTAGTATATTTTTCATGGCATTAAAATTACTTTTTACCATTCCTATTGTTTTGTTTATTTCAGTTTTACATTTTCCATCACTGGTTATAGTATGTCCTAGGTAGTTGTAGCTTTGAACTGTCTCCAGATGTATTTCTTCAACTGTGATATTTATTTGTAGGTCTTGAGAATTTTCTTTGTTTGTGATCATAGTTTTAGTCTTTTGATATTCATATCTAGTCCATATCTTTTGCTTGTTATGTTTATTACATTTAGCAATTGCTGTAGGTCTTTAGGATTTTCTGTAGAACAGTATCATCAGCCTATCTTAGGTTATTGATTATCTTTCCATTAATGTTTAGGCCTGGTATCTCATTGATGTTTTTAAAGATTTGCTCAGTGTATAGATTGAACAATTTATGATCTGAATCTGATGAGAATTTGATTAATTATTTTAAATCAAAATCATAGATTAACAGCTGATCAAGATCCTATTATATCGCTCTATAAAATAAAATAAAATAAAAATAAACGATCTCTAAGGCATTTTCCCATTACTGAGGGTCTGCCTGTGAAGGGGAACTGTAGGACCGGAGAATAAAGGGCGCTTGTCCAGTGCAGTCGCTGCGAGATGTTCGGGTCTAACTTTTTTTATTTCTTCCCCGATAGAAGAATAACTTTTGACCCTGCCGGGTTTCGAACCCGCGCTCTCCTGTATGGTGTTACCACTCTGTGATTATACCTAACTCATCTTGGCTAAGTGATCGTGAGGGAAGGTCACGCAAAACTACCATGCTGATGTCGGATGTGTTGGGCCAAATGAACACGTATCATAGCTAGCTGAAAACTGCAACACAACGCAACTACGCCCACTTAACGCTCTTTGAAGATCGAACAATAAAAAAGAGAAGCCGTTTGGACAAAAAGAAACAGTGTAAGCAGGGACAGATTAGTAAATATTGTAATTACAGCTTGTAATTTGCGACAAAAGATACACCCTTTTTCAAACATCTTTACTAAGAATGTTAGCACTATATACTGTTGTAATTTGTCTTAACGTTAATAAATAACCTACCCTGAGCACTTTTATTTATTTATTTTTTTAACAGACAGCTTTATTAATAGAGATAATGAGCTGAAAGCGTTCAGACTCATAGCTGATGTCACGATTGACGTACCAGAGCTGACTATGACACACTACACTTTGGACCTTAGAAACAACTGATATAGTCCGTTCACAAATTTGTGCCCACAGAGTTTATTATTTATCTTGGAAACTGATGAATTTCTGTAATTCTTTTTCGTGAAATGTTATTTCTTTTCACCGACCTTCAGTCTGATTTTTTTGCCCTACTGTCATGCATTTAGGAAAGATTTTTGCTTATTTGGGGTATATAAAAATATTATTTTCTTTGCTTGTCCTAAATTTTAGGATTTTACAATGCCCACTATTGTTGTAATTAACTCACCAATTAAAAAAGGCAAATTTCACGTGCACGCCACACAATTTTAGCACCGTTTCGCACTCTTAACTTGTAAGGATCACCACTCCGATGTTTTTTTTTTTGGTTTTTTTTTTGTAATTTCATTTTCGGTTTCTTGTTAAATTGGTCCAGAGGCGTATTTTGACAAAATATTTACAATTAATGAATATTCCTGTATGTGTGATACTTTGTAAGCTGTTGTGAAGCGACTACTTGATTTTTAAAACCATTAAGAGTTTAAAATGTAGATTCATCACTATGCAAAAGGTAACTGTGTTATTGTACATGCGCTTTTCAAGGAATTAAAAAGGGGTTGGTTATATTACAATATTTAAAAAAAAACCTGCATGATTGATCAAGAATAAGGAAACAATGGACAGAATACATTAAAGATCTTCATAATGATGAACGAACAGAAATAAATATTAAGGATAATGGAGAAAGACCAGAAATACTCAGAGAAGAAGTGGATGACGCCTTGCGTAATATGAAAGCAGGAAAAGCTCCTGGACCAGATAATATAACTAAAGATGAGATTGAAGTCATAGGTGATTTTGGAATAGAAATAATAACAAAAATATTTAATAATATCCACAACAACAGATATATACCAGACGACATGCTTAAATCAATATTCATAGCACTACCAAAGAAATCGGGTGCGATTGAATGCGATGACTGGTTGGTTGCGTTTCGCCCGATGAATAAAGTATTCTAGAGTATCGTGGTAGACTAGAATATTCTTCATCATCCGCCCTTACAAGGACGTAGTGGACGTGTCTGCGTTGTGTTGTGGTTTGCAGTATAACTGTTATATTTGCGCCTTTCGGCCCAACACACCCGACTTCAGCACGAGTCATATGACTAAGATATTACTAAGAATTATCATACGAAGAGTGCGAAACAAAATCAGTCCAGAAATTATCGATGAACAGTATGGTTTTGTTGGAGGTAAAGGAACGAGAAATGCCATATATATCATAAGATCTTTAGTAGAAAGCGCCATAGAGGTGAAAACAGGTCTATACCTATGTTTCATAGATTATACCAAGCCATTTGATAAAGTAAAGCACCAAGAAATAATTAAAATTTCAGAAAGCATAAACATAGACAGCAAAGATCTAAGAATAATAAAGAACATGTAGTGGCAAAAACAGCGGCCACAAGAACTGGAAACCAATTGGAATGTTTCAAGAAATAAAACAGGGTGTTAGACAAGGTTGTGTGCTGTCACCAGATTTGTTTAATATTTATAGTGAGATTATTTTAAGATCTATAAGGTGCATGCCTGGAATAACAATTGGAGGTCCTAATATAAATAATCTAAGTTATGCTGATGATACAGTCTTAATCGCTAAGAGTGAAAATGAGTTACACAAGAAATGTTGGACATTGTAGTGAAGGAAAGCAAAAATAAAGGACTCCGCCTTAATAGTAAAAAGACAGAGGTAATGGTAACAACAAAGAAAAATGCATCACCTCAGTGCAAAATAAAGACAAGTGGAACAATATTAAAACAGGTAAATGAATTTAAATATTTGGGAACTTTGTTAACCTCAGGCGGAAGATGTACAAAAGAGGTGAGATGTAGAATGGCTCAGGCAAAAGCAGCTTTCCAAAAAATGAGGAAGATACTATGTAATCCATTTTTGACAATATAAACAAGAAAAAGAGTTCTTAAATGTTATGTAGAGTCAGTCTTAACATATGGATGCGAATCATGGACAATAGGACAACAGACAAGAAAATCACTGGAGTCTGTAGAAATGTGGTTTTACAGAAGAATGTTGAGAATACCATGGACAGCTAAGAAAAGTAATGAAGATGTTTTGGGAGAGGTCAAAGCAAAAATATAGCTAATTCCCAATATTAGGAAGAAACAATCATCATTTTTTGGCAATGTAATGAGAAGAGAACAACTGGAATATATTGTAACAACTGGAAAAATTGAGGGACGAAGAGACAGAAGGAAGCAAAGAGAAAAAAATAACAGACAGTTTAAGAGAATGGCTTGGCAGAAGGACAACAACAGAAATGATAAATAGCTGTCCAGATCGAAAGTTGTGGAGAGACATGATCACCTACGCCAGCAGGCCAGGTACTTGATGATAATGATGATAAAAAAAAACCCCAAGAAAAGAGAACACGGGCAGCTCTAGATATAGATAGAAAGTCTTTCAATCGATGGATAGGACAGAACTTTGACTCTGCTGAGGCGACGGTCAAGCAAGGAAGTTTACCTATATATATGAGGAAGATATAAAATCAGATGAAAAATTTTGCTCTATTCAATGTAATACACGGATACGCCTTTGGCTTGCATTGTTTGAAAATTAACATAATTTACAGTAAAAATCTACTGTTTAGAGCACGCGGTTTGATATTTTCCTAAAATTATATAACAAAACGATTTGTGCAAAATTCAGAATACCTTTGTAATTAAATGTTATAAAATCTGAAGGTCGGTGTAAAAAATAAGCTTTCATGAAAAAGAATTACAGACTTTCATCAAACAGTTTCCGAGATAATTGATCAACTTTGTGGGCACGAATTTGTGAACGAACTATAGTAGTAATGACGTACCAGAGCTTAGTATGACACAGTTCACTTTGGATCTTAGAAGCAACTGCTGGTCGTAGTAATGTACATAACTAACTGTGACACACTCCACTTTAGACCTTAGAAACAACTGCTGGTAGTAGTAATGTACATAACTAACTGTGAGACACTCCACTTTAGACCTTAGAAACAACTGCTGGTAGTAGTAATGTACATAACTAACGGTGACACACTCCACTTTGAACCTTAGAAACAACTGCTATAGTCCGTTCAGAAATTCATAATCACACCTGAATTAGCTTTGCGTCATTAGTTTTTAGTCAGGGGGGGGGGGGGCCTGGTTGGTCTCGAGGCAAGACTCCGGTCTCGATACACAGAGTTCTGAGTTCAAATCCCGGCTACACCAGTTGGGATTTTTATTCATGATTTCTCTCTGCGGCAACCACTCCTAGTCTCAGTAGTGATGTCCGGCTTGAAATGTCAATTACTCATCGACGGAAACAATATGAGTACTACCGAAGACAGAGTTATCTGCCTGTGCGGTGAGGGACCCCTGTGCACACGGCTGGCATGGAAAAACGGATTAACACGCAAAATGCAGTTTCTAGTATCTAGGTAAATGTTTTATGCTCAGAGAAATACATATAGGGTGTTTATAAAGTCTCACTACACTTGGTATCTAGGTCAATTTGAAAAAAATGTTTATGACGTCATCACAATATGTGCTCAATGGTAAGTTCACTTGTTGCGACAGTTTTCTTAATGACTTGTCTGGACTTTTAAGGATTCTGTCTTGGATATCTAAACATATTTCATCATTCACAGCAGGCCTACCAGATCGTGGAGCATCTTCCACATTTCCAGTAGCAATAAACTTATTCAACAAATTTCATTGACAGTGGGAGCACATATTGTGATGACGTCATAAACATTTTTTTTTCAAATTGACCTAGATACCAAGTGTAGTGAGACTTTATAAACCGATGTAGATTAAAGTAGCAACGAAGCTAGAAATAGCCCCCGCTATAGAATATACAAGGAAACAACAGATAAAACCGTTTGGCCACGTGACAAGGCAGAAAGAACAAAACACAACACAACGAGCCTTCAACAAACGTTGTGAGAACACCAGACCCAAGGGTCGACCACGTAAAAGATGGGTCGATGGAATATTAGAAGCACTAGGAAACATAACAGCAGCAGAGGCGAACAGAAGAGCAAAAGACCGCAAATTATATCTCCCCTCGACGCTGAAAGGCAGATGAGGAAGCAAAGAAGAAGAAGAAGGAGTATCTAGGGACTTCGCCAGAGGTGAAAGCTGGTGAACGCAAAAAAAGAGGGTACGGAAAGGTATTGTCAGCCCTGATGTTCATTACATTATAAGAGATAACATAAGTAAAATAGATAACACAAATGAAAAATAAAAACAACATACAGAAAAATAGTACAAGATCGTCGTTTTGCAGATGATCAAATACTAATAGCAGAAACACCGCAATAATTTCAACAGAGTATGCAAGAATCACAATATGAAAATTAACATTGACAAAACAGAAGTCATGAATGTAGCAGTAAAAGAAAAGGAAGCACAAATATTTAATGTGACTAACAAACTAAAAGCAAACGACATATTTAAATACTTAGGAAATGTCATATTATCAAATGAAAAAAATGCAAAGTAAACACAGGGCTTGATCTGACGACTCGAATATTACAGAACAAACATGTAACATCGAATACAAAGAATGCACTGTGTTACATAATATTCTTCTCAACATATTGCAAGTGTACCAAACCCGAGCAGTACAAGGCAAAGAAAAATCGTCACCATGAGATAAGATGCCAAAGAAAAAAATACTGGATGTGACAAGATGGGGCAGAATCAGAAGTGAGGATGTAAGGGAAAAAACTAGGGTTACAACCAAAGCTGGATCATATTAAGAAACAACAGAACAAATGTGTTGTATATATAAAACGATCAGCACCTGGCAGCATCATCAAGGAGTCCATCAGGAACAACGGATTAATGAAATAGAAGACATTGCGATGTGTTCACAGTGGAGATTCACTACAGAGGCACTCCATTTTCCTTCAACGCTGAAATGCAAAAGAGGCAGAGGAAAGTAAGTCAATAAGTGGTATTATACAGGCAACAGGGGAAAGTAAGTCAATAAGTGGCATTATACAGACAACAGAGGAAAGTGAGCCAAGAAGTAGCATTATACAGGCAACAGAGGAAAGTGAGTCAATAAGTAGCATTATACATGCAACCAGTTATTACACTGATATTAAATCTATAAATAAACTGAAGTCATGGCGTTTAATCGACGGTAAAAATAAAAACGAGCAGCAGCAAATACATTCATCATCGCGGGGAAGGGTACGTGGGGAAGCAGTGACACCTGCTGGAGAATTCGTGTCTTCAAAATAAGTCGACACAGATCAAAGAGATTCTTTATTTCCTCCTATTTTATTATAGTCCTGTGAAGAGAGCTTAATATGTTTCACCATACGGCATTTAATAAGTTATCACATCTTGTGGATATAGTCTTTATTAGTAGTAGAGCAAATGAAAAATAGGAACATACGTTAACAATATACTTTAGTGCATGATTATCATCATCATCATCATTATTATCATTATCATCATCATCATCATTATCCTCCTCCTCATCATCATTATCATCATCATCATCATCATCATCATCATCATCATCATCATCATCATCATCATCATCATCATCATCATTATCCTCATCATCATCATCATTATCATCATCATCATTATCATCATCATCATCATTATCCTCATCATTATCATCATCATCATCATCACCATTATCCTCATCATCATCATCATTATCATCATCATCATCATCATCATCATCATTATCCTCATCATCATCATCATCATCATCATCATCATCATCATCATCATCATCATCATCATCATCATCATCATCATCATATCATCATCATCATCATTATCATCATCATCATTATCCTCATCATCATCATCATCATCGTCATCATTATCATCATCATCATCATCATCATCATCATCATCTTCATCATTATCATAATCATCATCATCATTATCATCATCATCATCATTATCCTCATCATCATCATCATCATCATCATCATCATCATTATCCTCCTCATCATCATCATCATCATTATCATCATTATCATCATCATCATCATCATCATCAAGTACCATGCCTGCTGGCATAGTTGATCATGTCTCTCCACAACTTTCGATCTCGACAGTTATTTATCATTTCTATTGTTGGTCTTCTGCTAAGCCATTCTCTTAAGTTGCTTGGTATTTTTTTCTCTTTGCTTCCCTCTATCTCTTCTTCCCTCAATTTTCCCAGTTGTCACAATATATTCCAACTGTTCCCTTCTTATTGCATGGCCAAAAAAATAATGATTGTTTCTTCCTAATATTGGAAATTAGCTCTCTTTTGCTTTGGCATTTTTCAGAACGTTTTCATTACTCTTCTTAGCTGTCCATGGTATTCTCAACATTCTTCTGTAAAACCACATTTCTACAGACTCCAGTGATTTTCTTGTCTGTTGGGAATCGTATGAAACAATATAATAAGTGACGTTAGTTTCTTGAACAAGGCACTGATCTAGATGTATAGTTCGTGATAAAAGTTCCGGAAGTGCTATGTCTTAGTTGATGTTGAACAAAGAAGAAATACAGACGACAATGAATTGTTCTATTAGTGACCGAGGCTCATCATTATGGTTCTTCTTAATCTCGCACCTGACAGTGGATTGCTAAACAAGTAATGGTTGAGAGACACAGTCTGTGACGTTGCGTAGACTGGTAACAAATCTCCAGAATTGCTCGGCCAGTCTTTAATTTTATCAGTGTTCAAAGTCTTGCCCGAACTGTTCAACCTCCCTTATGTTGCTTTCCCTGTTACTTTCCGGGACATGCTGGCTCAAGACAACTACTCCATATACTGTTCTGTTTATAAATAGTTTGAGGCAACTCCACATACTGTTCTGTTTATAAATAGTGGGAGGCAACTTCACACCAATTTCTGTTTATAAATAGTGTGAGGCAACTCCACATACTGCTCTGTTTATAAATAGTGGGAGGCAACTCCACACCAATTTCTGTTTATAAATAGTGTGAGGCAACTCCACATCCTGTTCTGTTTATAAATAATGTGAGGCAACTTCACACCCTGTTCTGTTTATAAATAGTTGGAGGCAACTGCACATCCTGTTCTGTTTATAAATAGTGGGAGGCAACTTTACACCAATTTCTGTTTATAAATAGTGTGAGGCAACTCCACATCCTGTTCTGTTTATAAATAGTATGAGGCAACTCCATATCCTGTTCTGTTTATAAATAGTGTGAGGCAATTCCACATCCTTTCCTGTTTATAAATGGTGGGAGGCAACTCCACATCCTGTTCTGTTTATAAATAGTGTGAGGCAACTCCACACCATTTTCTGTTTATAAATAGTGTGAGGCAACTCCACTTCCTTTTCTGTTTATAAATAGTGGGAGGCAACTCCACATCCTGTTCCGTTTATAAATAGCGTGAGGCAACTCCACATCATGTTTTGTTTATAAATAGTGTGAGGCAACTCCACATCCTGTTCTGTTTATAAAAAATGTCAGGCAACTCCACATCCTGTTCTGTTTATAAATAGTGTGAGGGAACTCCACATCCTGTTCTGTTTATAAATAGTGTGAGGCAACTCCACATCCTGTTCTGTTTATAAATAGTGTGAGGCAACTCCACATCCTGTTCTGTTTATAAATAGTGTGAGGGAACTCCACATCCTGTTCTGTTTATAAATATAGGGAGGCAACTCCACATCCTGTTCTGTTTATAAGTAGTATGTGGCAACTCCACACCATTTTCTGTTTATAAATAGTGTGAGGCAACTCCACATCCTGTTCTGTTTATAAGTAGTGTGAAGCAACTCCACGCCATTTTCTGTTTATAAATAGTGAGAGGCAACTCCACATCCTGTTCTGTTTATAAATAGCGTGAGGCAACTCCACATCCCGTTATGTTTATAAATAGTGTGAGGCAACTTCACACCCTGTTCTGTTTATAAATAGTGTGAGTCAACTCCACATCCTGTTCTGTTTATAAATAGTGTGAGGCTACTCCATATCCTGTTCTGTTTATAAATAGTGTGTGGCAACTTCACACCCTGCTCTGTTTATGATGTGTGCCTACTCCACACCATTAATGGTACGAGGCAATGCCTTAAAGCTGTGTACGATGGCCCCTTTTCAATCCTACTGCCATCCCCAATATTGTAGATTGAAAATGTTTAACATGTTGAGAATGCAAGTTGCAACAAAAATTTACAATATAATAGTTCTTTGCTATCTCTAAGCTGTGACAAGAGGTAGGGTTCGATCCCAACCGATGGCTTCCGGTCTGATTACCGGAACTTCCTTAGCTATTTATAACTACGTTATGCGCATCAGCATCTGTAGAAAGAACTTTTTCTGCTCTCAAGGGAATCAAATCTTATTGTCGCTCAACTCAGACACAAGAACGCTTACATGGTTTGGCATTAATGTCCATTGAGAAATCATTCCCTCATAAACTTATAAACCAACCCAACAGTACTTTCAATGACAAAGTCATCAAGACATTTTCGTCCCAAACAAGACGGATATAATTAACATATAAATAAGTAAGTAATTTAAACTGTAGTGAAGTCATTAGAAAATATTACTTTATGTTAGCCTACTGAATATAATGTATGTTTTTATTTATTATGTCAGCGGTAGCCCAGACCCCAAAACCAGTATGCGCCACTGCTATACACCACTTAGCGTGACGGGGGCACTTTACTTTTTTTTTTTTACCTCTAAGCTGACAACTGCTACAATAAATGTCGTCAAAGAAGGAGAGCTTTATCTTGTGGATTGTTTTGTTGCGGCTCGTACACATCTTGACTTCACCATCTCAACAACAATAACTGAGATTCTACGTCACCCAGCTTTAAAGAAGGCCTATTCAAAATGGTCGCTGAGAGGTCCACATAATAACTGTCACACATAACAATCCACACATGTTGATAGTTCACTATCTCAAGTAACGATGACGTGATGAATGTAGAAAATGTCAAGGCAAATGCTGCACTTGTGTAGCTCAGAAAAAATATGATTTCAGCACGAAAGATTTACAATTGAAACCATAGTTGTCGTGCCAGCCCTGGTGCTTGCCCACGCAACATAGGCTATAGTTATTTGTGTTCTTCACGGTCGGAAGATGAATACTTAATTATGCATTGTCTGTGAAATGTTGTTTAAGAAGTGATGGCACAATTTGGCACGACAAACATGCACTGCATGAATGTAGCTACCGTATGGGATTGATTGAACATGTAGTTCGCATGCTGAATCAAACTAGAATAGAAAATGCTGAAATTGTTAACTGCATGAAGAAATCGCTAGCGACGACACTACAGCTTTGTTGCATGAATCCGGTACAGAAATCCTTAGCCAGGGGCAGTAAGAATGAAAACGGACAGGTCAATTATGAAGCTAATACAGCGTGAATGTTTAATTAAGCAGTTAGTTATAAAAGGGTGACGACAAGAAGTTCCGAAATTATTTGAAATATGGAAACAGAAAACCTGATACCGAGTGAAAATATAAAACATGAACCAGATTATGAGGCGGCAGTTAAAGCTGATGCGAGTTTACCATTTCCTCAGGATACATTGAAACAGGAACTTGATGATGATGCAGATAAATATGAAAGCTACGGTCAATACTTCAGTCCCCTCATTCAGGTAGCTGATACCAATGATTGGCAGATGCAAGGGGAAACATTGACAGACTCATGATTATGAGACTAATATTATGGTACGACGTTGTTACAGGAAAGAGACCCGAGCATAGGGTCAGGTCAAATGTTTTCTGTGTGTGTGAGGGATACTGAACTCTGTGTGGCTGCTACCAGTTATGGGTTACTCGATAATATTAAGATAAAAAACATAAAATAGGAAATAAACAGAGATCTGTAATATGTGGAGATAAATTTACTTATTGCAGAAAATTAATGAGGAACAAGGAAACACATACAGTAGAGAATCCTTACAAAGGTGATGTATGTGGTATAGGGTTTTCTGTGAACAGAAGTATTAAAAATACAAGAGAACACATGCAGGAGAGAAGCTTTACAAATGTGATAATTGGTATAGGATTTGCTGAAAGTGGTCAGTTAATAGTAAACAAGAGAATGCATAAAGGACAGAAATCGTAAAGAAAGAGAAAACATAAAAAAGTATGTTTATTTAAGGTTCTTCATTAGGTCACCTTTGGTCTGCCTGCTTATTGTTGTTTCATTTTGCTTTCGGAGTCAGCTGTGTTGTTGTTCTTGTGCTTGTTTCATCTTGCTTTCGGAGTCAGCTGTGTTGTTGTTCTTGTGCTTGTTTCATCTTTATGTCGGAGTCAGCTGTGTTGTTGTTCTTGTGCTTGTTTCAGGGTCGTCTGAGCACATCGTTAACCAATCTTCAGAGACTGAAATGCTATCACTGTGTGTATTTTTCCTTGTTGGTATTTGTTGAGTAGTTCTTTTTGTTTGCACAGAATATTCTGAGAATTCTCGTTATGCAGATTGTATGAAATGTTGCTATCATATAAACATCATTATTATTACCAAACAAATGTCATGTAAATATCAAAAAGTGTTGATATATCAACCATTTTGTCAGCCATTATATCGGCCATTTTGTAAGCTATGATACATCTTTTGGAAGGTTAATTTTTAGAATGAACGAGATGACAGAAATCCTCGCATGTTAGCTAGAGAAAATAAAAAGGGGATTGGGGGTAGGGGAGAAGCTAAGTTTAAAATATTAATTTTATTTAAAGTTGTGGCCCTTAACATATGGAGCTGCGACAGCTCAGTGTTTAGAGTTAGAGAGTGGATTAAGAACAAGAGGTTGAGTTCAATCCCGATTGACGGCTCCTAGGTTCACCCAGTCTTAAATGGATACAGACGTTTTCATGGAAAGTAGGGCGGTCTTGCATTTTGTCAACAATCATCCTTTAAATGTGATGTTGATCATTGACAAATATTGGCACTAATATCACACCCCGTTAAGGTGCTATCCTCTCTCTCTCTCTCTCTCTCTCTCTCTCTCTCTCTCTCTCTCTCTGTTATCAAGACTCAATCAGAGTAGGATTCCAGACTCTCTCATGAAGTCAGCTGTCTGTTTAAGCGAATCGATTGCCCCATATAGTTTTTCTTCCAGGGAGGTGGGCGTGGACCACATTGTTCTTCTCAGGTCTGTGTACTGGGGGCAATCCTGTAGAACATGTTTTGTAGTCATATTGTCCAGTGTACAGTGGCATTTTCTGGTTGTACCTATTTTGAATTTGGTGAGCATGTGATTTATCATTCTATTGTGGCCAGTGCGTAGGCGAAGTATGATGACTTGATCCCTCCTTGATAGTTGGTGGTATCTGCCACTCTCGTTATGCTTTGGGTGTTCTTGTTTTCATTTTTCATGGAACTGGCCCTTGAGGATAGATTTACCTTCATCATAACTAAGCGGATGGTTCTCTTGTGGTAATCTCCCTCCCTCTTTAGCTAATTTGTCTGCGCGTTCGTTCCCGTGTGTATTACAGTGTGATGGTATTCACTGAATGACTACTCTCTGGAAGTTATTGCATAGTTGGTCCAGGTTTGATCTCAAATCATCTAGTTAATTGTTCCTAGGGCTTTTTAGAGCTGATAATACTGACAGTACATCAGTCAGAATCACCAATTTATTGTGCATGTTATTTTTGTATTGAGTAACCAGTGTTGCGGCATCTCTGATGGCCTCAGTTTCTGCTTTAAAGTTGTTTGAGAATTTTCAGTAGCTATTGACTTGGTGATCTCGTCCTGATTATTCAACGTCAAGAACACACCTCCCCCTCCATTTCTGGTGGCATTTGTAGCAGAGCCATCTGTGTATATGTGGGACCAAGAGTCCTGTGGGTAGGTATCGTGTATGTGTTTTTTCTGCTACGTGTTTTCTTTCTATGTCTGATTGGGTGCCTTTTTTCACGAATCCTGCTATATTTTCCTGAAGTTCTGGTTTTTATGCTTTTCATAAGGAGACATATCAGATGGGCCCAAGGGTTTCGATATTGTTTAGGAAAGTACTGGGTCTCCAGTAGTTAGTTCATTGGCAATTGCAGCGAAGTTGCTCCTCTTTAGTCGTACAATTCTGGAACCAGATATTCTTTGGTGCATGGCCTGGCTAAGGAGCCTTCTATATTTCTCCGCTTGTTGCAATACTTTAGTGACTCGTCTGTCATCTAAGGGTTGTAAACCTGTTACTGTTTCTAGAGTCTTGATAGGTGTAGATTTCATAGCACCAGTGATAATACGGGCAGCTGGTTCTGTGTTCTGTTAATTTTGCTAAGGTGTGATTTGGAAGCCATAGCCAGGCTGTGACTCAATACTCTAGAACTGGTCTGACTCTTCCTACGTATAGTCTTTCCAAAATATTGCTGTCTGCCCCCAGTCCGTTCCTGCCAATTTCTTCATAATATTTGTTCGCTTTCTGGTTTTTTTCCTGGCTCTGTCTATCTGATTTTTCGAAGTCATTCTGCGATTCATGGTGACACCAAGATATGTTGGGTTTTGGTCAATAGGGAGTGTATAGTCTTTTATCTTCAAGTTTGCGGAGAGTGTGTTCTTGAGAGGTTGAAAATTATATATGTAGTTTTTTTTCGTTGATTGGTAAGAACCAGGTGTTCGTCCATTTTTCAAGTTCACCTAGGGCATCTTGCATCCTGGGTCCAGCCACCGACATACTTTCCTCGCGAGACCATAACGCCAGATCATCTGCGTATATTGCTGAGTGTATTCTGGGTGGAATGTCCATTACGATGTCATTTATGAAAATTAAAAAGAGTGTTGGGGACAAGACTCCGCCTTGTGGGACACCTTGTTCGATTGTGACCTTCTTACTTAGTCGACCTTGAACTTGTACTCTGGCCGTTCTATCCTGAAGGTATCGAGAGACCCAATTGAATAAACGACCCTGGATGCCAAGTCTAAAAGCTTGTTCTTTAAACCCTCTCGCAAAACCCTATCAAAAGCCTTCTCGATGTCGACCCACACTGCCAGTGTGTGTTTATTTTCTTGTAGAGCATTCTCTATTTCCTGTGCAATGTAGATGACCAGGTCTTCAGTTGATCTGTGCTGACGGAAGCCACTTTGTTGCGGTACGATTTGTTGTTTTGTAACGCTATCCTAAACGTATAGAGCAAATAAAAAGTACTCTCCAAACAAACGATCCACTTTACTCGTATACAAACATGATCACTGTACTCAGATGTGTCAATCTGCACTACAATCTCTTGTCTAACTCCATAAGATCTCGGAGCAGTGCACGAACTTCTACAAGCGAGTGAAAGTCAACTTTAACAGTCGTTGTTTAGCAATATCTGCTGTTCCATCAATCCATGAAGATAGATCCATAGAGCCTTCCACCCCATCGCAGCTGTAGAAGTGGGATCATGGCCGTATGAACGACAGTCTCGTCCATCACAAAATATTTGTCTAAGCTTTCATAGAGTTACAAAGCTGGTCTTCATGACATCTTAATCAGCGATTTTTGGAGAATTTACGCAGCCCATTACAGTTGAATCACCCCACGTCGTCCATGTGATTGTATGAGGTTTGTGTTAATGATCGAGACGATCAGACAGTGATATAACAACGTACACCTATCAAATGTGCGTCCCGTTTGTAGAACAATTAACAACCTGCTGTTTGCTGATGACATTCGTGGATTAGTAGGAACAGGTGTGATACAACAGCTTGTTAGAATGTACCAGTACGACAAGAGGACAATCACACTGACAATAGATGAGAGAGCATTATAGAAAATATGTCTTAGGCCCACATTTTTCCGTGACCAACAACAACATTTTTATGACGTTGTCGGTATTATGTTAGGCTGCTCTTCATCATCATCGAGTGCCTTCTCCGCAACGAAGGTTGGCTACCATGGAGAGCCATTCTGCTCTGCTCTGTCTCTTGATTTGATGGTACAGGTTGTCATAGGCTGGTTTGTCCATCTTTTGATGTTCTCGTCCATGTTAGTCTTGGTCTGCCTCTGCATATTTTACCTTGTATTTTCCCCTCCAGGATTACTTTTAGTAGGCTGTTGTGTCTTTTAACATGGCCCAAAAATCGCATTTGTCTTATTTGAATTGTGCTAAGTAGTTCTCTTTTCATTTTTAGTTGTTTTAAGACTTCATCGTTTGTTTTCTTTTCCTTCCATCCAATTCTACCTATTCTTCTATATATCCACATTTCAAAGGCTTCAATTCTGTGTTCTGTTTTCTTGCCTAATGTCCTTGTTTCTGCACCATATAGGAATATTGGGAAGATGTAACATTTTGCTATTCTTAGTTTTAGCTCTGGTGTTATTTGTTTTGATGATAGTATGTTCTTCATGACATTAACATTACTTTTGCCATTCCTATTCCTTTGTTTATTTCAGTTGTACATTTTTCATCACTGGTTATAGTATGTCCAAGGTAGTTGTAGTTCTGAACTGTTTCCACCTTCAATTTTGATATCCACTTGTGGGTTTTGAGTATTTTCTTTGTTTATGATCATAGTTTTAGTCTTTTTGATATTCATATCTAGTCTAGTCCATATTTTTGCTTGTCATGTTTATTTCATTAAGTAATTGTTGTAGATCTTTAGGATTTTCTGCTAGTAGTACAGTATCGTCAGCATATCTTAGGTAATTAATTATCCTTCCATTAATTTGTAGGCCTGGCAGCTCTGTGATGTTTATAAAGATTTGCTCAGTGTATAGATCGGACAAGCTTGGTGATAGGAAGCACCCCTGTCTTACTCCTCTTTTTATATCAATGGGTGTAGAGTTCTCTTTGTTATGTTTTATTATTGCTGTTTGCTCCCAGTATAGATTACATATTAGTCGTATGTCCATGTCATCTAGATGTATCTCTTTTAGGCATTCTATAAGGTGTTTGTGGTGTACTCTATCAAAAGCTTTGGTGTAGTCTATGAAGCAGGCATAAATGGTTTGTTTACTTCTGTGTACTTTCTGAATCCTTCCTTGTATAACTTTTAGCAAGATTTTTGTAACATGGCTCATTAGGCTTATTGTTCTAAAGTCACTGTATTCAACTGCACCATTCTTTTTAGGCAATGCAATGAAAGTTGATGTTTTTAATTCATTTGGTATGTATCCTGTGTGATATATATCGTTGCATATGTCTGTAATCACTCAATGCCAAAATTCTCTGTGCCTGTATCATCTCTGTCTGTATGCTGTCAGGTCCTGCTGCTTTTCCCTTTTTCATTGTTTTTATAGCTTTTTTCCACATCAGATTTTACGATTTTATAGTCTGGTGTACATTTTATAATTGGTTTCTTGTACCTTTAATCATGAAACAGTTCTGTTATATATTCCTGCCATCTATCTATTTTATCTTTATTGTCTGTTAGCATTTTTCCTTTTTTGTCTGCAATGCATCTATCTTCAGTGGCTTTTTTTTATTGTTATTAGTCATTCTCTTTATTTCTGTGTGTATTCCTCTTAAGTCTTGTTTGCTTTCCATAGTTTCTATTTCTATACATTTTTGGCTGAGCCAGTCTTCTTTTGCCTTTTTGCACATTTTGCGTATTTTATTATCTATTTTATTGTATCGGACCGTGTTCTTCGCTTGTCTCCTTTCTTCCATTTTTTTCTAATATGGTGTTAGTTATCCATTTTTGTTTTTTGTTCTTTTCTCTTTTGGATAAGGTGTCGCAGTTTTCTAGTATGCTTTTCTTTATGCATTGCCATTTGGTTGTTACTTTTTCATCAGGATTTTCTCTTCTGTATTGCTCAATTCCTTCTTCTAGCTGCTTCTGGTATGTGTTCTTTACTTGTATTGTATAGGTATCTTTAATATCTTTTTGATTTAAAGCTGCTATATCTCGTGGTATTGTTGATGAATTAGACTTTTGCTTGTTTTTCTTTACTTTAATTTTCATTTTAATCATTACAGGATTTTGATCTGAATTAATATCTGCTCCTGGATAGGTTTAGACTTTCTTTACGCTGTTACGGAGCCTTTCTATTATGTAATCTATTTGATTCCTCTTCTTATCTCCAGGGCTTTTCCATGAGATAGTTTCCTTTTCTCTTGCTCAAAGTAGGTGTTACATATTATCAGCTTGTTTTCTTCACAGAATTGTATTAATCTTTCTCCTCTGTCATTTCTTTTTCCTAAACCATGATTTCCTATAATGGTCTTATATCTACCTTTTCCTACTTTAGCGTTCATGTCACCCATTACAATCAAGATGTCTGAAGATTTCACTTGCTTCATAACTTTATTTAGGTCTTCATAGTATGCCTCTATTTGTTCATCTGTGTAGTCTTGAGTAGGTGCATATGTCTGTATTATTGCTATGTCGAATGGTTTTGCTTTCAACTTGAGTAGTATAATCCTATCACTGTATGTCCAGTGGGTACTTATATACTTTTGTAGCTCTCTTTTTATCAGTATTCCTACCACCCCCATCCCCTTTTTGATGTTCTGTTGTGTTTCCTGAGTATATAAATGTATATTTTTCGTCCTCTATGTACACACATTCTTTCCATCTTGTTTCTGATATGCCTAAAATATCTATATTTATTCGTTCTGCTTCTTGAATCAGATTTTCCAATTTCCCTTGTTGATATAGAGTCCTAACATTCAAGTGCTTATTTTAATATCTTTTCTCCGACATACGTTTGAATTCCTCTCCATGGCTTCCTCTGGACTAGTACATGATGAGGCTCCAATCTCTTTCACGGTGATAAAACCACATTCGTCTTTCGTGTTCTGAACATGCCTCTTGTGTACCACACACTTTGCTGTTTTCGCTTTCTGGGCGTTGGTCATTGCTGACTCATCCGCCCCATCCACCGTTACAGACTTTGTACAATTCGGAATGAACATTTCCGTCTGCCTGGCGCGAAAGTGAAAAACAATGACCTATCACCGATAGGTCAATCTCGAATGAAAAGAAGATAAATACCCACTTAACAAGGAGAATTTCCACCATCCACAAGCCTGTTAGAAGTTAAACAACCACACAGGCATGAGCAGTTCTTACTTTGATTAAATTATCCACATTATATGGGATTTGCGTCTTGACAGACGGTCGGTAGCAAGCAATCATGATAAGTCTGTAAAATAATTAGGAAGATCGGTACCCATTTAAGGCTGGGTGAACCCGGAAGCCGTCGATTGGGATCAAACCCTACCTCTTGTCCTTTGTAGTCTAGTTCACTAACCACTGAGCTATCGCGGCTCCCAGTGACAAATCAGTAGTTGGTAAAAATGTGAGTGTCTTATGCTGGATGCTGCTTTGCTGAACAGCTTTTATCGCGGCTGAATCTGCCAGTGTTGGATATACAGATCCGGCAAAGAATTAAAAAGATGAATTCATGGTGCCTGGCCTCGTCTCCATTCTTCTGCGTCTTTTGTCTTCTGAATTTGATATCTGCACTGCCTCGAAAGTTTCTTTGCTATTTTTTTTTATTTTTGTTCTCCGTGTGCTACGATCTGCAGCCAGATTTTCCCAGTTTCTTTCACTGACAGAGAATTAACTCAAGGATGCCCTGCAGCGTTTTTATATCTCAGTTTTGGGACGTTTATACTTAGCGTGACGCTTATTATGCACAACAAAACCCACTCCATGTATGCGCGACTGCTCAGGTTTTAGCCCCTGCCTGAAAAAGGTATAATTATTTTCCCCTGACTGAACCACAATATGTAAGCCTTGTTTCCTGAAGGGCTCCAATATCAACATGTAGTCTCTGCAGCTCCATGTCGATGAGGGCTGTTTTACTTATGTTTTCTACATTCGTGAGGTTGGTGTTATTTAATCCTGGAGACATGGTCTAACGTTCCATGTGTCGAGTATGAGAGATTGTGTCTTCCTTCTGATGTGTCCTAACGTTCCATGTGTCGAGTATGAGAGATTGTGTCTTCCTTCTGATGTGTCCTAACGTTCCATGTGCAGAGTATGAGAGATTGTGTCTTCCTTCTGATGTGTCATATCGTTCCATGTGCCTAGTATGAGAGATTGTGTCTTCTTCTGATGTGTCCTAACGTTCCATGTGCCGAGTATGAGAGATTGTGTCTTCCTTCTGATGTGTCCTAACGTTCCATGTGCCGAGTATGAGAGATTGTGTCTTCCTTCTGATGTGTCCTAACGTTCGATGTGCCGAGTATGAGAGATTGTGTCTTCCATCTGATGTGTCCTAAACGTTCCATGTGCCGAGTATGAGAGATTGTGTCTTCCTTCTGATGTGTCCTAACGTTCCATGTGCCGAGTATGAGAGATTGTGTCTTCCTTCTGATGTGTCCTAACGTTCCATGTGCCGAGTATGAGAGATTGTGTCTTCCTTCTGATGTGTCCTAACGTTCCATGTACCGAGTATGAGAGATTGTGTCTTCCTTCTGATGTGTCATATCGTTCCATGTGCCGAGTATGAGAGATTGTGTCTTCTTCTGATGTGCCCTAACGTTCCATGTGCGAGTATGAGAGATTGTGTCTTCCTTCTGATGTGTCCTAACGTTCCATGTACCGAGTATGAGAGATTGTGTCTTCCTTCTGATGTGTCCTAACGTTCCATGTGCCGAGTATGAGAGATTGTGTCTTCCTTCTGATGTGCCCTAACGTTCCATGTGCCGAGTATGAGAGATTGTGTCTTCCTTCTGATGTGTCCTAACGTTCCATGTGCCGAGTATGAGAGATTGTGTCTTCCTTCTGCTGTGTCCTAACGAGGATAGAACTGACATTTCAGCTTGCTTGCTATGTCTGGTCCAATAATATGGAGATAATGCTTTGTTCAAAATGCACTAATCCCCTCTCGGCTCCTCTTTGAAGCGTTCCAAAGGAGGGACGAGGTTATTACGTTAGGAACTAAAATTGAGTTGCAGTGGATGCCAGAAAATGGATAATGCACCACCGTCTGCCATAACATTTATGCCCACATTAAAGTCAAAGAATGCATATGTAAAGAAACAAAGCAGCAAACAAGTAGATAAAACAAATGATAAACTATTTCATATTATAAAATCAAAATAAAGGAAAGGATATCAATCTGTTCAGACAATGAATTTATTGTTAACTTTCTTTATGTTAATTATTGTGTGAGAGATATAGTACTGAAATTATAAGTTAAATCCCAAGCCCAGGTTGCTTAGTTAACCGTGTGATCTAGCTGTTTTTTTCTTGTGCCAAGATGTGGTGTCGAGTGGTACGGTTCGGTCTTTCTTCGGGCTGTCTATTGTTCTTTATTTTTTTTCTGTTGTTGATTATTTGTGAATTTTCAGAGTGTTGTAAATATACTTCTTCTTCTGAAATGATTCACAATCACAAGATGTAGTGAGACACTGTCACAAAGACTAACAAACCACTGTCACAAAGACTAGCAAACCACTGTCACAAAGACTAACAAACCACTGTCACAAAGACTAACAACCACTGTCACAAAGACTAACAAACCACTGTCACAAAGACTAACAAACCACTGTCAAAAAGACTAACAAACCACTGTCACAAAGACAAACAAACCACTGTCACAAAGACTAACAACCACTGTCACAAAGACTAACAAACCACTGTCACAAAGACTAACAAACCACTGTCACAAAGACTAACAAACCACTGTCACAAAGACTAACAAACCACTGTCACAAAGACTAACAAACCACTGTCACAAAGACTAGCAAACCACTGTCGCAAAGACTAACAAACCACTGTCACAAAGACTAACAAACCACTGTCGCAAAGACTAATAAACCACTATCACAAAGACTAACAAACCACTGTCACAAAGACTAACAAACCACATTCACAAAGACTAACAAACCACTGTCACAAAGACTAACAAACCACTGTCACAAAGACTAACAAACCACTGTCACAAAGTACCAAAAACTAGATTCTTTTCACAAAGTCAAATAAGAGGTGGAAAAGTCTTATTGTGTATGAGGTTGCTTTTTTCTTCTTTTTTTTTAACAGAAATAATATAATATTACAGTTACATCAGCTTTATTCAGTGTAAATGTAACATTTTCATTCAAGACCTTGGAATGTCTGTGTCTTTTATGTTTCCCATTTCTTCTGCTTTGATCCAACGACTAACTCACTGTCTGTCATTAAAAGGTTGCTAAATGAATATAAATGTATTGTTTTATATTACAAATTGTGATATCTCCATCGTTTAACTCAGTACATCCAACTTAAGCATGACCTTTTCATGTTTCCCGGTTGCTTCCCCTCTTTGATCGTAACTACACTGGCCAGAAAGGTTAGTATGTGTCCAGGCCCATTATACAAAGATGGAGTAGGATCTTGGTCATATTTGGTTCATAAATTTAACATAAACAGTCAGCTATGAGTTTTTGACAACAACCATCTAAAGTATTTAAAGTATTTTTTTTCCTATCTTGGGCCCAGAAGACCTGCTAAAATCAATATTCATAGCCCTGCCAAAGGAATCTGGTGCGATGGAATGCGATGATCATCACACAATAAGCCGTATGAGTTACATGACTAAGATATTACTAAGAATCATCATGCGAAGAGTGCAAAACAAAATCAGTTCAGAAATTAGTGATGAACAGTGTGGTTTTGTTGGAGATAACGGAACGAGCAATGTCATATGCATTATAAGATCTTTAGTAGAAAGAGCCATAGAGGTGAAAACAGATCTATACCTATGTTTCATAGATTATACCAAAGCATTTGACAAAGTAAAGCATCAAGAAACAATCAACATTTTAGAAAGCATAAACGTAGACAGCAAAGATCTAAGAATAATAAAGAATATGTATTGGCAACAAACAGCAGCCATAAGAACTGGAAATCAGTTGGGAATGTTTCAACAAATAAAAACGGGTGTTAGACAAGGTTGTGTGCTGTCACCAGATTTGTTTAATATTTATAGTGAGATTATTTTAAGATCCATAAGGGGCATGCTTGGAATCGCAACAGAAGGCCATAATATAAATAATCTAAGGTATGCTGATGATAAAATCTTAATCGCTAAGAGTGAAAATGAGTTACAAGAAATGTTGGACATTATAGAAAATTATAGTAGAGATAACGTTCATAACTATTAACACTTGAGGACTGATTAGCATAGTCGTAGAGGGGTCGCTCTTCACGTCGAATACCAGAATTCGAAGCTCGTCGCCCCCACGAGTCAACACAACTGGAAAAAAAAATAGTGGGTACTGGCCGTTGGTTTGGGAAGGTCGGGCATCGGGGGAGAGAGCACTGGACCGTACTCCCTCAAAAGATGTGCCCACGTATAATGAAAGCTGTCAACTCCACTCCCCTACGGCTGTAAAATTACTGGTACGTGACATTATTTCCATACTTGTTATACTGAAAAATCTTCACTAAGTGCAGGCTTAAGAAACAGGGGACGAATAATAATAAATGGGTATAATTATAGAGGGAAAGTTCCGAGGCGATAATCAACGAATCAATTCAGAAGAAGAGGCATGTTTACAGCACTCGGAAAAAAATGAAAAATAATCAACAATAAAAAAACAAAGGGACAATATATGGACCGAAGCAGGATCGAACCCGTACTCAGTGGCACAGCGCCTCGCCACGAAAAGCCAAACGCTTGGGTACACTGCCACTCAGCTCTGTTGTTCATTATTTGTTATTTTTTCCGAGTGATGTAAACATACCTCTTCATCTGAATTGATTAAGAAACAGGGTCTTGTCTGCATGTGCACATGTGGGTAGGTACACATGTGGGTAGGTGCACATGTGGGTAGGTGCACATGTGGGTAGGTACACATGTGGGTAGGTGCACATGTGGGTAGGTGCACATGTGGGTAGGTACACATGTGGGTAGGTACACATGTGGGTAGGTGCACATGTTTGTAGGTGCACATGTGGGTAGGTACACATGTGGGTAGGTGCACATGTGGGTAGGTCACATGTGGTTAGGTACACATGTGGGTAGATACACATGTGGGAGGTACACATGTGGGAAGGTACACATGTGTTTCGTACACATCTTTTGATCGGTGTGAACACCACACATAGTTACAGATATACACATATTTATGGGTTCACTTTTCCACGTGGATTTACTTATTGGGGATCAACTCATAGAAACGTTTCCAGCAATAGTAAAGGCTGGGATATTGTACCCACCTCCACATAATTATAGAACCCTTCCCTTCTGACTGTTTATCACACCTTGGTCCCGCCCTGTTGGTCGGACATATCAATTTCAATCCAGTCATTGCCTGACCAAGCTCTGTAGCTGACCAAGATCTGTGACTGACCAAGCTCTGTAGCTGACCAAGATCTGTGACTGACCAAGCTCTGTAGCTGACCAAGATCTGTGACTGACCAAGCTCTGTAGCTGACCAAGATCTGTTGACTGACCAAGCTCTGTAGCTGACCAAGATCTGTGACTGACCAAGCTCTGTAGCTGACCAAGATCTGTGGCTGACCAAGCTCTGTGGCTGACCAAGATCTGTAGCTGACCAAGATCTGGACTTCAGGGGAGTGACTTTTTCCTTTTTTTGAAAGTCTAGCATATTATCGCCATGTAGTTAGATTTATGTGTACATCCTTATATATTTGTGTGTTGATTTTGTTGTTGTTCCTGCTGAAGGCCTTTTGGCCCAAACGTCGATCTATTTTTTTATTTGTTTCTTACCTACGCAAAGCTGTTACCATACCACTTTTTCCTTTTTAAAAAAAAATGTTCATTATTATCATTAGCTTTACAGCAGCTTTGCATTTCGATGCATCTTGATGCCTTTACCCATTTGCCAGGACACACAATAGTGACTATTCCAATTGGTGACTTTAGTGGATTTTGTAAAAATTGAGCGATTCAGCTGGAGAACTCGATAGATGGACGATTGAGTTATACATTCTGGAGCAAAAGACAAATCATTTACAATGAAGAATTGACTGTATAGCTTGTATATCCCAATTGGAAATGCTTGAGGTAATGTTATTTGGTTTTGACCTAATTCAATCATAACCATCTATAGATTTATAGAGGCCCGCGGCAGAAAATAAAACCGGAAAACCTTCCAACTAGTGTGACGTTATCAGTTATAGCAGTATAGATGCCTGACGTCACATTACCCGCAACCGTCCGTGCTCGCAAAGCTGAAAACGTCACGCTCGTTGGAGGCTTTCAGTTAATTTCCTGTTAGCCGGTAGGCGTTTATAAATCTATAGATAGCTGTGCTTCAGTGAATATGACGCACGTAGTTAATTATAATACTTTCCTGATAGCATAGTTCTCATCAGCAGTCATCTAAATACAGACAGAGACAGAGACATCAACAACATAGTTGATGAATTCAGTAGACTAATAATACAAGCTGCCTAGAGGGGCACGGAAACACTACAAACCATACTGGAGTAGTCAAATAGAGCAACTACACAATGACATGGAAACATCTCGAAAGCAAGCAGAAAATAACCCTTGCCAGGAACACCACAATAACTATCAGCATGCTAAAGCCAAATTTCAATGGGCAAAACTACAAGCCAGACGGAGAAGCTGGAAAGAGAAAACAGAGTCTTGAATCTTGAACGAGACACAAGAAAGTGTGGAAGCTTGTAAAACAGCTGAATGATGAGAGTACAGAAAGGAACACCAAAATTACACTGAAGGAGGATGGAAACATCCTAACAGGTAAGCATGCAGCAAATCACTTTGCAGACTTTTTTACAAATGACAATAATATTGAAATTAGCTTAGAGAAACGACAAGAGACTTGTTTAAAACAACAAAATGCAAGACAAGAAGAGACCGCATATGAAGTCATGGAAATACCCATTACACAAAGAGAGCTAGAGCTGGCAATATCCAAATTAAAAATGAAAAAGTCACCAGGCAGTGATGGAGTGTCCAATGAAATGATTAAGAACTTGGGAACTGCAGCTAAAGCAAAACTACTGCAGATCTACAACATTTGTTGGATCACAGGTAGAGTGCCACAGGCATGGAGAGAAGCAATTATGATACCATTACTAAAGCCAGGAAAAGATGGTTCAACGACATCCAGCTATAGACCAATCAGCCTTACAAGCTGTTTGTGTAAAACAATGGAACGTATAATGGACTGCAGTGGTACCTGGAAAGTGAAAATCTCCTTGTCCCACAACAAGCAGGCTTTAGACAGTGTTACTCTACCGAAGATCAGGCAACCTATCTTTCCCAGGAAATTGATGATGCGTTTCAAGAAAAGAAACTGGTACTAGCAGCATGGATAGACCTAAAGAAAGCATTTGATAAGGTATGGAAGGAAGGGCTTTTGAAGAAACTGAGAAATTATGGAGTAAATGGCAGGATATACAATGGGTCAAAGCATACCTGCATAACAGGAGAGCCAGAGTACACTTGCATGGTCTTAAGAGTAAGAAGGTCTTAATGCGTCAGAGTGTTTCACAGGGAGGGGTACTATCTCCAACACTTTTTCTAGTCTGCATCAATGACCTAGTTACTGAACTACCACATGGCATCAAAGTGGCAATGTATGCAGATGGCTTGGTAATGTGGTGCACAGAGGAGTATGTAACAGTGGCCTCCAAATTGCTACAAAGAGCTATGAATGCACTGAATTCATGGACAAATAGATGGTGTATCAGCATCAATACAGACAAATGCAGTACTACACTTTTCCCTCTCTCGCCAAAACAAAAAGCTGGAGCCATCTACATAAACAATGAGCCTGTGAAAGAAGACATGCAAGCTACATATATGGGAGTTACATTTGATAACAAACTATCTTGGAAACAGCAGATAAATAAGGCAAACCCAAAAAGCAAGGAGGAAATTGGCTATTCTAAGAAAGCTGTGTGGAACCACGTGGGGTGCGAGTGGGAAAATACTCAGTAAAGTTTACCAACAGAGTATACACCCACATTTAGAATATGGATCATCTGCATGGTGCTCAACATCAAAGACCACACTGCAAGAACTGGACAAAGTACAAAACCAGGCACTTAGGGTCATCACAGGAGCAATGAAATCAACACCAATATTGGAGATGGAGAAATTGTGGAGGATACTAGCACTGAGAGAACGGAGGGACACAAAGGTGCTGATACAGGCAGAAAAATTTGCTTGCATGCTGAGACATCAAATGAAGGACCGATTACAAAATCTTGCATTGGGACGACTTAAGAGAAGCAGCTTTATCCACCAAGCCAAGCGTATTAGTAGACAAAACACCAGACATGCCAAGAGTTGTTAACCCCATACTGCCCATACCAGAACAGACTCCCTGGACAGAGGAATCAGGATTATCAATACAAATACGGACAGAAGTGAACGGAATATTTGACAAAGAGGAACAGAATAGTCTACAGCGAAAAACAATAACTCTCAGTTTCCTGGATGAAGAATACCCACAAGACCTATGGATTCGTGTGTACACAGATGGATCAGCACAGAATGCAGTAAAGAATTGGGGAGCGTGTGCATATATAGAGTACCCAATAACACTAGGGATATGAATAAAATAGCAACAGGGAAATATTGTCACAATTATGATGCAGGAATCCAAGCAATAAAGTTGGCAATAGAAAAACTGCTGAACAGTAATCTTAGCCCACAGCCTGTAGTACTCTGCAAGCACCACAGGGTTGCCCTGCAGTGGATCCCATCTCACTGTGGAGTACCAGGAAATGAGAAAGCAGATCAGTTGGCAAAGGAAGGTTCAACAGGCACACAACTAGATACACCAGTTACATACCATCATAAGAAACAGATAACCAAATCAATCAGAGGACCACAAGCCCCAATAGATTTGAACAAGTTATCATTATACGCCTCAGAACAGGACACAACCGACTCCATAGTCACATGTATACAAAATTCAAGATCGGCACCTTAACTACTTGTACATGTGGACAGGAGCTCCAGACTGCTGAACACATACTTCAAGACTGCACAGATATAGTAGACTGAGGAAAATCCATTAGCCCATAGATACAACACTACATACAAAACTATATGGGCTTTTACAAGAATTACAAAAGGCAGTAAAATTTGTACAGGAAACGACATTGCAGATATAGACAATACTTCGGGCGAACGAAAGATAGATAGATCAGCAGTCAGATAAAAAACGATGCAGGAAAACACATTTGTATTATTTCTTTCTTTCTCTTCCTTTTTGTCTTATTTACGTGCCGTCTTTCACCTCTTGCGAAGTCCCTATATACTAGGAACTGAGTTTTGTGTGTTAATCTTTTTTCCTGGCAGCCGTGTGCACTGATGTCCCTCGCCGTGCATGCAGATAACTCCGACTCCCGAGGTACTCGTATTTTTTCCCTCCATGAGTAATTGACGTTTCATGCCGGCCTCGCTGCTGAGACCAGTGGTGGTTGCCGTAGAGAGAATTCATAAATAAAAATCCCAACAGGTCCCTGATGTGATTTTGAAACTCACAACATCTGTCTCTCGAGACCGGCCTCTTGCCTCGAGACCGCCTCTTGCCTCGAGACCGGCCTCTTGCCTCGAGACCAACCAGTCACCCGTACCATTCTTTTATATATGTATTATTGTTATTACCGTTATTATTGTTATTACCGTTGTTATTGTTATTATTATTAAATTGAGACTTCAATAACGGGTTTCAGATTCTCAGTCGATGTTGAAGAAGGTCTAAAATAATCGACTGAGGTATGAGTAGTTGGTAGATATAGAGGCCTTAATACTTCAGCAGTTGATGGGAATTTATTGTTCTGGTCATATCGGGCTACGTTTGAAATGAAAGCGGCGCGCTAAAACGGGCGCGGGGCTCAAACACCTTAGTGATTGAAGTTTTAATTATGAAGAAGAAGAGAGAAACGGGATGAACTGGCTCCTCTCCTGTTGAGTGATGTCATTGCAGCTGGTGAGCCTAATGTCCGTAAGATTTAAGAACGTCCTGCAAGAAATGTTTGTTTGTGATTGTCACCTTATTGCCATATATTAGTCAAGTGATTGTCACCTTATTGCCATATATTAGTCAAGTGATTGTCACCTTATTGCCATATATTAGTCAAGTGATTGTCACCTTATTGCCATATATTAGTCAAGTGATTGTCACCTTATTGCCATATATTAGTCAAGTGATTGTCTCCTTATTGCCATATATTAGTCAAGTGATTGTCACTTTATTGCCATATATTAGCCAAGTGATTGTCACCTTATTGCCATATATTAGCCAAGTGATTGTCTCCTTATTGCCATATATTAGTCAAGTGATTGTCACCTTATTGCCATATATTAGTCAAGTGATTGTCACCTTATTGCCATATATTAGCCAAGTGATTGTCACCTTATTGCCATATATTAGCCAAGTGATTGTCACCTTATTGCCATATATTAGTCAAGTGATTGTCACCTTATTGCCATATATTAGTCAAGTGATTGTCTCCTTATTGCCATATATTAGCCAAGTGATTGTCTCCTTATTGCCATATATTAGTCAAGTGATTGTCACTTTATTGCCATATATTAGCCAAGTGATTGTCACTTTATTGCCATATATTAGCCAAGTGATTGTCACCTTATTGCCATATATTAGTCAAGTGATTGTCTCCTTATTGCCATATATTAGTCAAGTGATTGTCACTTTATTGCCATATATTAGTCAAGTGATTGTCTCCTTATTGCCATATATTAGCCAAGTGATTGTCACCTTATTGCCATATATTAGTCAAGTGATTGTCACATTATTGCTATATATTAGCCAAGTGATTGTCTCCTTATTGCCATATATTAGCCAAGTGATTGTCTCCTTATTGCCATATATTAGCCAAGTGATTGTCACCTTATTGCCATATATTAGCCAAGTGATTGTCACCTTATTGCCATATATTAGCCAAGTGATTGTCTCCTTATTGCCATATATTAGCCAAGTGATTGTCACCTTATTGCCATATATTAGTCAAGTGATTGTCTCCTTATTGCCATATATTAGTCAAGTATTGTCTCCTTATTGCCATATATTAGCCAAGTGATTGTCACCTTATTGCCATATATTAGTCAAGTGATTGTCTCCTTATTGCCATATATTAGCCAAGTGATTGTCTCCTTATTGCCATATATTAGTCAAGTGATTGTCTCCTTATTGCCATATATTAGCCAAGTGATTGTCACCTTATTGCCATATATTAGTCAAGTGATTGTCTCCTTATTGCCATATATTAGTCAAGTAATTGTCACCTTATTGCCATATATTAGCCAAGTGATTGTCACCTTATTGCCATATATTAGTCAAGTGATTGTCTCCTTATGCCATATATTAGCCAAGTGATTGTCTCCTTATTGCCATATATTAGTCAAGTGATTGTCACTTTATTGCCATATATTAGCCAAGTGATTGTCACTTTATTGCCATATATTAGCCAAGTGATTGTCACCTTATTGCCATATATTAGTCAAGTGATTGTCTCCTTATTGCCATATATTAGTCAAGTGATTGTCACTTTATTGCCATATATTAGTCAAGTGATTGTCTCCTTATTGCCATATATTAGCCAAGTGATTGTCACCTTATTGCCATATATTAGCCAAGTGATTGTCACATTATTGCTATATATTAGCCAAGTGATTGTCTCCTTATTGCCATATATTAGCCAAGTGATTGTCTCCTTATTGCCATATATTAGTCCAAGTGATTGTCACCTATTGCCATATATTAGCCAAGTGATTGTCACCTTATTGCCATATATTAGCCAAGTGATTGTCTCCTTATTGCCATATATTAGCCAAGTGATTGTCACCTTATTGCCATATATTAGTCAAGTGATTGTCTCCTTATTGCCATATATTAGTCAAGTGATTGTCTCCTTATTGCCATATATTAGCCAAGTGATTGTCACCTTATTGCCATATATTAGTCCAGTGATTGTCTCCTTATTGCCATATATTAGCCAAGTGATTGTCTCCTTATTGCCATATATTAGTCAAGTGATTGTCTCCTTATTGCCATATATTAGCCAAGTGATTGTCACCTTATTGCCTATATTAGTCAAGTGATTGTCACCTTATTGCCATATATTAGTCAAGTAATTGTCACCTTATTGCCATATATTAGCCAAGTGATTGTCACCTATTGCCATATATTAGCCAAGTGATTGTCTCCTTATTGCCATATATTAGCCAAGTGATTGTCTCCTTATTGCCATATATTAGCCAGTGATTGTCACTTTATTGCCATATATTAGCCAAGTGATTGTCACCTTATTGCCATATATTAGCCAAGTGATTGTCACTTTATTGCCATATATTAGCCAAGTGATTGTCTCCTTATTGCCATATATTAGCCAAGTGATTGTCTCCTTATTGCCATATATTAGCCAAGTGATTGTCACCTTATTGCCATATATTAGCCAAGTGATTGTCTCCTTATTGCCATATATTAGCCAAGTGATTGTCACCTTATTGCCATATATTAGTCAAGTGATTGTCACTTTATTGCCATATATTAGTCAAGTGATTGTCACCTTATTGCCATTATTGGTCAAGTGATTGTCACTTTATTGCCATATATTAGCCAAGTGATTGTCTCCTTATTGCCATATATTAGCCAAGTGATTGTCACGTTATTGCCATATATATTAGTCAAGTGATTGTCTCCTTATTGCCATATATATTAGTCAAGTGATTGTCTCCTTATTGCCATATATTAGTCAAGTAATTGTCTCCTATTGCCATATATTAGTCAAGTGATTGTCTCCTTATTGCCATATATTAGCCAAGTGATTGTCTCCTTATTGCCATATATTAGTCAAGTGATTGTCTCCTTATTGCCATATTTAGCCAAGTGATTGTCACCTTATTGCCATATATTAGTCAAGTGATTGTCTCCTTATTGCCATATATTAGTCAAGTAATTGTCTCCTTATTGCCATATATTAGTCAAGTGATTGTCACCTTATTGCCATATATTAACCAAGTTATTGTCACCTTATTGCCATATATTAGTCAAGTGATTGTCACCTTATTGCCATATATTAGTCAAGTGATTGTCACTTTATTGCCATATATTAGCCAAGTGATTGTCTCCTTATTGCCATATATTAGTCAAGTGATTGTCACTTATTGCCATATATTAGTCAAGTGATTGTCACCTTATTGCCATATATTAGTCAAGTGATTGTCTCCTTATTGCCATATATTAGTCAAGTGATTGTCACTTTATTGCCATATATTAGCCAAGTGATTGTCACCTTATTGCCATATATTAGCCAAGTGATTGTCTCCTTATTGCCATATATTAGTCAAGTGATTGTCACTTTATTGCCATATATTAGCCAAGTGATTGTCACCTTATTGCCATATATTAGTCAAGAAATTGTCACCTTATTGCCATATATTAGCCAAGTGATTGTCACTTTATTGCCATATATTAGCCAAGTGATTGTCACCTTATTGCCATATATTAGCCAAGTGATTGTCTCCTTATTGCCATATATTAGTCAAGTGATTGTCACCTTATTGCCATATATTAGCCAAGTGATTGTCTCCTTATTGCCATATATTAGCCAAGTAATTGTCACCTTATTGCCATATATTAGCCAAGTAATTGTCTCCTTATTGCCATATATTAGCCAAATAATTGTCACCTTATTGCCATATATTAGCCAAGTAATTGTCTCCTTATTGCCATATATTAGTCAAGTGATTGTTACCTTATTGCCATATATTAGCCAAGTGATTGTCACCTTATTGCCATATATTAGCCAAGTGATTGTCACCTTATTGCCATATATTAGTCAAGTGATTGTCTCCTTATTGCCATATATTAGTCAAGTGATTGTCACCTTATTGCCATGTCACCTTATTGCCATATATTAGTCATCAATCACAATCTACTTACTGTGCCATGCTATTTATAGTTCTTCTCCTCTGGTCCCTTATGAGACACATCCGTGTTCTCCTCTATACCTTTTTTTCTGTGCTCCTTACCCCTCATTGTTTTTATTGTACCCCACTCTCAGACATCTCACTCTTACCGCCTTTCGAACACCTGTTAGTCTACGATTCTATTTTTTCTTCTTTGTGTTTGCACACTGACCCCTGTGTGAACTCCTCTGGTTCTGTGTGCATTTGCGCACATTTTTGCACGTTTCTCTACGTTCACGACAGCCGCACTTGGTTGATATTTCCTTTTGTTTTGACAGGATAGATACTTTTGTTTTCTTTAACACATTTCAATTGTTTTTGTTTTGGTTGTTTCGTTATTAGTTTTGTGTGTGTGTGTGTTTTTTTTTGTTTTTTGTTCCTGATGAAGGCCTATTGGGCCGAAACGTCGTTTAGTCTGTGTCGTCCACTCATCACGTAAAGCTTCTTACATACCATTTTTTTTATTTTTCCTTGCCATACATTAGCCAAGAGATTGTCACATGATTGTCACATGAGTGTCATATGATTGTTTTGTGACTGCGTTATGTCACAATTACAATATATCAGGCAGTAGGCTGTGTCAGTCAGACTATAGATTTTCCAGCGCCTCTAGAAATGCTTTTTTTTTTTTTTTTTCGCTGTGTATTATCTTTTTCTATGAATCTATTTGCTTCTTGTTTGCTTCTACAGAACATTTCAGCTGCGTTAACTTTCGGTGTCGCTTGGTCTTATATCTTTTGGCGAGCGCTGTAGCTACAATGTTGGGGACTACAGCTACCTTTCTTTGTTTGGATCCTTCAATGAAATGAGATGTAATGATAATTCGGATGATTCTCTCTCTCTCTCTCTCTCTCTCTGCGACCAGGACTCAATCAGAGTAGGATAGCAGACTCTCACATGAAGACAGCTGTCTGTTTAAGTGAATTAATCGACCCCACAGACAGAACATCATAATTAGAGTCTGTTAGATCCACTCTGATTGAATACCTGTTAAAACGTTGCAGTATGTTCTGCGCCAGTGGTCCAGTGCATCCGATTTCAGCCAGCATTTTATTCAGGTTTGCTTTCCTTAGCCTTTGATTGTCCCCAATCTTCCTGCAAGGCAGCAGATTGTCTTTTCTGTAGGGGGATTCTGCCCTTAGATGGTCGGCCCTCCCAGGTTTACGAGCACCATCTGCCCGAGTCACTAGAGGTGACTAACACAGACACGCACACACAAAGATATGAGATGTGACTAACACTGACATGCACACAACGATATGAGGCATGACTAACACTTACACACACACCAAGATATGAAATATGACTAACACAGACACACACACACACTAAGATATGAGACACGACTAACATAAACATGCACTTACAAAGATAGGAGATGTGACTAACATAAACATGCACTTACAAAGATAGGAGATGTGACTAACATAAACATGCACTTACAAAGATAGGAGATGTGACTAACATAAACATGCACTTACAAAGATAGGAGATGTGACTAACATAACATGCACTTACAAAGATAGGAGATGTGACTAACATAGACAAACACGCATTAAGATATGAGATATGACTAGCATGGACATACACACAAATATACGAGACATGACTAACATAGACATGCACACACACATAGATATGACTAAACACAAACACACAAAGATATGAAACATGGCTAACATAGACAGACACGCATTAAGATATGAGATGTGACTAGCATGGACATACACACAAATAAATGAGACACGACTAACATAGACATGCACACACAAAGGTATGAGATGTGACTAATACTGACATGCACACAACGATATGAGGCATGACTAACACTGACACACACCAAGATATGAAATATGACTAACACACACACACACTAAGATATGAGATGTGACTAACACAGATACACACACTAAGATATGAGATATGACTAAACACAGTCATTCACACACAAAGATATGAGACATGGCTAACATAAACATGCACACACACTTTTATGACTAAACACAAACACACAAAGATATGAGACATGACTAACATAGACAGACACACACTAAGATATGAGATATGACTAGCATGGACATACACACAAATATATGAGACATGACTAATATAGACATGCACACACAAAGGTATGAGATGTGACAAACATAGACATTCACACAAAGATATGAGATATGACTAACATAGACATTCACACAAAGATATGATATATGACTAACACAGACATGCACGCACAAAGATATGCCTAACACATATACACACTAATATATGAGATATGGCTAAACACAGACACACACAAAGATATGAGACATGATTAACAACACCAAAATATGAGATATGACTAACATGACACACACCAAGATATGAGCCATGGCCAGCACACACACACAAGCTAAGATATGAGCCATGGCTACTGGAACGGGCTGTTGAGCAATTATGGATTTTAATTCGTTTGCAGTGATACCGGGGCATTCAACAAACTAACAATCCATCATCGTTTCTTGTGGGTAACAATACATCTCAGATGGGGAGAAAAAACGGTTGTTGAACTTAATCTTGAGCAACAATTTCAGCAGATCGCTCTCTGGCTACTTTCAAGTCACCTTTACCATCTCAGAAGCTACACCGTAAATGAGAACCCAAGTGGGACCGGAACTTGTGTTATAACTGTGACCTGCCACAGTGACCTACACTATAACATCAAACCTGGAAGGAGACCTCGGTTGCCTAGTTGAGAAAACCACCCGACTGGGCTACCGACGTTCGGACAGCCTGTGTGCGAATCCCACTGGAAGCAGTGTAGGTTGTACTCGTGGTTGGAAAAAAAAATACCCCCGCGGTCGATCCAGCCGCTGTCAGAAATGGGTACCAGGGTAGTATTACTCTAGGAATGTGAGGAATGCCGCCTCGCATCGTGAGTTTCCATACTTGAAGCGACACTGTCCAGAAGTCTCCGAACACTTCTGGATAGGCGGTTAGGCACATACAGGTGAAAACTCGCGTGCTAAGACGCCGATTCAAGTCTCGTCTATTACCTTTATCAAACCTGGCAACGCAGAAGGTGTAGAGTTAGTGCAGAAGTTATGCAGCAGCTCTTAAAACCTAGAAACAGCTGTGGACTTGTTCATGGTGACAGGACTTCAATTGTGGAACCAGGTGTACTTGTAGTCCGCTCACTGATTGACGTGCCAAAGTTACTTATTTTAACATAAAGGGCCGCTCAAGGCACCGCAAACTCGGGCAGTTGTCCGGGGCGCACCGTGTGTTTAGGGGTGCCATCATGGAAGTTCCAAAGTTTTTAGAGTTTTCCTTGTGAATATTATTTTATAATTAAACTTAAAAAGGTCACCAAAATTCAGCTTGCTTAGGGCGCCAGCAAATATAGGGCGACCCTGTTAACATATGACATGCCCCACAGCTAACAGCCCTCATTACGGATATCTGAAACGCCCCTGTCTACTACATTGAAAGAAGATATACAATATACAGGGTAGAAATTATCTTTAAATTCTTTTCTTCTCACATGGCTCTTTGCAACTTTTGCAATCGTCTCCCCAACAACCCCCCCCCCCCCTTTTTTTTTTCTTACCATCAATCCCGTACCAATAACTCATTCATTCAACAAATCAAAGTCACTTCTAGTGAATTAACATCTATAATGAATGTCATTGTCTGAATGAAGTCTGAAAATTGTCAAAGAAAGAGAGAAGAAAGAAATTCTGTTAAACATGACGCTGTGAGAGAGAGAGAGATGGAAAAATCAAGATCGATGAAAATAAACAAACAAATGGTAGGTAAATAAACAAACAAATGGTAGGTAAATAAACAAATAAATGGTAGGTAAATAAACAAATAAATGGTAGGTAAATAAACAAACAAATGGTAGGTAAATAAACAAACAAATGGTAGGTAAATAAACAAACAAATGGTAGGTAAATAAACAAACAAATGGTAGGTAAATAAACAAACAAATGGTAGGTAAATAAACAAACAAATGGTAGGTAAATAAACAAATAAATGGTAGGTAAATAAACAAACAAATGATAGGTAAATAAACAAACAAATGGTAGGTAAATAAACAAACAAATGGTAGGTAAATAAACAAACAAATGGTAGGTAAATAAACAAACAAATGGTAGGTAAATAAACAAATAAATGGTAGGTAAATAAACAAACAAATGGTAGGTAAATAAACAAAAAAATGGTAGGTAAATAAACAAATAAATGGTAGGTAAATAAACAAACAAATGGTAGGTAAATAAACAAACAAATGGTAGGTAAATAAACAAACAAATGGTAAGTAAATAAACAAATAAATGGTAGGTAAATGAACAAACAAATGGTAGGTAAATAAACAAACAAATGGTAGGTAAATAACAAATAAATGGTAGGTAAATGAACAAACAAATGGTAGGTAAATAAACAAACAAATGGTAGGTAAATAAACAAACAAATGGTAGGTAAATAAACAAACAAATGGTAGGTAAATAAACAAATAAATGGTAAGTAAATAAACAAACAAATGGTAGGTAAATAAACAAATAAATGGTAAGTAAATAAACAAACAAATGGTAAGTAATAAACAAACAAATGGTAGGTAAATGAACAAACAAATGGTAGGTAAATAACAAATAAATGGTAGGTAAATAAACAAATAAATGGTAGGTAAATAAACAAATAAATGGTAGGTAAATGAACAAACAAATGGTAGGTAAATAAACAAACAAATGGTAGGTAAATAAACAAACAAATGGTAGGTAAATAAACAAACAAATGGTAGATAAATAAGAAAACGGTTGTCAAATTTTGTGATCAGAGTTGTATATTTTAGCTTTTCATGGAAGAGCAGGTGACTAGTACATAATAATACAAAATGGTTCATAGTCAGCACCAGAGGTGCTGACTTGTCTGAGCACGTCCGTCATCTACAGATCTTATATCAGGTTTGGTCGTATCGGAGTCTCTCGGCTGGGTGTCACAACAACGACCTGGGAACATAAATAATTACAACAGATAATGATAATAAATATTGACAATAGCAATGACAATAAATAAAGGAAATGAGTCCATGTAGCACATTTATCACTGTGATGTTATTTGTTTAGGTTGTTGTTCATTTGTTTGCTGTTGTTTTACGAACAACAAAATGACGAGAAGAATTTTCAATTTGTCCACTTCATTGTCCATCAAAAAAAAAAAAAAAAAAAAAAGACGTTAACTGCGCGGGGCTGCGTTGTACTACCATCTTTCTATCAAATAAATCTTTCCTACACTACATCTTTTAGTCCGTGTTGCCTTCCTTCTCGATTCCTTACTCACGTGACTTGACTGGATTGGTTAGTCTGTTTCTAGTTGCTCCGCGAAGCAGTGATGTATGATCAGGATAGATCTGATTAACGGGTCCTTGCTAAAGCAGTCAACTAAGAGTTGCTGACGAATTTCAGCGCTGTTATTGAAAGGCAATTAACTGTAAAAAGTAAAGTAAAGTACCCCCGTCACGCCAAGTGGCGTATAGGGAAATATGGTGTTAGTGACCCTATATTTTACAGACCTTCAGCACATGATTTTTGGGGTAATGTGGTCGGTATTACGCCCGTGCTGCTTTTACTTTCCCAGAAAAAATCCGGTACCCATTTAAGGCTGGGTGAACCCGGAGCCGTCGGTTGGGATCGAACCCTACCCCTTGTCCGTAGTAGTCCAGTTCACTAACCACTGAGCTATCGCGGCTCCTCAATTAACTGATATCGTTGTTAATGGTTGTGAGGGCACAGAGCAACACAAACCGCTTTGTTTCAACATGTGTAAGCGGCCATTAATGGTGAAGGCTAAAAGAAAACTGCAATGGCGTTGTAAAGCTTCAGCGATCTCTGAAGTAAACTATAAAGACTAAATATAAACATATGTAGTAAAGGATGAAGCAAACTATAAAGACTAAATATAAACATATGTAGTAAAGGATGAAGCAAACTATAAAGACTAAATATAAACATATGTAGTAAAGGATGAAGTAAACTATAAAGACTAAATATAAACATATGTAGTAAAGGATGAAGCAAACTATAAAGACTAAATATAAACATGTAGTAAAGGAAGAAACAAACTATAAAGACTAAATATAACCATATGTAGTAAAGGAAGAAACAAACTATAAAGACTAAATATAAACATATGTAGTAAAAGATGAAGCAAACTATAAAGACTAAATATAAACATATGTAGTAAAGGAAGAAGCAAACTACAAAGACTAAATATAAATATATGTAGTAAAGGATGAAACAAACTATAAAGACTAAATACAAATATATGTAGTAAAGGAAGAGCAAACTATACAGACTAAATATAAACATTTTTTGAAGCGAGTGTTTCTAATATTCTGTTGTTATACCTTCGAGTGTTTCTAATATTCTGTTGTTATACCTTCGGGTGTTTCTAATATTCTGTGTTATACCTTGGAGTGTTTCTAATATTCGGTTGTTATACCTTCGAGTGTTTCTAATATTCTGTTGTTATACCTTGGAGTGTTTCTAATAATCTGTTGTTATACCTTCGAGTGTTTCTAATATTCTGTTGTTATACCTTCGAGTGTTTCTAATATTCTGTTGTTATACCTTGGAGTATTTCTAATATTCTGTTGTTATACCTTGGAGTGTTTCTAATATTATGTTGTTATACCTTGAGTGTTTCTAATATTCTGTTGTTATACCTTCGAGTGTTTCTAATATTCTGTTGTTATACCTTCGAGAGTTTCTAATATTCTGTTCACCTATTTTTTTCTTGGCACGCCTCTTGGTCTGGTGTTCTCGTATCGTTTGTTGGTAACTCATTGTATTAGATTTAGTTCTTGATGTCTTTTCACATTATGAACCACTTGATCTGTTGTCGCTTTATGTATTCAATAGCTGGTTCCGTTCTTAGTCTTTTTCGTAATTCTTCATTTCTGATATTATCTCTCAGGCTATTTTCTGCCATGCGTCCGACACGCTTAATTTCTGTGATGTTTATTTTTCTAATAGTTTTTGAGTCTAAAGTCCATGTCTGGCACTGATAGCACAACGTTAGGACAAAGATAATGTTATAAATAGCTTGCTTCACTTCTGCCTTACTTCTTTGTTAGACAGTAGTGTTGAAATATGCCCTATAACTTGACAAGCTTTGTTACAACTTGAGTCTATTTCTGTTGCTTCCCTGTTGTTATACGTCAGGGTGCTGTTTAAGTATTTGAACTCCTTCACTTGTTTTAGGATATTACCACCTATCGTTTTTAGGTATCATGTGTTTCTTAAGGTACCGTCATTACTTCTGTCTTGTTTACGTGTTTTTCTTTCACATAATATTGTTTCCCGACTCTGTTATGTCTGTCTGGATGTTCTTAAATGGCGTATGTATCAGTGCTTGGTCGTCTACGAAAAGTAGCTGGTAGATTTCGTCCGTTTCGGGGTGGATTTGCCAGTTTCCAGATGTAGTCCATGTATGTGATGAACAGTAGGGGAGATAGTACGCAACTTGTTTTACACCTGGGGGACAGGCAAATAATTGCAGTGCTGCGGTAAAGCTGGTAGCAATAAGCCAGTTAAGGGGTGTGACGTACACTCCAATAAACTATGCGGAGAAGCTGTCGCCATACCTTGTAAGAGTGAACGTAACACCCCACTACTGACTCATTGTTTTACTCCTGCTTTGATTTTGAAGGGGTCTGTATAGCCGGCTGCTGTTCTTACGTTGCTGATGCTGTTGTATGGATTTTTCCACAAGGTAATCAAATGTTGGATAACATCGCATGTCTCACAGTTGCTCTCTTTATACTCGATCTTTTACTGCTCTATAATTTGATTTTAACCCATTGGAATTCAAAACATTACAGCTTAGAAATCACACCACATTTTATAATAAATCGCAATCGACACCTGGTCTGCCGCCATCTTACTCTACTCAACAGGTTATATGTAACAAGAAAATATTTTTTAATCGGGATGGGCCAGTGGTCTAAGGTGTAGGCCGCGGGTTGCTACCTCACCATACTGTGTTCAAATCTCAACCATTCCCCACGCGCATTCTATTTTAATATTTTAAAGGAAAAATATATTAGTACGAAGAACATGAATCAGGAATATAAAGATATGGATCCTCGTTATTCTTATCCATTGCACAAAGACAGAGATATATTTGTCATATATAGTAACAAGTAAAGTACCCCCGTCACGCCAAGTGGCGTATTGGCGAAACAGTATGAGTAAAATGCTCTCCAAGTTTTAAATCTTCTATACTGAAACTGAAACTCACAAGTAGCATCTGTGCGGCCACACTTCATATTCTTGTATATTCATTATGTTACTTTCGTTTACCGAGGAACTAATTCTTTTTATTGTGTTTTTTAATGATAGAGGTTATTGCATTCATTAGATTTTATTTACATTGTGCTATTATTAAGTTACTTGACATTTTAATGTATAACAACTTATGCTATGCTTATGGTATGGTCATAGATAATTATTATTTAAACTATAGTTAGTTTGTATAGTTTGTAATTGTTGCAACAAATAGCATCAAAACGTAAATGCAGTTTCAATCCAGATTTACAAAAGGAATACCCCTTTCTAAAAAAAGTCTACATCAGACTTCACTGTAAGATGCAGTATATGTGCCTCTGGGTTTTCGATTAACCATAGTGGGCATGGTGATATTAAGTGTCACATAAATAGTGCAAGAGAGCCGTCGCTACAGCTGCATCAAGTTCGTCGTTAACAACATCTTTGTCGAGCTGAACAGATTGGTGACAAAGAAGAACAATTGTCTGCTACAGAAGGTGGATTTGGACATCTTACAGTGATACACAATCAATGATCATACAGTGATACACAATCAGTGATCATACAGTGATACACAATCAGTGATCATTCAGTGATACACAATCAGTGATCATTCAGTGATACACAATCAGTGATCATACAGTGATACACAATCAGTGGTCATACAGTGATACACAATCAGTGATCATACAGTGATATATAGGGTGTCTCTTTAATGACTGTGCATTTTTTGTTGTTGAAATAATTACGCACCTAAATTTTATCTATGTATGACGTAATAGTTCAAGCACCATTTACGTGTTCATTTAAACATCACTGCTACATGATAGATCTGGCTTACAATGGTGTTAACGATTGAAGAAAGAGTATTTATAGTGGAGCATGTGTTCCGTAACGGCGGCAAGTATTCGAATGGGGTTGTTGAACAATTTGTGAATAGATTTCCTGATACACCAGTGCCTCATCGAAATACTGTGAGTAATTTAATAATCAAATTTCAAAACACCGGTAGTGTACATGATGTTAGCCGTCCTGGTAGACCATCTGTTCTTGAAGTAACATCTCTCAACATCCAGGACAGCATTCTAATGAGTCCTGACAAATCAATAAGAAAGCTGGCTCAACAAGTACACAAATCAAGCAGTACTGTTCATAGAGTTCTGAAAAAAAAATTAAAGTTACATCCGTACAAATTTTCCGTCGTTCCTCAATTAAAAGAATTAGATCACCAATCCAGAATTAATTATTGTATGTAGTTTGAGAATTTTCTAGCCCAAGAAGGTGAGGAAATCCTTGATTTCACTTTCTTCACAGATGAAGCATGGTTCCATTTGTCTGGGTACGTGAATAGGCAGAATGATCGTCTTTGGGTGATGAAAATCCACATGCATTGCACCCAGTGCCTCTCCACGATCAGAAAGTAGGAGTGTGGTGTGCAATGAGTCGTCAGCGGATAATCGGCCCAATTTTCTTCTATGACACAATAAATTCAGAAAGATACAGGATTAACATACTGGAGCGATTCGTAACCCAACTTTCTGAGCCAGAAATTGAAAAAGCTTGGTTTCAACAAGATGGCGCAACTGCTCACACTGCTGTAAAATCACTGGAATTTTTATATGAAATTTTTGCTAATCGTATAATCTCTCGCGGAATTTGGCCTGCACGGTCTCCTGATCTTACTCCCATGGACTACTATCTCTGGGGTGAACTGAAAGGAAAAGTGTACGAAAACAATCCCCACACACTCGATGAGCTGCAGGTTTCAATCGCCAACAACATTAATAATGTTACACAGCCCATACTGCGTAAGGTTTTTGACAATATGAAAAAACGTATCAACATTTGCCAACTAAAACGTGGTGGATATTTCGAATACCTTTTGTGAATAGTGATGTTATATGTTTAACTTTACCGAAAAAGGAACAAGCTACAGCAGTACATGATGCGTGATTTACATAAATAAATTGGAACAACTAGATTTTCAAATAATGCACAGTCATTAAAGAAACACCCACCGATCTGGAAGACCTTCAATTTCACAAGACCAAATTATGAAACTCCAAGACAGAATTACAATGAGTCCAAATGCATCTTTAAACCACTTGTCTCAACAGGTGCAAATATCTAAGAGTTCTGTTCACAAGGTTTTAAGAAGTGAACTACACTATCGTCCATACAAATTAACTGAAGTGTCTCAACTCCAAGAAAGAGATTATGAATCCCGTTTAAACTACTGCATGTGGTTTCAGAATTTTATTTATGAACATGGCGTTGCCATCCTTGACGTCACTTTTTTCACTGATGAGGCCTGGTTTCATTTATCCGGTTATGTGAACAGTCAGAACAATCGGCTGTGGAGCAGTGAAAAAACCCCCATGAATTTCATCAAGTGCCGCTTTACGATCAAAAAGTCGGAGTGTGGTGCGCTATAAGTCGTATGCGGATAATAGGACCTATATTTTTTAATGAAACAATAAATGCAGAACGTTACCGTACTTTAATTCTGGAACCGTTCATAGCACACCTTACAGAACGGGAAATTATGGAATCCTGGTTTCAGCAGGATGGGGCAACAGCACACACAGCCACAACAACACTCAATTATTTAGAAAGCATATTTGCAAATCGCATTATTTCACGTGGAATCTGGCCTGCTCGTTCACCAGATCTAACACCCCCAGATTATTATCTGTGGGGGGCATTGAAGGGGAAAGTTTATGAAAATAATCCGCAGACAATTAATGACCTAAAGACTGAAATAGTAAACAAGATTAAACAAATATCACCAGACATTATTCTGAAGGTTTTCGCAAATATGGAAAGACGAATCACGACATGTCTTGAGGCCCGTGGTGGACATTTTCAACATATGCTTTAGGCACAACTTTATTGTGTTAATACCAACATTACCCATTATAAGCTCGCCGATAGCAGTCAAGTATATTTGAATAATACCATTTATTTTACAATTTGTGTGACGCATTAGTTAACCGCATTTCTGGTGACGTTTTTCTTCCGAGAGTAGAAATTCACTGCACTGCAACTTTAGAAACACCCTGTCATACATTTATATCTATGGACTGCACATCCAAATTACTTCAGGTTACTTTAGGACCAAATTTGCTTGTGCACGTACGAAAACAGAAGCCAATATTCGAAATGTTCTCACACCACATGTTCAAAACGAGTAGATGAGATGTGACCTAGAAAACTGAACATTTATTTCCAAATTGACAGATGCCTCCAACCACAAGGAAATCAAGATTTTTCCTTTGCCTGTCACTGACCACAATAAGGGGCTGAAAGTTAAACTATTAGAATTGAAGTCATTGCCATGAGAAACATCTGATATTGTTAGCAGTTTTATTGATGTCTGTCTAACGGGAAAAGGTTTAGAAAGGAAAGTAGTTGCATTATGTGCAACATGGTTTGATAGATGTTGGTTGTGCATGCCATATTTTCCACAACACTGTTCGAGCAGCTACAGACGTATTACCTATTGATGTTGAGATGATTATTGCTAAAATTTATCTGCACATCAAATCATACACAGTTAGAGTTGAAAGTCTGAAGGAGATTGTGGACACAGACTTCCAGATGATTTTAGTTCATGCTTAGACTAGGTGGCTTGCACTGCTGCCTGCTGTTGAAAGGGTTCTTCACATGTTCCTGCCTTTAAAATCCTATTTTTAGTCTCAAGACAGATGCCCAGTATTTATACATAAATTCTTTGAAAACCCCCTGTTTGAAGTATGACTTATTTTTAGTCACAGTCAGGCATCCTTTTTTCCACGAAGTGCAGAAAGTAGTGGGATAGGTGGTCACTGTTTTTGAAGAAATTGACAACATCAATGGGTTGAGAACTATCTTGGAATCCAAACTGGAAGTTTGTTTCTTGCCATCAAGATTTAAGCTAATTCTTGACAAGATGGAAAAGGAAGGAATTCCACAGGATGATGTGAACAAGTTTAAAGCCAGTGTTTCTTTATTCTATGAAACAGCTTTAAGTTATTTGAAGAAATGGGCTGCAAATAATTTTCAAAACCTTGAGGCCTACAGCTGGGTAATGTTGAACAGAACACCAAATTGGGAAGATATTCAGAAATCTTCATCGTTATTGAGTCAAACAGTACCTTCAGTCGACTTTACAGAAAATGAAATGAGAAATGTATGACGAATATGTTTACATGAAGCAGTTTGTTACTTATCAGAAGGCAGCGTTGGATTGAAATGGCTTCCCACTTCAAAAACAGGCATGTACCAATTTCACATATTCTGAAGCTGGCAGAGTTCTTTTTGTGTCTACCAGGAACAAATGCTGCAACGGAAAGATTGTTTTCACTGATGAATAGCTTGTGGACAAATGATAAAACACATTTAAGTGTGGACACAGGCCATGTTGATCACCAAAGTGAACAATGAGCAAACATGTGTTGAATTTTTTAAAAGCTCCAAACAAAGAAAGATCTTTTTTTTTTAAATCCACTCATCAGAAAAATGCTGCAACTCTGCTTCACCTTCCATTTAAAGTGAGTATCACTAATGTTTTTTTTTAAATCTCCTGATAACGTTTTGTAAGCCTATATTGTTAGGTGTTTTAATTAGTTTTAAAATATACGTATTATTCACATGAAAAAAAACCGAAGAAAATTCATTTTATTGATGGAAAATTTAAGTCAAATTAATCCGTCCCGGATTAGGGTTTCAAAAATATGGCCACCTTAATAAAAGATGTCCACTATCACACTACCGTGTTGACTTGAGTGTGGTTACACATCATGATACTGGTTCTAGGAATTACATGATTTAAAGTGAAACTAAAAAAGGTTTGTTTGTGTCGCCTCCATTAAGTTACGGTCTAGTCTGAACATGCCACAGCTCCAGCTGTTAAAGTAAGAATGGGGTTTAGTCACTATATCTTAATAATATTATCATCTTTTCATTAATTTATTTATTAGATGTTTAGCAAAGTATGGGATTTTTTAAAAAGTAATTAACAATGTCTATATATTAAAGTACAAACACTATTGATTCTCAGGCGAGGTGGCTGAGTGGTTAAGGCGTTGGATTCATGCTCCAATGGGCTCTGCCCGCGCGGGTTCGATCCCCGTCCTCGCCGTATTTAGCACAGGGCTATTTTTTTAATGAAAAGAAATTTCAATGCCATGAAAATTATACTGATATCAAAACAAATAACACCTAGGGCTAAAAATAAGAATAGCAAAATTTTACATCTTCTCAATATTCTTGTATGGTGCAGAAACGTGGACATTAGAACAGAAAATTGAGGCCTTTGAAATGTGGATTTATAGAATAGGTAGAATTGGATGGAAAGAAAAGAAAACAAACGATGAAGTTTTAAATCAACTAAAAATGAAAAGAGAACAACTAAACACAATTAGAGCAAGACAAATACATTTTTAGGTCATGTTAAAAGACACAACAGCCTAATAAAAGTAATATTGGAAGGGAAAATACAGGGTAATAGAGGCAGACCAAGACTAACATGGACGAGTAACATCAAAAGATGGACAAGTCAACCTATGACAACCTGCACCGTAAAAGCAAGAGACAGTGGAATGGCGCTCCATGGTAGCCAACCTTCGATGCGGAGACGGGTACTCAATGATGATGATGATGATGAATGATGATGGACGGAAAATGAGAACCATGCTACACCAATACCAGTGTTATGTCATCAATAGCAAAATTAGCTTAACAAATGCTTGCTATATAATAGTAGTCATTAACATAATCCATTGATTCCGCATACCGATTCAACAAAAGAAACTAAAGTGTGGTAAATTAATAAGAAAATGCAGTGGATCACTAACTATTCAAAAGAACAACGATTAAAAATAAAAAAGAGAGAAGAAAAAAAAGTGGTATGGTATCAGCTTTACGTAGTAATTAACAAAACAAAAGTCAACGTTTCGGCCAAGTAGGCCTTCAGCTGGAACATCTAGTCAAAAGAAGAAGCTTAATTAATGCAACACGGAAAGTATCACAAAAATAGGGTTCATGGTCATCATCATTGAGTGCCGTCTCCGCATCGAAGGTTGGCTACCATGGAGCGCCATTCCACTCTGTCTCTTGTTTTGATGGTGCAGATTGTCATAGGTTGACTTTTCCATCTTGTGATGTTATTCGTCCATGTAAGCCTTGGTCTGTCTCTGCCTATTTTACCTTGTATTTTCCCTTCCAATATTACTTTTATTAGGCTGTTGTGCCTTTTAACATGCCCCAAAAATTGTGTTTCTTCTTCTTCTTCTACCTTTTAGCTCCCAGTGGAGCATAGGTCTTCAACAAACACTTTCCAAGTCGTTCTGTTTTTTGCAATTCTTTTAAGATCATTCCATGTCTTCCCCATCATCTTCATCTCTGCTTCGATCTGTCTTCTCCAAGAATTCCTTGGTCTTCCTCTTTGTCTTTTCCCCTGGGGATTCCAAAAAAGGGCCTGTTGTGTAATACTCTCAGTTGGCTTCCGTAGTGTGTGTCCTATCCATCGCCATCGTCTTCGTTGTATCTCTTTATCCACTGGTATTTGACCGGTACATTTCCATAATTCCACGTTAGTGACTTTGTCCTGCCATTTCCATCCCTTTATTCTGCGCAAGCATCCATTAATGAAAGTCTGTACCTTCGTGATAGTCAATTTTGTTATTCTCCATGTTTCACAGCCATATAATAGGACCGACTTAACATTTGAGTTGAAAATTTTTATTTTTGTATTTAGCCTAATTTCTTTGGATTTCCATATGTTTCCCAGTGCAATGAAAGCTCCTCTTGCGTTTGATATCCTTATTTTGGTATCATTTTCTGTTCCTCCCTCTTTATCTATATTACTGCCCAGATGTATATAAGATTGTACGTCTAGTAGAGGTATTTCTCCTAGTTTTATTTGGTTATTGCCAACTGCATTAATTCTCATAATGTTGGTCTTATCTCTATTAATCTTTAGTCCTAGCTGTTGTGATCTCTCATCTAATATACTCATTTTATCCTGCATCTGTTGATGGCTGTGTGATAAGAGAGCTATGTCATCAGCAAAGTCTAAATCATCAAGTTGTTTGGTCAGTGACCACTGGATCCCATTTCTGTTGTTTTGAGTTATTTTCATAATCCAATCTATGGCCAGTAGAAAGAGAAATGGGGATAGAAGGCATCCTTGCCTTACTCCTGTTCTTATTTCAAATGCTTCTGTAAGCTGTCCTTCATGCACCACACTACATTTTGTTCCTTCATACATTTTTTTTATCAGGTTAATAAACTTTATGGGGATTCCGTAATGACTCAGCAACTTCCAAAGCATTCTTCTGTCTAAACTATCAAATGCCTTTTCGTAATCTATGAATCCAATATAAAGTGGGGATTTTAGTTCTAAACTTTGTTCAACTATTATACGTAGAGTAGTTATTTGATCAGCACATGATCTGTTCTTCCTAAAACCTGCTTGTTCATCTCTCAAGTGTTTCTCTATAGCCTCTTTTAGTCTCTCCAGAATGAAAAAAATGTGTTTGTCTTGTTCTAATTGTGTTTAGTATTTCTTTTTTCATTTTTAGTTTTTTTAAAACTTCATCGTTTGTTTTCTTTTCTTTTCATCCATCCAATTCTATTTATTCTTCTATAAATCCACATTTCAAAGGCTTCAATTTTCTGTTCTGTTTTCTTGTCTGATGTCCATGTTTCTGCACCATAAAGGGATATTGAAAAGATGTAACATTTTGCTATTCTTAGTTTTAGCCCTGGTGTTATTTGTAAATAGGGTCACCAAACGAAAAGGTTTAAAGCATTAACAAAAAATGTGAAGTTGCTGTACAGCTGACGATAAGACTAAAAACATAAGCATATAAAGATGGTATGGTTGCAGATTTACACAGGTGAGGGGCAACACTCAATCAAAATGACGTTGCGGCTCAGTAAGGCCTTTTGCTGGAACAATATGTGTCATTGTCGAACGCGAGTGAATATAAGAGCATATGAGTTTCAACGAGGAAGTCCAAGGCACCTGTGTTTTAACACTTCATGTGATGTCTCAAAGACGATGTCCTGATTATGTTCAAATGTTTTTTTTACACTTCCTTCTACAGTTACGCTGCACAATCTCATCAAGTAAAATATGTTCCTGTATATCAAGTCTTTCACTACATAGATAATTTTTTTAAGGCCGCCTATGTATACATAAATCATATATATCGTTAGGGGACTGGTTGGTCCCGAGGCAAGACGCCGGTCTCGAGACAGAGAGGCTGTGGGTTCAAGTCCCGGCTTCACCAGTTGGATTTTTATTTATGATTTCTCTCTGCGGCTACCACCCCTAGTCTCAGCAACGAGGGCTTGCTTGAAACGTCAATTGCTCGGGGTTGCGGTACATTTTATTTGAATAGTCTAAGTTTTGTGTTTGTGCTGATGAGTTTTGATTTCCACAACTTTTCAAGGCTTCTGAAAGACAATGCTGCTTTAGCTATTCCGATTCTAATTTCTTCACTTTTATCCCCTTCCCGATCAATGTGACTTCCAAGATAGATAAAGTGATTTATCTATTCCACTGGGTTGTTTTCCATATATATGTTGTCATCTGTTGGAATTAAGCTTTTCATGATCTTAGTCTTTTCATGATTGATCTCAAGTCCAATTTTGCTGGCTATTGATGATAGTTCATTTGTGTTTTCTTGCATCGTTTTTATCTGACTGCTGATGAGAACTATGTCATCAGCAAAGTCGAGGTTCTCCAAATAGTCTCCTTGTATCCATTCGATGCCTTTATTACCAGTGCAGCATTTCTTCATTATGAAGTCTATAACAACTCCAAATAACAAGGGCGATAAAATACATCCTTGTTTAGCCCCAATTTCAATTGTGAAACATTCACTCAGTCCTTCCTCTGTTCGAACTGCACATGTGTAACCATCATACATGACTTTAATAATATTTATGATTGTTGATGGTAAGCCATATTGCTTCAGAATTTTCCACAAAGAATCTCTATGAATACTGTCAAATGCTTTTTTGAAGTCGATGAAGTTAAGTACAAAAGGTATTTGTTTTTCAATGGTATTGGAAATTAGTTCTCTTTTTACTTTGGCCTCTTTAAAAACGTTTTCATTACTGTTCTTAACTAGATACTTAAATTCATTTACCTGTTTTAATATTGTTCCACTTGTCTTTATTGTGTACTGTGGTGATGACTTTTTCTTTATTGTTATTATTACTTCGATCTTTTTACTATTTAGACCTTTAGAGTCCTTTATTTTTGCTGTTTTTTTCACTATAACAGGTAACATTTCTTTTTGCTCTTAGCGATTAAGACTGTATCATCAGCATACCTTAGATTATTTATATTATGACCTCCGATTGTTATTCCAGGCATGCCCCTTATGGATCTTAAAATAATGTCACTATAAATATTAAACAAATTTGGTGACAGCACACAATCTTGCCTAACACCCAGTTTTATTTGTTGAAACATTCCCAATTGATTTCCAGCTCTTATGGCCGCTGTTTGTTGCCAGTACATGTTCTTTATTATTCTTAGATCTTTGCTGTCTACATTTATGCTTTCTAAAATTTTGATTATTTCTTAATGCTTTATTTTGTCAAATGCTTTGGTATAATCTTCTATCCGTATTTCGTGTATTGTCAACACATCTGCTGATATACCTAATGATGACGTGTCAGTGCCGGCATGCTCCCCACTGGACACGGATAAAAGTCGGCGTTGATGCTGGACGCCTGCTGCACTGACTGTTGGCCTCCTCCCTGACAGTTTTGCTGGAAGGATGGACTCATGATTTCCGTCACTGCCTGACTGCTTCTTACTTGATGGAGCAGCCGCTCAAAATTGGCCAGGAAACTAATGCTGAACTCCCCCTTGTGATCTCTGTATAGTGGTACTTCGCACTGTTTCACTGATGGACGGCCATGCAGACGTTCAGACCCCAGACTTCTCCGCAACCCTACTGTTTGTTCTTCACCATAACGATCATACCCACAAACACTGACAACATGACTGACCAAAACTGTTCACTCATAAAATAGGACTGAGTTTATTCACAGTTCATCTGACCAGTAACACCACCAAGTAGACAAAACCAGCGACTTACTCAGCCCTCGGCTGCTCACACATATTTAACATGGAATATTCAGCTCTTCTACTAAAGCAAGTAGTTCCACTGAAACAGAGCGATCTCCTTGCTCACACATAATGAATATGAAAAATACTCAGCTTTTCAACCAAAGCTGAATCCGTTAGCGATCTCCTTGCTCACACATAATGAATATGAAAAATACTCAGCTTTTCAACCAAAGCTGAATCCGTTAGCGATCTCCTTGCTCACACATAATGAATATGAAAAATACTCAGCTTTTCAGCCAAAGCTGAATCCGTTAGCGAGCTCCTTGCTCGCTCATCTCTACTTTAAGACTTCAACTATCCAACCAACACGAATCAATGGCTGAACTCTGGCTTACACATAATTAACATGAAAATATTCAGCTCTTCCACTAAAGCTGAATCCGTCAGCGATCTGCTTGCTCACACATAATGAATATTCAAAAAATACTCAGCTTTTCAACTAAAGCTGAAATAGTTAGCGAGCTCCTTGCTCACACATACTCACCTTAAGACTTCAACTGTGCAACTAACACTAATCAATGGCTGAACTCCTAGCTCACACAGAATTACCATGAAACATTCAACACGACACATTTGAAGGTTGGTAAGCCATAATGGCTACCGCCTTCAGGCGACCCTACTCCCAGGGCTACCGTGTGAGTAAAGACTCTCCCCACCTAACCTTGTGATTCTAATATATCTTCCATCTTCAACCAATCCCCGACCTTCTTACATCCTCTTCCCCTCTCACTGAACCCTCTCAAAATCCCCATAATTCGTTATTCTAACTGAGCTGATTCCCTCACTCACTCCCCGTGAAATGTCCACGTTTTCCTGACTCGCTCACTCATGTTATTGTTACACATTCTCACCCTCCCACTGTTACAATATATGAAACATAGGTATGGTTATGTTTTCACCTCTATGGTTCTTTCTGCTAAAGATCTTATTATGTATATGGCATTGCTTGTTCCTTTACCTCAAACAAAACCACACAGTTCATCGCTAATTTCTGGACTGATTTTGTTTCCTCACTCTTCGCATGATGATTCTTAGTACATGTAATATCTTAGTCATGTGACTCATAAGGCTTATTGTACGGTGACCATCGCATTCAATCGCACCCGATTTCTTTGGTAGTGCTATGAATATTTATTTTAGTAGGTCTTCTGGTATATACCCGCTGTTGTAGATATCATTCAATATTTTTTTAAAATCTCTATTCCATATATATATATATGTGTATATATATATATGTGTGTGTGTGTGTGTGTATCTATGGCGCGATCCCTATTTAAGCCTATTAAACCCTAACTATTTGTAGACGTGGGTCAACGTGACATGAAGACTTGGAACATAAACCCTGCAGCCTGGGAAGATATAGCTGCAGACCGCAATCTTTGGAAACACACTCTAAAGCTCCAACTCAAACAAGAAGCAGACGGATTAATAGAAAAAGAGAAAATACAGAGAAAGAAATGAAACAAAATGGCATTTCGATGATCGGTTAAAAATCCTTTCTCAACTATGACTAACGGAGACTACTATATATATAAATATATGTATGTGTGGCCCTTTTCGACTTGTCATACGGTCTAGTGGAGGTTATTTTTTTTTTTTGGCTTTGTTTTTGTCGAACAGCTTCTCTCGTGGCTAATTCTACCAATGTCTGACCAACGCACACGGCCACAGAATGAACAAGTCAAATCCACTGATCCACAGGATTTTCCATCCTTTTTCAAGAGTCTTTTCTCTTCTAAGTTTTGCCTTAGCACTGTCTGAATAAAATGCTGGCTGAAATCTGATGCACTGGGCCACTGGCGCTGAACACAGTGCAACGTTTTAACAGGTATTCAATACTTAAACAGACAGCTGTCTTCATGTGAAAGTCTGGAATCCTACTCTGATTGAGTCCTGATCGCAGAGAGTGTGTGTGTGTGTGAGAGAGAGAGAGAGAGAGAGAGAGAGAAAGAGAGAGAAATGATGTTATACTATACTTATAAATGATATCCATGATGTGCGATCATTAGCCAGATGTTCTCAGTCATTTTCATAGATGGAGAAGTCATTCAGAGATGATTTACAGATATCTCTGTATCGTAGTTTAGGACTACCGATTTATCTTTTTCCGTGTATTAGTTCACCAAATATGGTATTTGTTTGGGGGTGCGTTTTTCTTCCATTGGCTGGGCGTGCCTCAACTATCTTAGTCTTCGGCTTCTGAGCACCAACATGATTGTTGGGGGTCTTAGCATGTTGCACGACAGTTAAGTTGGTTATTTTGTCCCGACATTTGATGTGCATTATTCTGCGGAGACATCGCATGTGGAAGACATTTAGTCTTTTTTCGTGAATTGAGTATGTTGTCCTGGTTTCAGATCCATATAATAATGTGCTAAGCACACAAGTTTGATATATTAAGAGTTTGGTCTATAGTGTTAGTTTTGTGTTGTTCCAGACCCTTTCTGTGAGTTTGCCGAAAGTCGTAGCTGCCTTACCAATTCGGCTGTTTATTTCATCAAGAGAAATGGTTTGCGTAATTGTCTATCCAAGATACCTGAATTTCTGAACTGATTCTAGTGGACAATCTTTTAAAGTGATTAATAGAGGTTTGATGTCACCTTGACTTAGAATTACTGTTTTGTGAACACTAATTGACAGTGAAAAAAGGTCGCATGCTTTGTCCAGGTTGTTGATCAGCGATTGTAGGGTGGCTTCACTATAAGCGACTATGGCTTCATCGTCAGCAAATAAAAGTTCTTTAAGTAGGGGAACATTTGTTTTTGTTTTTGTTCTTAGTCGTGTTAGCTAAAACAGTGAACCATCAGATCTTGTGCGAATATAAATGTATCCTGAGCTGTTTTCGAAGGTGTAATTTAGAAGGGCAGCAAAAAAGATCCCAAAAAGAGCAGGGGCGAGGACACATCCCTGCTTATATATATATATATATATATATATATATATATATATATATATATATATATATATATATATATATATATATATCGTGATACGATATCATTATTCACAGTAAGCAATCAGAATATCGGAGCACGATCCAGATGAATAATACAGCTCACGGTGTGCACAGAGTACTAAACTCAGTAGCTCCGGCAGCAAGCTGGACTTGGAATATGAGGAAACTGCAACAAGGAACACTTTTCAAACTGAGCCTCAATGGTTCTTGTCGCCTATCCGCCATATTTAACGGAAGTCCAACCACTATACAACCTGACATATGAATCGATATACAACCTCACATATCAATTGCTATACAACCTGACATATCAATCGCTATACAACCTGGGACACTTAAAATACCAATTGTTAAACAACCATGAACAAACAGTTGACTTTCAATCTTTAGATAACAAAGAAAATATGACAAAAACATAACATCCCCGTTGCTACCTGGGTCCTGATCACGGTCAGGAGTGTAAAGAATAGAGCAACTGTCACTTGCTAAACAAGTCGTAAGTGGCGACTAAGAAGATTAGTTGATACGTTTACAACATTCCACCTGTAAACAGAATCTACAGATTACAAACAAAAAAAGGGAAGTTACTCTGGAAATAGAGAGTGTGAAGTCATGCAGTCAAGCTCCAAAGGTAGGACCAACAAGCCAACAGAGGACCAGAAAACCTTTCGATATAGCATGTTGGAATGTTCGAACAATGTACATGTGTAATAAGGCGGTTCTGACAGTCAGAGATTTGAACAGACACAAAATAAATATGTTAGGACAGAGTGAAACACACTGGATAGGAACAGGACAGCTCAGATTATAAACAGGTGAGCTGATAGGAATAGGACAGCTCAGATTATCAACAGATGAGCTGATAAGAATAGGACAGCTCAGATTATCAACAGATGAGCTGACAGGAATAGGACAGCTCAGATTATCAACTTTTTGTTATGCTTCCATAGAGAAGAGAGATCTGTCAAAATGTAAGAACTATTTTAATTAAACTTGATCAATGTCAGATGGTATGACATGATTAGAAATGAAGAAATCTGGGAAAGAACCAAACGGGGGCCAATCGAACAATGGATTATGGCTAGAAAATGGAGATAGATTTGACACACGCTAGGAAAACCTAATGCCGACATAGAAGTACAGACACTGTCATAGATTCCACAGGGAAAAACAGGACGGTCCAGAAATGCATTGAGAATAGAAGTCATGGAAAACATGAAGAACATTGGACTAGACTGGAGAGAAATAGAGAGGATGTTCAAGAAGAGGGATGGATGGAGAGACCTGATCCGTGGTTTATGCTTCAAAAAGGTGTCTATAGGGCTTCGATTAGTTTGTTGATTGATCGATTAGTTATTTATGTATTTTATTACTCACAAGACGTGTATCCACTTTTCTGAGTCCAATAGAAATTGTACTGCCTTTACTATTATGGCCCAGATACATGGGAAAGTCTATCTGCTGACCGTGTTAAGGCCTCAGCGTGTCTCTCTGATCTCTGAGTACAAAGTTAATGTGAGCAAATAATTCATTGTTATAATTAGTGAAGACTGATCGTGAACTGTGATTGTGTGTGTTCGTGCGTGCTTGTGTGTGCGTGCGTGTGTGTTTGCGTGTGTGTGTGAGTGCGTGTGTGCGTGTGTGTGCGTGCGTGTGTGTGTGTGTGTGACATTAGCCAGTTTATCAATATGGACTCGGGGTTCTATTGAGGTCAAGGCCGGATTTATACATAAAACTCAATAAGCTACATCTTAGGGCCACACAATCCGAGGGACCTCAACAACTTACCAAGAATGTGTTTTGGGACTACACTCTTTTTCAACTGAGACTTTCTGGTGTTCATTTTTTAATGAAAGACAAGAGACTCAAAGTTTTATTGAGAATAGGGCCTCATCAAGTCTAAACCAGGCACTGACTGGAGTGTTTGGAGACTGCTGGAAATACGGGCTGTCTGCCCCCAGATAACAAATTAAGAACCAACTATCCTATATGAGTTGTGATATTAATTTTAATTTCATTGTTTTCTCCCTTGATTCGCTTAATTCCCTACATCCAAAAGAATGAAAATGAAACTATCAACAGTTGACAGTTTCGCCAGTTTCGGAATTGTCGGCATCGTACAGGAATAAAGGTATATTATAATGAGAATGGGTCGTGTACATTTAACAATAATTTTGTAAATGCTCCATGAAAATAGAATTACTATCGACAGGACATAGTTTATAAATAAAGATATTACCATTCATCAATATGTCGGGGTGGCCGAGTGGTTAAGGCGTGGGACCCGCGATCCCATAGGTTTTCGAACCCCACCCCCGACAAATAAATTTTTCAACTTGAAGGAGCAAAAATAAGAGAAATAAAATAACGCTGAGCTGAGAAATAAAATAGAAACAATTAAATAATAAGTTTACAGCTGTAAAACAGAGACAGAAAGTAAAGAACGACTCTTGGGTGTGAAATCTAACAAATACAAATACATTAGTGACATTGTTGATGTTAACAGAAATCTTCAACAGTTTTTTTTCCAGCAGGTAAAACACTTTATCTGCAAAATCCAAGTCCACAAGAACATCTCTAACAGTCTATGACTATCTTATCATCATCTTTGCAACATTCCAGGTGGTCAAATCAATTGAAAGTAAAAAAAATAAAAATAAAAATATGCATCAGGTTTATAATACAACTTTGTTTAATTCCAGTTTGTAATCTTGAAGGTCTTTGCTTTTTTGAGCCATGGCCAGCACATACACACACAAGCTAAGATATGAGCCATGGCTAGCACAGAAACACATCAAGATATGAGCCATGGCTTCACGGAAAAACACCAAGAAATGAACCATGTCTAGCACAGAAACACATTAAGGTTGCAATATGCTTGGGTTTGTTGTAGTCGGCAGACTCTTCTTAACGTGGGAATCATCGACATACGAGACGCAGGCCCCTATTAACTGTTCACAGGTTTCGTTCAAACAGTTGTCCGGAGATTGGAGAGTGCAGTCTGACCCATAGAACGTTCCCTTGCATATACAGTTCCCGGTTGACTGTTCACAGGTGTCGTTGAAACAGTTGTCCGGACATTTGAGAGTGCAATCTGATCCGTAGTACGTCTCCTTGCATGTACAGTTTGTACTTTCCGGGTCACATATGATGTCACAGCCATCAGAACACGTCTGTTTGCACTGTAGCCCAAAATTACCACTGGGACAAGTGTCACTACAGGTATAGCCAGGACGTTTACATTGTAGGCATTTTCCAGATTTTTCCTCACATAAAGAACACTTTATGACTAAGACAAGACTCGGAGCAGTCGTGTCCATAGATCCCATGTGAACAGTTGCCGTGACACGTACTGATGATGACGTTGTAGCCCTTGCAGCACCCACTACACACTGCACAAAACGACCAAGAATGCCCGTCCAGACAATAGGTGTCTGTAAATGTTTGCACCTCACTCACCGTCAGTGCACTGTCAGCCTGCGAAATGGTCGGTGAGAACTCAATCTTAATGTGGTAGGCCATTTTCGCCTGTGTGGTGACTACAATAGTGCTCACAGAAATGTTTGACAATGATATATCATTATACTGGAACACTACACCGCCGCTGTCAGAGAAAGCCCTTAGAGTGGCATTCTTTACCCGAATCATAGTGCTAGCTCGGTGATAAATTCGAATGGTGTGAGTCTTCTGGGGCGTGGCAAAGTTCAGATGCCAGTAAACAGAATTGGTTCCACTTCTGAATTGTGTGCGTGTGCAGTCATTGTCATAGAGATTAGCCTTTGTTTTGCCAACTGCAGCCTCTGGTCCACATCCGTCTCCTGTATAACAAATGTGTCGGTCTGGTTTGTGTTCTGTTTGAGAGCCACATTCCAACTCCCGCCAATGTAGATGGAGCAGATATTTGCAACTATCGCCCCTTCAATCCGTAACTTGTTGATCAGACCAGCCCCAGCGCAAAAGACATCAATCTCGTGCGAACTAACTATAAACCTTGAATCATTGCTACATGCGGTAGAACCATTTAGTTTTACCGTGAAACTGTCCAGATCTATTAAGTCATTCACATAAATCCTAAACCAGAAGAACAGCAAAGATTGATTGAGAGTTGCCTCAATTGATGTAGAATATGTGTCCGGATTACATGTGGTGTCGTTGTTATCCAACAGGAAAGTAGGTTCAGATTTTTGGGCGTATTTGTAAACGAGATCCAAGTACTGACACTGGGGTCCGAAATATTCGTGCTGACAACTATCATTGTTTGGGCATGTCTCTGTAGTTTTGTCACAAACTGAGTCATTATAGCAGTGACATTGTAACGTACAATTCGCCCCAAACCAACCGGCTGCACAAATTAGGTCATTAACTTCCAAGGTCGCGAACGAAGTCAGCAGAATAAAGACTTGATCTACAGCGGTTGTTAACGAACTGTGTACAAACATTTATTATTAAACCCGTGGTTACATTTCTAAAAATCCGCCAACTCGCTGTGATAACAGATAGCGTGATGTTCAAAGTCAACATTGTTTACACCATGGCACGGACGCGGACAAGCTTCCATCTTGGCGCGTCCCTGACGTCATATCATCATTTGGGTATTATTATCGACAAAAGAGGAGCATAGAGAGAGAAGAAGAAGAAGAATAAATAAAGCTAGAACAGCTTGCATTCAGCTTAATAAAATATGGGCAGCAAAAACACAGAAAAAGGTACAACGATAAGACTAATACACATGTAAAAACGGTAATCTTTTATGGCTCATAAACATAGATTGAAAAAATACACTTGTAAACAAAGCACAAATTAGTAAACAACGGTTTCAGAGGAAATCTGAACGTCAGATGGAATGCAAGATCAGAAATGAAGAAATCTGGGAAGAAAAAAAAGGGGGGGGGGGCCAGTCAAACAATGGGTTATAGATAGAAAATTGGGATGGATTGGACACAAGCTAGGAACATATTATGCCAGCATAGAAAGACATGCATTGCCATAGGTCCCACAGGGGAAAAGAAAGACAGGACGGCCCAGAAATACATTGAGAATAGAAGTCATGGAAAACTTGAAGAATATCGGCCTAGACTGGAGAGAAGTCTTTCAAGAAGAGGGATGAATTGAAGGACAAAGCACCTGGTTTATGCTCCAAAAATGTGTATATATATATCATCATCATCATCAAGTACCGGGCCTACTGGCGTAGGTGATCATGTCTCTCCACAACTTTCGATCTCGGCAGCTATTTATCATTTCTGTTGTTGACCTTCTGCCAAGCCATTCTCTTAAGCTGCCTGGTATTTTTTCTCTTTGATTCCCTCTATCTCTTCGTCCCTCAATTTTTTCCAGTTGTTACAATATATTCCAGTTGTTCTCTTCTCATTATATGGCCAAAAAATGATAATTGTTTCTTCCTAATATTGGAAATTAGCTCTCCTTTTGCTTTGACCTCTCTCAGAACATCTTCATTACTCTTCTTAGCTGTCCATGGTACTCTCAACATTCTTCTGTAAAACCACATTTCTAGACTCCAATGATTTTCTTGTCTGTTGTCCTATTGTCCATGATTCGCATCTATATGTTAAGACTGGCTCTACATAACATTTAAGAACTCTTTTTCTTGTTTCTATTGTCAAAAATGGATTGCATATTATCTTCCTCATTTTTTGGAAAGTTGCTTTTGTACATCTTCCATCTGAGGTTAACAAAGTTCCCAAATATTTAATTTCATCGACCTGTTTTAATATTGTTCCACTTGTCTTTATTTTGCACTGAGGTGATGTCTTTTTCTTTGTTGTTACCATTACCTCTGTCTTTGTTGTGCATTGCAGTTACCATTACCTCTGTCTTTTTGCTAATGAGGCTGAGTCCTTTATTTTTGCTCTTCTTCACTATAATATCTAACATTTCTTGTAACTCATTTTCACTCTTAGCGATTAAGACTGTATCATCAGCATACCTTAGATTATAGATGTGTGTGTGTGTGTGTGTGTGTGTGTGTGTGTGTGTGTGTGTGTGTGCGTGCGTGCGTGTGTGTGTGACATTAGAATTAGACAGTTTCTCAATATAGACTCGGGGTTCTATTGAGATCAAGGTCGGATTTATACATAAAGCTCAATAAGCTACATCTTAGGGCCACACAATCCGAGGGGCCTTGACAACTTGTCAAGAATGTGTTTTGGGGCTACACTCTTTTTCAACTTAGACTTTCTGGTGTTCGTTTTTTAATGAAAGACAAGAGACTCAAAGTTTTATTGAGAATAGGGCCTCATCAAGTCTAAACCAGGCACTGACTGGGGTGTTTGGAATCTGCTGGAAATACGGGCTGGCCCCAGATAACAATTGAGTTATTGAGTTATTTACGGGTCATCATCATTGCACTCCGAACATGTCCATAGGTGCTCAGATCCCCTCCTCGGCAATTCCCTCAGTGTCCAGCGACTGACGACTCCAGTTCTATGTTGGTTGATAAGTCTTCTTACACGGCCACCAAGTTTCTCATTTCTGGCTGTGCCCATCTTAACTCCCATTTCCATCATCTGAAGAAGTGACGTTGATCTGTGTTTGTCGAAGTCCTGTGCTCTTCCCACATCTCGGAGTGCATTGATGATGTCCGCCCGATCCATCGGTTGCCCGTCCTCAACGACAGCGCAGCTAGCCAACCTGTCCGCTCTCTCATTTCCCCGCACTCCCGCATGTCCAGGGACATAGACAAAGGTGACCTTGCGTATTTTGGATTTCTGCAACGACTCTACCCATTGCATGCGTACAAAGCCCGCCTCCACTTTTTTTTATCATGCTCATCGAATCACTCAGTATACATGCGTGGATGTAGTCTTGTGACTCTAACCATTTGAATGCCTTGGTCACTGCCATCACCTCCATTGTCATGCTACTCGTGGTCATGGCGTATGCACCACTGTCTTCCTTGGCTATTCTGCCTGCCGAACGTGCTGTAAATGCCCATGCACTTCTTTCGTGTCGTCTTACAGATCCGTCTGTATAGATGACTGCATCTTTCTCATCGGTGTTATCGCAGATGAGACCGTTGACCTCAGCATTAACCACGACCGGGTTCTGTTCCCTACTTTTCCTGTCGAGTGTGACAATACATGAGAAAGTCCCCTTCAATGACGTAGGCACCGGTATCCACTCCTCACCAACGCTGAGATTGGTAAGCCCACAGACCTGTTTGATGACATCTTCTGCTCGGCCCACCCATGATTTGCCTCTTTTTAGCCTGGTACCTTTCTCTGTGTTGAGCACGTGGTGCAATGGATGCTCTGTATCTGTACTAATCTTCAGGTATGCTCGTGCTCTCCAGATCTTGATTCTGTCATCCATGGTTGGAAAGTCAAGAAGATACCTCATTGCCACACAGGGAGTGTCCCTCGTACATCCCAGGATAATGCGCATGGCTTCATTTTGTATTTTCTCCAGCCTATCAATTTGAGTCGTACTGACAGTAAGAATGGCCAGGGCATACTCGATTGGTGCGAGGACTAATCCCTGGAACAGAAGAGTAAGTAGCCTCAGCTCGATGTTGGCAGCTGCCATGACCTTCAAGGCGGCTAATCATTTGAGGGATTTTGTTATCACATGGTCGACGTGGTCCCGAAAACACAGGCTGCGATCAAACTTAACTCCGAGGTATGTCATCAACTTGTCCCTGGTCACCTCATCAGCTCCCATTCGTACTACCGGTGTGGTCGTATTAACGATATGATTGTTAAGGGAGAACCATGAAACTGATGCTTTATTAGGATTAACCAAGGCACCTGAAACCCCACACCAGGAAGAAATGCGATCGAGTTCGTCTTGCATTGTGGAGGCGATTCCCCGTCTGTCTCTTCCCTGTCGATATACCAGAATATCATCAGCAAAAGTCATAGTTCTTCCCCTCCCATCCAGCTGTTGGGCCGTGATCGTTATTGTGTACACGTTAAATAGAACTGGTGACAATGGTGAGCCTTGCGGCAGCCCAGGACAAATGGATGTTGGCTCGGAAGACCAACTTCCACATCTGAGTATCACCTTCCTCTGAAACAGTGCCGCGGCGATCCATCTTATGAGGAAGGGATTCACCGCCAGTTTGAGAAGCATATGCATGAGATATTCAAATGGTACCCTGTTGTATGCATCCTCCAGATCTATAGCAGCAGCACATGTCTCCTCTCGTCTGTGGAAGCCTTCGAAGACGTCATAGGCAAATACTGCCGCATTGAGCCATGTCAACCCAGATAACAAATTAAGAACCAACTATCCTACATGAGTTGTGATATTTTTTTTTTAATTTCATTGTTTTCTCCCTTGATTCTCTGAATTGTCTACATTCTGGGGAAAAGAAAAAGGGGGGGGGGGGTGTGAGAATAAAACTGAAACTATCAAAAGTTGACAGTTTCGGAACTATCCGCATCGTAGCTTATATTTATAGCTTTGTTTATAAATTAAATTATTACCATTCATCATAATGTCGGGGTGGCCGAGTGGTTAAGGCGTTGGACTTGAGATCCTATAGGTTGTACCTGCGTGGGTTCGAATCCCACTCCCGACAGATATATTTTTCAACCTGAAGGAGTAAAAATAAGATAAATTAAAATAACGCTGAATTTAGAAACAATTAAATAATAAGCTTTACAGCTGTAGTAAAAAAAAAAAAAAAAAAAAAAACCGACTCTCTCACAAATACGTCAGTGGCACAGATTACATGATTTTAACACAGATCTTCAACAAATTTTATTTTATGCAGGTAATTAATCTCACACTAACATTTGAAGCGGAAAAGAAAAAAGGTTCACCTTGCACATCATTAAGTACCAAGCCTGCTAGCGTAGGTGATCATGTCTCTCCACAACGTTAGATCTAGAAACGTTATTTGTCATTTCTGTTGTTGACCTTCTGCCAAGCCATTCTCTTACGTTATCTGGTACCTTTTCTCTTTGCTTCGTCCCCCAATTTTCCCAGTTGTTACAACGTTTTCATTGCTCGCCTTAACTGTCCATGATTTTCTCAACATTCTTCTGTAAAACCACTTTTCTAGACTCCAGTGATTTCCTTGTCTGTTGTCCTATTGTCCATGATTCACATCCATATGTTAAGACTGGCTCTACATAACATGTAAGAACTATTTTTCTTGTTTCTATTGTCAAAAATGGATTGCACAGTATCTTCCTCATTTTTTGGAAAGCTGCTTTTGCATGAGCTGCTCTGCATCTCACCTCTGTTGTATATCTACCATCTGAGGCTAACATTGTTCCCAAATACTTAAATTCATTGACCTGTTTTAATATTGTTCCACTTGTCTTTATTGCGCATTGCAGTGACGTCTTTTTCTTTGCTGCTACCATTATTTGTCTTTTTGCTATTAAGGCTGAGTCCTATATTTTTGCTCTTCTTCACTATAATACCCAACATTTCCTGTAACTCATTTTTACTCTTAGCGATTAAGACTGTATCATCAGCATACCTTAGATTATTTATATTATATCTTGTATATAAAACAATTAAAATGTTTAATACAAATCGTTTTTTAGTAAAGGGTTAAGGCATAAAAATGCAAAGCTGCAGTAAAGCTGAATATAAGGAAAAAATATCTCTCTGATATTTGTCACTCTGGCGACCGCAGCCGCTATACTTTGGAAAATCGCCTTATAGTCCAGTATGGTTCGCTGACCCCGAGAGGTATGAATGTATCACACTCATACGCATAGTTTCTTTTTGCTTGCTCCTTCCCTTTTGCATAGCCTTCTCTACTACACATATTTGGGTTCTTTGGTCTACTTACTATGCCATGCTTTTTATAGTTCTCCTCTAGTCCCTTATGAGACACTTCGGTTTTCTCCTCTATAATTTTTTTTTCTGTGCTTCTTACCCCTCATTTATTTTTACTGTACCCCACTCTCAGACATCTCACTCTTAGCGTCTTTTTACACCTGTCAGTCTACTATTCGATTCTTTCTTCTTTGTGTTTGCACACTGACCCCTGCGTTAACTCCTCTGGTTCTGTTTACATTTACGCACTTTTTGGCACGATTTTCGACGTTCACGACAGCCGCACTTGGTTACGATTCTATTTTGGATTTTACAGGATAGTTTTATTTATTGTTGTTGTTTTCTTTAACACATTTCGATTGTTTTTGTTTTGGTTGTTTCGTTATCAGTTTTGTGTGTGTGTGTGTGTTTTTTTTGTTCCTGATGAAGGCCTATTGAGCCGAAACGTTGTTTAGTCTGTGTCGTCCACTTGTCACGTAAAGCTTCTTACATACCATTTTTTTATTTTTTTATTTTTCCTTCGTTTTTTAGTACCTTAGTACCATTTTGCCTAAATTAAATCTCAAATTATATTGATTTTTTTCCCTCAAAATGTTATGTAGAAGTGAAAAGAGGCATTGCACACAGCAAAATGGGATAGACCAGACAATGTGGGCGAAATATTTAAAAGTGAGACAAGACAGTGCAGTCGGATAGCCAGGTGTGTCCATAGTGGGTGTAAACAAATTAATTAAAAGTTGGAGCTATAGGCCAAGGTATCTGTTTTATATATTTTCTTTTTTTAAAAATAACTTTTGTCTTTTGACATGCATTCCCTCAGAAATTTGATTTGATGCGGAATGATCTGAATTCAGTGTAAAAGTATTATGCTGCTGTTTATTCATCTGGATTTCCCCACTGGGAGCACCGGTCAATATAGCGGATAGGCGGTAGGTAACTGTTAAAGGCTATGTCTGAAAAGTGTTCCTTGTTGCAGTTTCTTCATATTACAAGTCCGGTTTGTTGCAGGAGCTACTGAGTTAAGTGGTCTGTGCACACCATGAGCTGTGCGTTTCAACCGTTTTGATCGTGTTTCGATATTTCGATTGCTTCCGATGAATGATGATATAATATGAAGGGGGAACTGATGGCTGTGTTAACTTTCTGTGCGGTTTCGCATTATGTCTTTTGGCGTGTACTGAGACTGTTTTTATGGGGACTGCATCTACCTTTCTTTGTTTGGGAGATAAAATATTAATTCTGATGATTCCACTGGCACGGGCGGTTCAGCAATTATGGATTTTAATTCGTGTGCAGTGATACGGGGCCTTCTATAACCATAACTTGCCCACTATTTGATGATAGCGGCTAATGTGAGGAGCACTAATGTATACCACTCTCTTATATCATAACCACACGCAACGTCCCGTGAGAGCTAAAAACGATCTCAAATGTGAGGTCTTCCCACAATCTTGTCAAATAATCTAAACTTAGTAGTAGTTTGTCAATATCAAATCCCAAAATATTACTTTTTTTCTGTTAATAACAAAACAGTCAATTTGGTCAGTTTGTGCTGGTCAGCACCAAGTTCACTGTACTTTGTTTAGTTGATTACAATGACCTGCAAGAGAGTACTCCAAATCGTCCCTACACTGTAACATATGTACTCCCAGTATTTATCTTTTGCCTATTTTTTTCCATTCACCTATGAAGGTAGCCGTTGTTATAATTTATATACACGTTTCTTTATTTCTTACCGCATTCTCTCTCCAGCCACACATGACATCTCTTATAAATGAGTGCATTTCTAGTTGCTTTCACGTTTTCAGTAATGATTATTTTTTTACAGTAAGATGTACACCCTCTAGGAAATTTGTCACATCCATGTTGACCTAAACTGGGTCACTTAACGCATACATGTTGCCCTAAGCTGGGTCACCTAACACATACATGTTGACCTAAGCTGGGTCACTTAATACATTTATGTTGACTTAAGCTGGGTGACTTAACACATACATGTTGACATAACCTGGATCACTTAACACATACATGTTGAAATAACCTGGGTCACTTAACACATACATGTTGATCTAAGCTGGGTCACTTAACACATACATGTTGACCTAAGCTGGGTCACTTAACACATACATGTTGACCTAAGCTGGGTCACTTAACACATACATGTTGACCTAAGCTGGGTCACTTAACACATACATGTTGACCTAAGCTGGGTCACTTAACACATACATGTTGACCTAAGCTGGGTCACTTAACACATACATGTTGACCTAAACTCTCGTTACACAATCTGGGGTATCAGTTACATCCATCTTTGCACAACTTGTAACATCAGACATATCTTGAAACAACTAAAAACATGTTAAATCCATCTCTATGTTACCTGTTGCACATGTCGCATCCATCTTTACACATCTTGGACATAGGATTAATCCATAGTAAAAGTAAAGTAAAGTACCACAAGTCGTATAGGGAAATATTGACCTTATATTTTACAGACCTTCAGCACATGATTAACTTTCCCAGAAAAATCCGGTACCCATTTAAGGCTGGAGCCGTCTTTACCCTTGTCCTTTGTAGTCCATTCACTAACCACTGAGCTATCACGGCTCCTACTAATAGGGAATTAGTATGTCCTCGCCATACGATAATATCGATTGCGCTAATGATTAATCCATAGGTAATATCTAAATTAAAAATCTTTAAAACATATGACATCCATCTTTGCACAAGGTAAGCGTGTAATATCCATCTTTATATGACCTGGTGCATCTGAAATATTTATTTACATGCAACGTAGAACCGGCACTTTTAATTGTATACGATCTATGCCATTAGAAGTATTCACCTTTACATAACGTGGAAAATGTAATGTTCATCTTCAGACAAAGTGAAGTATCCGTAAGACGTTTATCATCCTTAGCGTAGAATGTGTAATATCATCTTTAAACGGTGAGAGCTAGATAGTTCAGTGGTTAGTTAATTGAACTATTAAAGACAAGAGGACGAGTTCGATACTGATCGACGGCTTCCAGGTTCACCAAGCCTTAAAAGAGTGCTGGATTTTTGTCTGCAAAAGTAAAGGGGCAGGGCGCAATACCGACCACATTATCCTAAATATCATGTTCCGAAGGTCTGAAAGAAATATGGGCACAAACACTATATTCCACATACGCCATGAGGGGTGAGGGAAATCGTTACTTTCTTCTGATATCTTAAACACCTTAGGATATGTCATATCATATTTACAGTTGCAGAGCTACAGCTGATGGTTTGCACCAGAATCGGTGTGAACCAGAAACATCCAGACCCTACTCCAGTTCTTGTAGGTGCCTCCAGAAACAGACTTGTCTAGACTAGCCATGCCAATAGAGATCTAAAAGTGGAAGGCAACAGGGTACCCAATAATACTTTATAGAAGTTGGATGTGTTGGGGAGATATGTTCTATATATAGCAACTCGTTGTAGATGTATTAACAACATTACACGGAAACTACGTCCATTTCTCGTGCTCTTTCAAACAGTCAAAGCGTAGCATCAACAGCAACAGAAGAAACTAAAACATCAGTAATATCTATTTGAGAGAAACATGAAACTACGAGTAGGAATGACAAAAAGTACTTTTAAAGCCATGAAAAATATACTAACATCAAAACAAATAACGCCAGGGCTAAAACTAAGAATAGCAAAATGTTATATCTTCTCAACATTCCGGTATGGTACAGAAACATGGACATTAGACCCAAAAAAAAAAAACAGAACAGAAAATTGAAGCCTTTGAAATGTGGATTTATAGAAGGATATGAAGAACTGGATGGAAAGAAAAGAAAACAAATGATGAAGTCTTAAAAGAACTAAAAATGAAGAGAGAACTACTAAACACAAATAGAACAAGACAAATGACATTTTTGGGGCATGTTAAAAGACACAGCAGCCTGCCAAAAATAACCTTGGAAGGGAAAATATAAGATAAAATAGGCAGAGGTTTATCAAGACTAACATGGACGAGTAACATCAAAAGATGAACAAGTTAGTCCATGATAACCTGAACTATCAAATCAATGCAAGAGATAGATCGGAATGGCGTTCCATGGTAGCCAAGCCGGCACTTAATGATGGTGATGATGAGCAACGTGAAATAACTGTCTCGTGATACATCTTCCTATCAAGCAAAACCTGGCATATTTGAATGTCCTCTTTACTTACTAGTCTTTACACGCTACACAGTTGGTAATCATTGCACGAAGTTTGTGAAAAGTGAAACAAGCTGACAGTTGACAAGATGTATCCTTATCTAGTTCTCTACACAACAAAGTGAAACAAGTCATATCAATGTATCTAATCTATCTTTAGTTTTCTACACAACAAAGTGAAACAAGCTGTAATTAAAATATAATGCCATGTGTTTAATTACTAATTATCTATCCAATGTTATCTCCCTACGCCCAACACACATAACACTGAAACACAACAACGTGAAAAATAGAGATGTATAACGTGAGAATGGCTACTTGCCACATTCACTTTACGATTACTGCACAAACATAATATCTGCATCTTGCATTTTGATACAACTTTACGGGGAAAAAATAACAATTCGGCACACACACAAACAATAAATAACGTTGAATTAACTTCGTAAGCAAGTGTATGGATAACTGAATCGGTGTCATGTGTGTTGTTTCACACACACAGTACCCACGTCCACTGTTTCTGAGAATCCCATGCTCGTAGCATATAAACTGAAACCGAAAGCATTCTGCAACATACAAACATTTTCAACTGCTATACAATTATGTGTGTCTAAAACATGTGCGGGGAGCCGCGATAGCTCAGTGGTTAGTGAACTGGACTACCACGGACAAGGGGTAGGGTTCGATCCCAACCGACGGCTTCCGGGTTCACCCAGCCTTAAATGGGTACCGGATTTTTTTTCTGGGAAAGTAAAGCAGCACGGGCGTAATACTGACCACATTACCCCAAAAATCATGTGCTGAAGGTCTGTAAAATATAGGGTCACTAACACCATATTTCCCTATACGCCACTTGGCGTGACGGGGGTACTTTACTTTACTTAAAAACATGTGCAACGTTTCAAATACTTTCCATCATCAGATGGAAGATGCACCACAGAAATAAAAGCAGAATAGCTCAGGCCAAAATAGCATTTCAGAAAATGAAAACTTCGTATACAACAAACCTATGTCAATAGAAGTGAGAAAGAGAGTTTACTGATGCTAAGTAGAGCCAATTCTGACATATGGAAGCGAATCATGGATAGTAGACAAACAAATGAAAAGACGATTGGAGGCCACAGAGATGGGATTTCTCAGAAGAATGTTGAAAGTTCCCTGGACAGCTAGAAGGACCAAGGAGAAAATTCTCAAAGAGGTCAAAACAAAAAGGGAGCTCCTAAGAAACATCAGAAAGAAACAATAAACATTTTTCGGGCACATCATGAGAAGAGAAAAGTTTGAGTACTTGGTTACAACAGGCAAAATACAAGAAAAGAGAGATCACCGACGATAAAGAGAGGAAATACTGGATAGCTTGGTGTCATAGCATGGAAAACAGTCAACACCAGAAATAATACGATGCACTATATATTGAAGATTGTAGAAGGACATGATCGCATACGCCAACCGGTATGGCACATCATGATGATGATACAATTGTGACATGATCAGAAGTTTTCTCCTGCAAATATTTGATACACAAATACTGGTGGTACATAAAACTATCATTATATTTAAAAGATGTCAATAGATTTGTCTAATTAAAGCAAAAGTTCTCATTTTGAAAATTACATATCAAAGTCTTTATCATAATACACTTAAAGAATGAATTGTGTATTTGTTTACAGTGAAATTACATGGCCGAATGTTATTGGCTCACTCGTCCACCATGTACCATCCCCTACAAGATGATTTAAGATGACATAAACAAAATGTCAGTTCCAGCCTCGCTAGGACAACAGAAGAAAGAAAACACCATCTCTTATACTTCACACATGGAACGTTAGGACATAGCAGAAGGAAAACACTATCTCTTATACTTCACACATGGAACGTTAGGACATAGCAGAAAGAAAACACCATCTCTTATACTCAACACATGGACCAGATAAGTAAAAAAGAAGTAAAGTACCCCCGTCACGCCAAGTGGCGTATAAGGAAATATGGTGTTAGTGACCCTATATTTTACAGACCTTCAGCACATGATTTTTGGGGTAATGTGGTCAGTATTACGCTCGTGCTGCTTTACTTCCCCAGAAAAAAAATCCGGTATCCATTTAAGGCTGGGTGAACCCGGAAGCCGTCGGTTGGGATCAAACCCTACTCCTTGTCCTTTGTAGTCCAGTTCACTAACCACTGAGCTATCACGGCTCCCACATGGACCAGATGCCCTGGATCAAATAACCAAATATTGCATGGTGAACTTATGGACCAAAAGAGACCAAAGTGCAGATCAGTGTAAGGATATTTTCACGGCTTCTTTGAGGGAATTCTTTATCAGTGAATGAAACTGGTTAAATCTGGCTGCAGAACGTAGCACACGGAGAAGAAATCATCATCATCATCATTGAGTGCCGTCTCCGCAACGAAGGTTGGCTACCATGGAGCGCCATTCTGCTCTATCTCTTGCTTTGATGGTGCAGGTTGTCATCGGTTGATTTGTCCATCTTTTGATGTTACTCGTCCATGTTAATCTTGGTCTGTCTCTGCCTCTTTTACCTTGTATTTTCCCCTCCAGGATTACTTTCAGTAGGCTGTTGTGTCTTTTAACATGGCCCAAGAATCGCATTTGTCTTGTTCTAATTGTGTTCAGAAGTTATCTTTTCATTTTTATTTGTTTTAAGACTTCATCGTTTGTTTTCTTTTCCTTCCATCCAATTCTACCTATTCTTCTATAAATCCACATTTCGAAGGCTTCAATTCTCTGTTCTGTTTTCTTGTCTAATGTCCATGTTTCAGCACCATATAGGAATATTGAGAAGATGTAACATTTTGCTATTCTTAGTTTTAGCTTTGGTGTTATTTGTTTTGATGTTAGTGTGTCCTTCATAACATTAAAATTACTTTTTGCCATTCCTATTCTTTTGTTTATTTCAGTTGTACATTTTCCATCACTGGTTATAGTATGTCCAAGGTAGTTATAGTTCTGAACTGTCTCAAGGTCTATTCCTTCAATTTTGATATCCACTTGTGGGTTTTGAGTATTTTCTTTGTTTATGATCAAAGTTTTAGTCTTTTTGATGTTCATATCTAGTCCATATTTTTTGCTTGTCGTGTTTATTTCATTAAGTAATTGTTGTAGGTCTTTAGGATTTTCTGCTAGTAGTACAGTATCGTCAGCATATCTTAGGTTATTGATTATCTTTCCATTAATTTGTAGGCCTGGCATCTCTATGATGTTTTTAAAGATTTGCTCAGTGTATAGATTGAACAAGCTTGGTGATAGGATGCATCCTTGTCTTACTCCTCTTTTTATATCAATGAGTGTAGAGAACTCTTTGTTATATTTTATTATTGCTGTTTGCTCCCAGTATAGATTGCATATTTGTCGTATATCCATGTCATCTAGATGTATCTCTTTTAGGCATTCTATAAGTTGTTTGTGGTGTACTCTATCAAAAGCTTTGGTGTAGTCTATGAAGCAGGCATATATTGGTTTGTTTACTTCTGTGTATTTTTCGATTAATGTTCTCATGCAGAATATGGCTTCTTTTGTCCCGCTATTTTTCCTAAATCCAAATTGCTGCTCATCTAATTCAGTATTGATTTTATTCTGAATGCTTCCTTGTATAACTTTTAGCAAGATTTTTGTAACATGGTTCATTAGGCTTTTGTTCTAAAGTCACTGCATTCAGGAGAAGAAATATTTTTTTAAAATTCCACAGCGACTTTCGAGGCAGTGCTGATATCAAACACAGACGACAAAAGGCGCAGAAGGTAGAAGACCAGGCATCACATTCTTTTTACGGATGGATCTGTCTGCCCAATATTAACAGATTCAGCAACGAGAGAAGCAGTTCAGCAAAGCAGCATCCCGCATAAGGCCCTCATATTTTTACCAAACTACTGACATGTCATGATTGCCTGCTACCAACCGTCTGTCAAGATGCCAAAAGCCATATAATAATAATAATAATATAATAATAATAACAATAGTAATAAAATAATTATTAATTATAATAATAATAAGTATTAATAATAATATTAATAACAACAATAACTATAATAGTAGTAGTAATAATAATAATAAATATTATTATATTATGATAATATAATATAATAACGTATATAATAATATATATATATATATATATATATATATATATATATATATATATATATAATATATATATATATATATATATATATATATATATATATATATGGACCTGCAGAAGGTCACCTGGTGGGGAAAAATAAGTTTGTATGTCACATGGAAGATGTCACTAACACGCTGACGTGTCAGTCCTGATAATAGGGGGAGGTTTGTTGCTCATCTCCTTTCGCATTTGGGGGCCTCGGTAGCCTAGTTGGGAAAACCACCCGACTGGACTACCGATGTTCGGACAACCCATGTTCGATTCCCGCTGGGAGCAGTGTGAGTTGTATTCGTGGTTGGGGAAAAAAAATACCCCCACGGTCGACCCAGCCGTTGGCAGAAATGGGTACCCGGGTATTACCCTGGGAAGGTGAGGAATGTCGCTTCGCATCTGAGTTTCGATGCTTGAGGCGACACTATACAGAAATCTCCGAACATTTCTGGATAGGCGACCGAGCACATATGGGTGGAAACTCGCGTGCTAAGACGCCGGTTCAAGTCTCGTACTTGACCTTTACCTTTATCTTCCGTGGGCATAGGAAGGAACTAAATCTATCTGCTGCTATGGAAAAAGGGGGGGGGGGAAGAGAGAATATAGAAAGAGAGAGAAAGTATTACATGACTTCATCTGAAAATTATCAATGGGTAAGTTCAACTTCATTCATTTATTTAGTACCGTCTCGACATCGAAGTTTGGCTGCCATGGAGCGCCATTGATTCATTTGGTGCCGTCTCCCCATTGAAGGTTGGCCATTTTCAATAGTCTACATTATAGTATGCCCTATTGAGTGTAAATAAACATGAAATGGTATAAAGCAGCTAAAGTGATAGAGAGACGAGACAAACTACAACGTTTCTGCAAAATCCTTCATAAGCCACCAAACACAAACTATTTTAAAATAATAAACAAAGAAAGTCCAAAAAAGTAAGTTAAACACTGTAACTAGTAACACTGATTAGAAAAATGACGGAAAGAAACAGTGGCCAGAATATCCGTAGTTTTCGGTCACATAAAGATAAAATGGCAGGTAGGATTTAATTGGACCAAAAGAAGCCAAACTGAAAAATTAGAAATGTGGTTTCATTGTCGTAGTATGACCGTTGTACTACGATTTGCTGTTGGTTATCACGCTATGTGGACTCTAGTTCTCTCTTACTTTCTGAATAATGGTAGTACTTCGACTTAGTTGCTTCTGTGGCATTCTTGTGATCTTCAGCGTTGCCATTGGGTATGTTTATATAGCCTGGACATTACATGAACAGAACTCAATGCTTGAGGATGTTAACAGGGTCCTCCAGCCCGTACACGTGTATTGTCTGTACGCATCACTTACATTATCATCAAGTACTGGGCCTACTGACGTAGGTGATCATGTCTCTCCAGAACTTTCGATCCCGACAGTTATTTATTATTTCTGTTGTTGACCTTCTGCCAAGTCATTCTCTTAAGCTGTTTGGTATCTTTTCTCTTTGCTTCTCTCGAACCCTCTTCATCCCTCAATTTTCCCAGTTGTTACAATATATTCCAGCAGTTCTCTTCTCACTACGTGGCCAAAAAAAAAATGATTGTTTCTTCCTACTATTGGAAATTAGGTCTCTTTTTGCTTTGACCTATTTCAGAACGTTTTCATTACTATTCTTAGCTGTCCATGGTATTCTCAACATTCTTATATCACTTACAGTTATTGTTAAAACACAGGCACTACATGAACATGGTTATCTCACGATCTCTACTATTCCTGATTCTACTTCTACACTTTCTGTCTTGCTTTCATCTATAACTACTCCTGACGCTATTTAACAATAAATCTTGAAATCTATCTCACAACTTCTGCGCATTATAACTATCAATAACCTTTCTCTATCTTTAGTCTAATCCTAACCACAAGAGACCCGAAGGTCAGTGGGTACAAAGAGTCAACAATCCCCTCTACAACATATGGTTCTATCTCCAGATTCGGTGATTCTCGTGTAACTGTCACTAAATGTGATCACTCTCACCCTCGTCGTCTCCCAGAGGGCTCTATTTCCTCATTGGTCAGCTCGTGAACAGGCGTTCGTGTCTCTTCTACACGCGTCCTACCCTGATCTCGTGGACTATGGCTTTCGTGAACTATAAAGGTTTCAAGGCCTCGGTAGCGCAGTAGGTAGCGCGTCAGTCTCATAATCGCAATACATAAGAGCAATCTGAAGGTCGTGAGTTCGATCCTCACCTGGGGCAGTTTTTTTTAATTTTTATTTTTATTTATTTGACGTTCGGACAACCCGTGTTCGATTCCCGCTGGGAGCAGTGTGAATTGTACTCGTGGCTGGAAAAATAAAATACCCCCGCGGCGGTTGACCCAGCCGTTGACAGATATTGGTACCAGGGTATTACCCTGGGAAGGTGAGGAATGTTGCTTCGCATTTCAGTTTCGATGCTTGAGGCTACACTATACAGAAATCTCCGAACATTTCTGGATAGGCGGTCGAGCACATATAGGTGTAAACTCGCGGGACCCCTCCTTTCGTCCCACCCTATGGGACCCCTCCTTTCATACCACCTTATGGGACCCCTCCTTTAATCCCACCCTATGTCACACCTCCTTTAATCCCACCCTACGGGACCCCTCCTTTCATCCCACACTATAGGACCCCTTCTTTCATCACACCCTATGGGACTATGAAAGGAGGGGTCCCTTAAAGAAGGGGTCCCCCCTTCTTTCATCCCACCCTATGGGACCCCTCCTTTCATCCCACCCTATGGGACCCCTCCTTTCATCCCACCCTATGTGGCCCCTCCTTTCATCCCACCCTCTGGGACCCCTCCTTTCATCCCACCCTATGGGACCTCTCCTTTCATCCCACCCTATGGGACCCCTCCTTTCATCCCACCCTATGGGACCCCTCCTTTCATCCCACCCTGTGAGACCCCTCCTTTCATCCCACCCTATGGAACACCTCCTTTCATCCCACCCTATGGGACCCCTCCTTTCATCCCACCCTGTGAGACCCCTCCTTTCATCCCACCCCTATGGAACACCTCCTTTCATCCCACCCTATGAGACCCCGCCTTTCTTCGCACCCTATAGGTCTTCTCCTTTCACCCTACCCTAAGGGACTCCTCCTTTCATCCCACCCTAAGGGACCCCTCCTTTCACCTATCCTCATGAGACTCCTTGTCTAAAAAAAAGGAAAAAAATAAAAAATTGACGACAAAAAAAAAAAAAACGCGGCAGACGGAGACGGCTTTAAGATGGAAGACAACATCAACGAATGGACTGGATTAACCTTCGTCACATCCATGAAGACAGCTCCTAGTCGTGAAGGTTTTATACAAATTGTGAAGACATCATCAAGAGTGCCCCAACGACCACCGAAGTTTCCAGGCTGGTGATGATATGTAGATATCCATTGTAGCGTAGGTCACATATTCAGTTTTCATCTCAAAGCGACAATCAGTTATGCTAGTGGAAATTTTTTGTATTGAAACTTTTTATCAATGCAACCATAGAGATTTCAGTGACAAAAATGTGTCATGTTTTTGAGAATCAATCTACATATTTATATTTATCTAACATATAACATGTTATATATGAATTTTTAGATAATTGAACAAGGAATTAGATTTCACCAATACCAAGATGATAAAAGACATGTAAAATGAATATGGTTTGATGACAGTCCACATTAATACAAGTTAGAGTGGCGCACTTTCCGGCGAAACGTACGCGTCCGAAATTGGCATGGCGCACAGTGCAGAGAAACGTACGGAAAGAGTTCATGGATGAGTCTGCCCTGAGCCTTGTACACTCCCCTCATTGTTAAAAGTGATATTTTATGGGAGTGGTTTCATTTGTGACACAATGCATAAACAGGGAATAAACATAACATTTTTAGTTAAAGCAAATAGTTATCTATTATATATTTTAGTATAATAATGATGGTAACAAAAACATCAAAGATTTGCAAAACTAATCGTTTAATAATAGCATGCCATATTAAATTTTCAACTGCAATAGTTGTTGTTGTTGACGGATTGCCACGAGTTGATGCGAGCATGTTTTCCTTTGACTCATAAGATGTGGCGGGTCGTAATGGCTTCCTTGACATTCCCGGCTCTTACTGGAGAGGTTGGAGTTCGTCTGTCCCAGGCTATGCTGGGAATCTACTAGTCCAGCCCAGAGGTACTGCAAAACTGGGTCCTCTATATCAGTAACAGCCACCACTACAGGGAACACGGCGGTCCTAGCTTCTGTTAGCCAGTCTGTGTAACATGTCCAGCCCAGAGGTACTGCAATACTGGGTCCTCTATATCATTAACAGCCACCACTACAGGGAACACGGCGATCCTAGCTTCTGTTAGCCAGTCTGTGTAACATGTCCAGCCCAGAGGTACTGCAATACTGGGTCCTCTATATCATTAACAGCCACCACTACAGGGAACACGGCGATCCTAGCTTCTGTTAGCCAGTCTGTGTAACATGTCCAGCCCAGAGGTACTGCAATACTGGGTCCTCTATATCAGTAACAGCCACCACTACAGGGAACACGGCGGTCCTAGCTTCTGTTAGCCAGTCTGTGTAACATGTCCAGCCCAGAGGTACTGCAATACTGGGTCCTCTATATCAGTAACAGCCACCACTACAGGGAACACGGCGATCCTAGCTTCTGTTAGCCAGTCTGTGTAACATGTCCAGCCCAGAGGTACTGCAATACTGGGTCCTCTATATCATTAACAGCCACCACTACAGGGAACACGGCGGTCCTAGCTTCTGTTAGCCAGTCTGTGTAACATGTCCAGCCCAGAGGTACTGCAATACTGGGTCCTCTATATCATTAACAGCCACCACTACAGGGAACACGGCGATCCTAGCTTCTGTTAGCCAGTCTGTGTAACATGTCCAGCCCAGAGGTACTGCAAACTGGGTCCTCTATATCAGTAACAGCCACCACTACAGGGAACACGGCGGTCCTAGCTTCTGTTAGCCAGTCTGTGTAACATGTCCAGCCCAGAGGTACTGCAATACTGGGTCCTCTATATCAGTAACAGCCACCACTACAGGGAACACGGCGATCCAAGCTTCTGTTAGCCAGTCTGTGTAACATGTCCAGCCCAGAGGTACTGCAATACTGGGTCCTCTATATCAGTAACAGCCACCACTACAGGGAACACGGCGATCCTAGCTTCTGTTAGCCAGTCTGTGTAACATGTCCAGCCCAGAGGTACTGCAAAACTGGGTCCTCTATATCAGTAACAGCCACCACTACAGGGAACACGGTGATCCTAGCTTCTGTTAGCCAGCCTGTGTAACATGTCCAGCCCAGAGGTACTGCAAACTGGGTCCTCTATATCAGTAACAGCCACCACTACAGGGAACACGGTGATCCTAGCTTCTGTTAGCCAGCCTGTGTTTGTCCAGCCAGAGGTACTGTACTGGGTCCTCTATATCAGAACAGCCACCATACAGGCTACACTTGGTCGGCTTCTGTTAGCCAGTCTGTGCTATTGGGACCGAGGTCTGCAGGCTGCCTCTATATCTAACAGCCACCACTACAAAACGTTGATCCTAGCTTTGTTAGCCACCTGGTTTGACGCAGACTGTTTTCAGGACTGACCAGAGATGAAAAGCAGGTCTTGTCGGCTCATGGTGCGAATAATGCTATTGGGACCGCAGGTCGCAGGCGCTTATTCTCCCCCTGCAAAAGTTGTTAAGGAGCTACAGCATTTGGAGTCACTTTGAAGGACTGAAGATAAAGGCATGTACAGTACAAGGACTGAAGGAATAAATGCATATACAGTACAAGGACTGAAGGAATAAATGTATATACAGTACAAGGACTGAAGGATTAAATGTATATACAGTACAAGGACTGAAGGAATAAAGGCATGTACAGTACAAGGACTGAAGGAATAAATGCATATACAGTACAAGGACTGAAGGAATAAATGTATATACAGTACAAGGACTGAAGGAATAAATGCATATACAGTACAAGGACTGAAGGAATAAATGCATATACAGTACAAGGACTGAAGGAATAAATACATATGCAGTACAAGGACTGAAGGAATAAATGCATATACAGCACAAGGACTGAAGGAATAAATGCATATACAGTACAAGGACTGAAAGAATAAAGGCATGTACAGTACAAGGACTGAAGGAATAAATGCATATACAGTACAAGGACTGAAGGAATAAATGCATATACAGTACAAGGACTGAATAATAAATGCATATACAGTACAAGGACTGAAAGAATAAAGGCATGTACAGTACAAGAAGCTCCACCAGCTTTAAGCCACTTATGAATCCGTCAAACCGAGATTTAAATTTATGGAGAGCCAACGTATGATCACCCCAGATAGAAAAATATTTTGAGTCCTACAACCCCCCCCCCCCCCCCCCCCACTTTCACCTCCGACAGACCCCTTTAATTGAAAATTATTAAAGATAGTTTTTAAAAAAAAATATTTATGGCACAACAATTAACCCCGATTTTTTTTTTTAACCCAACGATAGGAACATCACCTACAATACAGTGACGTCACGATATAGTTTAAACATCTGTAACATTCAGTGAGGGAGAGGCGCCCTCCCGTCCAGATCCATCTCCCCCCCCCCCCCCCCCCCCCCATTTTTTTTTCCTTTCCAATCTTCATTTCAAGCACTACTTTAGAATGAGATTGACTCAGGATATGCAATTGCACGGTGTTATGTATGTCACATAAACCCTACACAACATCATCATCATCAAGTATCGGGCTTGGTTGCATAGGCGCCATGTCTCTCCACAACTTTCGATCTCGACAGTTATTTATCATTTCTGTTGTTGACCTTCTGCCAAGCCATTCTCTTAAGCTGTCTGGTATCTTTTCTCTTTGTTTCCCTCTATCTCTTCGTCCCTCAATTTCCCCAATTGTTACAATATATTCCAGCTGTTCCCTTCTCATTAGGTGGCCAACAAATCAAATGATGATTGTTTCTAACTTATATTGGAAATTAGCTGTTTTTGCTTTAGTCTACACGTCTACCAAATGCCAATGCCTTCTGATTCGCAGAATCTCAACTTCTAAAAACTGAAACTGAAAGCATTTTGTTGTCTCGCTGATTTGATGCCTGCTGCCATTGTAAGTGTTAATAATCATATTTGTGCTATGTTAAAACATAACAAGCCTTTCATTAAATCCTTCAGTAAAATAAAGGATGGAACTTTTAAACAATTATTAATAAAGTTTATATCTTAGAATAAAATCAATATTGAATTTAAGCTGAGATGGCCGAGTGGTTAAGGCGTTGGACTTAAGATCCAATGGCGAATCGCCGCGTGGGTTCGAATCCCACTCTCAGCGACAATAGCACAGGGCTATTTTTTAGCATGAAATATTTGAGTAAACAAGGAAATAATAATGTTGCTTTTGTAGCTGTTCATAATATGATTATTGTCGTGTTGCAGGCCTATAAAATCATTATGTTCGTGTCAGTTGTTGTGCCTCGGACTGGTTAGTTTGAAAAATTCCATGCATAATCCAAATTTAAACTTTGAACATTAATTTCTATATCTTGCAAAGTGTTATTTATATTTTGATGTGACATGTTAATTGTGAATAAACATTATGTCATTATGAACTAAGTGACATTATATAATTGTGAATAAACCTTATGAACTAAGTGACATTATATAATTGTGAATAAACCTTATGAACTAAGATACATTATATAATTGTGAATAAACCTTATGAACTAAGATACATTATATAATTGTGAATAAACCTTATGAACTAGGTTACATTATATAATTGTGAATAAACCTTATGAACTAAGTGACATTATATAATTGTGAATAAACCTTATGAACTAAGATACATTATATAATTGTGAATAAACCTTATGAACTGAGTTAAATTATATAATTCTGAATAAACCTTATGAACTGAGTGACATTATGTAATTGTGAATAAACCTTATAAACTAAGCTACATTATGTAATTGTGAATAAACCTTATGAACTAAGTGATCTTATATAATTGTGAATAAACCTTATGAAATGAGTGACACTATGTAATTGTGATAAACCTTATAAACTAAGTTACATTATGTAATTGTGAATAAACCTTATGAACTAAGTGATCTTATATAATTGTGAATAAACCTTATGAAATGAGTGACACTATGTAATTGTGATAAATCTTATGAACTAAGTTACATTATGTAATTATGAATAAACCTTATGAACTAAGTGACAATATATAATTGTGAATAAACCTTATGAACTAAGTGACATAATAAAATTGTGATAAATCTTATGAACTAAGTTACATTATGCAATTGTTAATAAACCTTATGAACTAAGTTACATTATATAATTGTGAATAAACCTTATGAACTAAGCTACATTATATAATTGTGAATAAACCTTATGAACTAAGTGACATTATATAATTGTGAATAAACCTTATGAACTAAGTTACATTATATAATTGTGAATAAACCTTATGAACTAAGTTACATTATGCAATTGTGAATAAACCTTATGAACTAAGTTACATTATGCAATTGTGAATAAACCTTATGAACTAAGTTACATTATGCAATTGTGAATAAACCTTATGAACTAAGTTACATTATATAATTGTTAATAAACCTTATGAACTAAGTTACATTATATAATTGTGAATAAACCTTATGAACTAAGTGACATTATGCAATTGTGAATAAACCTTATGAACTAAGTGACATTATGTAATTGTGAATAAACCTTATGAACTAAGTTACATTATATAATTGTTAATAAACCTTATGAACTAAGTTACATTATATAATTGTGAATAAACCTTATGAACTAAGTGACATTATATAATTGTGGATAACTAAGTGACATTATGTATTTGTGAATAAACCTTACGAACTAAGTGGCATTATGTAATTGTGAATAAACCTGATGAACTAAGTGACATTATGTAATTTTGAATAAACCTGATGAACTAAGTGACACTATGTAATTGTGAATAAACCTGTTGAACTAAGTGGCATTATGTAATTGTGAATAAACCTGATGAACTAAGTGACACTATGTAATTGTGAATAAACCTGATGAACTAAGTGACATTATGTAATTGTGAATAAACCTGATGAACTAAGTGACATTATGTAATTCACTGTTTTTCGTCAGAAATGCTGTTCATGTACAAAAATAATTCACAAACGTACTTATATACATCACAAGGCCTGCAGGGGAACCGCGATAGTTCAGTGGTTAGTGAACTGGACTACAAAGGACAAGAGGTAGGGTTCGATCCCAACCGACGGCTTTCGGGTTCACCCAGCCTTAAATGGGTACCGGCTTTTTTCTGGGAAAGTAAATCGGCACGGGCGTAATACCGACCACATTAACCCAAAAATCATGTGCTGAAGGTCTGTAAAATTTATGGTCACTAACACCATATTCCCTATACGCCACTTGGCGTTACGGGCGCTCTTTACTTTTTTTTTTTTTTTAACTAGGCCTGCAGCCTTGACTATCGTTTTCCTACTCTTTACCTATGTAGTTTTGTCATTCCATGACGAACTTGGGTGAATTATTATGTCCCTTTACTTTGTTTTCAATTACTTTAAATGTTCTTGCTCCGATTATGCGCTGTATTTCTTTCTTTATTTTTCAATATTTCACAACTTCATTGTTTGCTATCTTCTCTGTCTGCCTAATTCTTCTAAAAATCCACATTTTATGAGCTCCTTTGTTATACTCTTGTCTCGTTACTTTACACGAATGTTGAATGGAAATAACCATGGCCACAACAGAGGGGTCGCTGACAACAGTCTAGCTTAGAATGTAAGATGATGGTGTCCGACAACTTCGTTTTCTGTTGCGTTCAAGTCTTTTGATGATTCAGTTATTGAGTTATTTGTGGTTTATCATCATTACACCCAGAATATGCTCATAGGTACTCAGCCCATTGGGAGCCACGACAGCTCAGAGGCTAGTGAACTGGACTACAAAGGACAAGAGGTAGGGTTCGATCCCAATTCCGGGTTCACCCAGCCTTAAATGGGTACCGGATTTTTTCTGGGAAAGTAAAGCGGCACGGGCGTAATACCGACCACATTACTCCAAAAATCATGTGCTGAAGGTCTGTAAAATGTATGGTCACTAACACCATATTCCCTATACGTCACTTGGCTTGACGGGGCACGTTTTCTTTTACTTTCACAGACCATCACCTCAGCAAGTCCCGCGGTGTCCAAGAACTGTTGGCTCCAGTCCTGTGTTGGTTGATAAGTTCTCTTATGCGCCAACTAAGCCCCTCGTCATGTACTGACAGTAAGAATTGCTACATCATACTCTAAAGGTGCGAGGCCAGTCCCTGGAACAGAAAGGTAAGTAGCTTTTTCTCGATGTTGGCAGCTGACATGACCTTCAAGGCGGCCAGTCCATGTCGGGCGTTTGTTATCACGTGATCCCTAAAACACAAACTGCGATCTAACTTAACTCCTGTGTACGACATCAACCTGACCATGGTCACATCGTCAGTTCCCATTCGTACCACCTGTGTATCCATGTTGATAGCATTATTGTGAAGGGAGAACCATGCAACTGATGCTTTATTATGATTAACCAAGGTACCAGCTTCTCCACGCCAGGAAAAAACATAAGTGCGAGTTGGCTTTTATTGTGTAGAGACAATTACTTATCTTTCTCTTCCCTGTCGATATCATCATCATGTGCCATACCGGTTGGCGTAGGCGATCATGTCCTTTCACAATATTCTATATACAGTGCATAGTATCAGTTCTGTTGCTGACACTGAGAAATCCCATATCTGTAGCCTCTAATCGTCATTTCATTTGTTTGTCTACTGTCGATGATTCGCTTGCTTTCATACGTCAGAATTGGTTCTATATAGCATCGATGAACTCTCTTTCTCATTTCTATTGACATAGATTTGTTGCATAAGGTATTTTTCAGTTTCTGAAATGCTATTTTGGCCTGAACTATTCTGCGTTGTTTTTTCTGTGGTGCATCTTCCATCTGATGTTATTATTGTGCCCAAGTATTTGACGCTTTGCACTTATTTCAGATATGTCCTGTTTATTTTTATGGTACGTGATGGAGATGCTTGTTTCTTCAATATGACCATTACTTCTGTTTTACTGTCGATATACCATAATGTTATCAGGAAAAGCCATAGTTCTTTACCTCCCATGCAACTGTTGCTATTGATTGTTATTGTGTACACGTTAAATAGGACTGGTGACAACGGTGAAATTTGCTGCAACCCTGGACAGATTTATTTAGCCCTGGATGACCAACTTCCACATCTGAGTATCACCTTCCTCTGAAACTGCTGCCGTGATCCATCTAATGCGGAAGTGGTGCATCACCAGTTTGAGGAGCATATTCATGAGGTACTGAAATGGAACTCAAAATATATATCTTCCAGATCTATCGCAGCTGAACATGTCTCCTCTCTTCTGTGGAATTCTTCGAATGCGTCATAGGTAAAGACTGTCGCGTTGAGCTATGTCTGTTGTATCTTTAACTTTCAAGAGTGGGTGGGAAAGCCCGGATCCATTCAAGCTCATAAGTGAGTGCACAGGCAACCATTTTATCCAGTAGTTTGCCCACAGTGTTCTTCACTGTGATTATTCTGTAGGCACTGATCTGAAAGTAGGTCTTTGTTTGGCTTCAGTAGAGTTAGTAAGTAGCTGCGTAGCCAGTCTTCCTTAATTAATCTGGCCACTCTGAATGCTCGCATTGAACTCTTTGGCCAGTTTCTCCACGTTGTCTTTCTGCCAAATCGCTTATGTCGTTGTTTCCAACACCATCCGGACCAGGAGTAGTGTTCCGTAATCTTTTCAGTGTTGTGAGAATGGCATTGATTGTGGTCGTAAGTTCTTCTCCCAACACCACCTCATCACACAATTCTAAGAGTGGCCCCGTTTTCCTCGTTTTGCAGCCTCATTTCTTTCGCCAGTCTGCTCAATGTAGCGCAAGCCTTGCTCTCATCAGATATATGCCACGTCTCGATTTTATTCTGGAATTATGGGATGCCTCTGGATCGTGTCGTGCCATTGAATGCTCTGATGAAGGCACCAGAATGTGATGAGGGATTTTTCTGAGCACGCTTTCTTGCATAAATCATCCCACTTGTCATAATGAAATGTGTTGATCTTGTTTTTCTGCATTCTATTTCTGCCCTTCTCGGTTAGAATAACACATGGATAGTGATCACTTCAGTAGAATAACAGTACACTGCATAATTGCACCTGCAAACCGGTGCGAAAGTTTCACGTTGTGTTTCCGCGACAACTTTACTGCTGTTATGACTCATCCCTGAGGGCTGACGCTAGGCTAGATAAATGTAACTGTGTAACACATAATAACACCTGGATATAAGTATTTGTTCCGACTTTATTTCCTGTCACATCGGACTCTCGTTCCACAATAGATATGGCAGGTAACACACTTACAGTGCACTCTTACAATTTCTTCATTCTATCGCCCTAACACGTATCTCTGAGCTCTAACGCATTCATACTCGCATCTATACATAATGTGGACCATCTCCAACGAATGACACCCCCCCCCCCCCAGCCTATCTAACTCCTACTGGCCCGGCTGTCTCTTGGCAACCGTTGCTAACTGTCTCTTAATAGTGCTACTTACCTATCTGTCCGCCTAAATGTTCTTCACTAGGCTCTGCATCTCCTAACTATTACGTGTTCGTGCTGGTTGTAATTCTATTACACTTGCTTGGTGTTATTACTCTAGATTGTCACTCCCTGTCAACTCAGTCTCTCCAAGTGTCTGGTTACACTTGCTTGGTGTTATTACTCTAGATCGTCACTACCTGCTAACTCAGTCTGTCCAAGTGTCTGGTTACACTTGCTTGGTGTTATTACTCTAGATCATCACTCCCTGCCAACTCAGTCTCTCCAAGTGTCTGGTTACACTTGCTTGGTGTTATTACTCTAGATCGTCACTACCTGCTAACTCAGTCTCTCCAAGTGTTTGGTTACACTTGCTTGGTGTTATTACTCTAGATCGTCACTCCCTGCCATCTCAGTCTGTCCAAGTGTCTGGTTACACTTGCTTGGTGTTATTACTCTAGATCATCACTCCCTGCCAACTCAGTCTCTCCAAGTGTCTGGTTACACTTGCTTGGTGTTATTACTCTAGATCGTCACTACCTGCTAACTCAGTCTGTCCAAGTGTCTGGTTACACTTGCTTGGTGTTATTACTCTAGATCGTCACTCCCTGCCATCTCAGTCTGTCCAAGTGTCTGGTTACACTTGCTTGGTGTTATTACTCTAGATCGTCACTACCTGCTAACTCAGTCTCTCCAAGTGTTCCGTATCCAAGTCTCAAGTGCCCCTTCCAAGTGCTTCACTATTATTATTCCAACTCACGTGCTTCTCCCAAGTCTTCTCAATCTTTTGTGTTTACCTATTAAATTTGGAACTTGTCAGCCAATCAAAATTGACTTCCCACGCGTCTGTCCGCCCACTCACTTTTGGAGATGGCCTTTCATGTTTTGCACGTGAATTTCGACCTATAATCTCATTTTTCTGCTTACATTGTCTTAATGTCTTTTTTTCCTTGACCTTGTTCTCTCGTCGCGTCTATCTGCCCACTCACTTCTGGACATGGCCCTTCATGTTTTCCACGTGCATTTTGACCCATCCTCAACTTATTTTTCTCATGACCTCGTTTTAATGTGTTTTTCCTTTTTCCTCCTTGACCACATTCTCTCGTCTCGCCTATCTGTCCCCTCACTTCTGGATTGTTTTCTCGTCTTTGTTTCCTCCTCTACTCTCTCCATCCCTCCGCTTCTACAACACAAGTACTAGGTCTATGACACTATCAGAGTCCCAAGTTTGAGTGGTCATTCTGATTGGTCTTCCACCATTCAAGCACACTAAATCAGCCGACATCAGCGCGTTCTCTATGTCTTCTCTTTGCTTATTGGATATTACGTTACTCCACTGGTTGCCTCTAATTTTTCTCTCTGCTTGTTGATTATGACGTTACTCCACTGGTTGTCTGTAGGTCTTCTCCCTGCTTGTTGGTTATGACGTTACTCCACTGGTTGCCTGTAGCTCTTCTCCATGCTTGTTGGTTATGCCGTAACTCCACTGGTTGCCTGTAAGTCTTCTCCCTGGAGACAAATAATAATAAATGAATATTATTATAGAGGGAAACTTCACAGGCGATAATCAGCGAATTAATTCTCCCTGCTTGTCGGTTATGACCTCGAGAGCAAAAAGATTCCGCCATCTCTTTTGTCGTTTGATTATGCGAAGTTTCTCTACCGCCATGTTGCTATGGTGTGGATAGAACAAAGCTATGGTGTATGACAACTAGTCGCCTGGTCGATACTTGTATTAGCGTGCATGACCGGAATTTTCTCCTAAGCCTGCGCTGTGGCTGACTCAATCAGTCGTCAGCAAATTGGATCTTGGTGTAGTGTCGGAGTTTTCCTTCTCGTATCATGGATGACTACCAGGACTGTTGAACTCACCCTGCTTGTGGTCTCTGTTCTCCATAAGACATTGTCCACGATAGCTATTTTTTTTCGTTAGCTGAGTGGCAGTGTTCCCTAGCGTTCGGCTTCTCGTGGCAAGGCGCAGTGCCAAGGAGTACGGTTCGATCCTGCTTCGGACTATATATTGTTATTTGTATTTTTTCTATTGTTTATTTGTCATTTTTTTCTCTGAGTGCTGTAAAACATACCTCTTCCTTCTATGATTTGCTGAATTATCGCCTCGGAAGTTTCCCTTTATAATAATATTCATGTATTATTACTTGAACCAGTGGAAGAGATCGATCACTTTATCTATCTTGGAAGTCACATTGATCGAGAAGGGGATACAAGCAAAGAAATTAGAATCAGAATAGAGAAAAGCAGCAATGTCTTTCAGAAGCCTGGAAAAGTTGTGGAAATCAAAATTCATCAGCACAAACACAAAACTTAGACTATTCAAATCAAATGTACTATCAACCCTTACGTATGCGTGTGAAAGCTGGAAAACAACAAGAGATATAGAAACAAAGTTGAACGCATTCGAAAATAAATGTCTAAGGAAAATACTTGGTATAGCATGGAACGAATTCAAAACAAACGAGGAAATTAGAGAAATCGCCAATCAACCACTAATATCTTCAGTAATAAAGAAAAGACGATGGTCATATGTTGGACATGTGATGAGAAGAGATTAATAACCGAATAGCAAAGCAAGCCCTCATATGGGAAACAACAGGTAAGAGAAAAAGAGGAAGACACGGAGAGACACTGAGAAGAACATTGATGAGAGAGGCAAACGCATCAGGAATCGGTTCCCTCAATGAGATAGAGATGCTTGCACAGAACAGAGACAAATGGCGAGATTTGATAAAATATCTTTAAAAGAATTTTAAACTGCTAGAACAAAAATTCAGATAAGAGAACGCGTATCTTGGTCTACGCCCTATGGGCCGGCTACGGCTCGAAAGGTCAATAGATAGATTTCACGGAACTCTCCTCTACCAGAAGTCCAATTTCTACCAATTCTCCTCCATCTCTAAACAATGGCTACGGTCGATCACCAAGTAAAATCGTGTGTTGTCTCTTCCCTTTTGTTAGTCTTTGCAAATTATGAATTACTTTCGCAGTAGGCGTTGTGTAAGATTAGAGAAAAGTCGAAAAATGATTATTAATGTAGGTAAAGTTAGGTTTGTCAGACGTTCCGATCATCATCATGTGCCATACCGGTTGGCGTAGGGCGTAGGCGATCGATTATTTTTTTCGTGTCCTTCCACAATCTTCTATGATATTCTATCTTGTAATGTAATACTTGGTTACAACTGGCAAAATACTGGGAAAGAGAGATCGCGGATGATAAAGAGATAAGATACTGCTGGTATATATAGCTTGGTGTCACGGCATGGAAAAAAACAGTCACGACAACAGAACTGCTACGATACACGATGCACTGTAGACTAGACTAAGACGTAGACTAGCTAGAGACTAGAGATTATTCAATAGTGTAGTGTAGTAGACAGTAGATGATTACATTAATTACTTATTACAACTTGAACTTTCCTCTTCCCGTGATCTATCATCATGATCATTTATCATGCATGATGATGATGTTCCCGGAAAAATGTTGATTGTTTCTACTTTCTGATGTTCAGTTTAGTAGGAGCTCCCTGTTACTAACAGGGCTGTTAGTATTGGCCTCTTTGAGAATTTCCTCATTCGTCTTTTAAGTTGTTCAGGGAACTTTCAACATTCTTCTGAGAAATCCCATCTGTGTGGCTTCTAATCGTCTTTTCATTTGTTTTGTTACTGTCCATAATTCGTAGTCAGAATGGCTCTATATAATATAGTGAATAGCACAAAATGACAAATGAACCTTCTTTCTCATGACATAGATTTGTTGCATGTGAGGCCTTTTCCATTTTCTGAAATGCTATTTTGGCCTGAGCTATTCTGCTTTTTATTTCTGTGGTGCATCTCCTCATCATCGAGTGGCATCTCCACAACAAAGGTTGGCTACCATGGAGCGCCATTCTGCTCTGTCTCTTGCTTTGATGGTGCAGGTTGAGGTTGTCAAAGGCTGGTTTGTCCATATTTTGATGTTACTCGTCCATGTTAAAAATGGTCTGCCTCTTTTACCTTGTATTTTCCCCTCCAGGATTACTTTTAGTAGGCTGTTGTGTCTTTTAACATGGCCCAAAAATCGCATTTGTTTTGTTTGAATTGTGCTTAGTAGTTCACTTTTCATTTTTAGTTGTTTTAAAACTTCAGCATTTGTTTTCTTATCCTTCCATCCAATTCTACCTATTCTTCTATAAATCCACATTTCAAAGGCTTCAATTTTCTGTTCTGTTTTCTTGTCTAATGTCCATGTTTCTGCACCATATAGATTATTGAAAAGATGTAACATTTTGCTATTCTTAGTTTTAGCCCTGGTGTTATTTGTTTTAATGTTAGTCTATTTTTCATGACATTAAAATTACTTTTTGCCATTCCTATTCTTTTGTTTATTTCAGTTGCACATTTTCCATCACTGGTTATAGTATGTCCAAGGTAGTTGTGGTTCTGAACTGTCTCCAGGTCTATTCTTTCTATTTTGATATCCACTTGTGGATATTTTGGGTTTTGAGTATTTTCTTTTTTTTTATATAGTTATATTTTTTAAAATATTCATATCTAGTCCATATTTTTTGCTTCTCATGTTTATTTCATTAAGTAACTGTTGTAGATTTTTAGGATTTTCTGCTAGTAGTACAGTGGTGCATATCCTATCTGATGTTATTATTGTGCCTAAGTATTTGACGCGTAGCACTTGGTTCAGATTTGTCCTGTTTATTTTTTATGCTGCATGATGGTGATGATTGTTTCTTTGATATAACCATTACTTCTGTTTTTTTAATATTCAAACTGAGACCTTCCTTGGTGCTTTCTTTTACTATTGTATCTATCATTTCTTGTAGTTCATTCTCAGTCTCTGCTATTAAGACTGTGTCATCCGCATATCGTAAATTGTTTATATTGTGACTGTTGACTTCAATTTCTTTTATATCTACTATTGATCTCATATTTTTGCTGTTAAGTGAAAACAAATCTGACAACAGAGCACAGATTGTCTGACTCCTTGTTTTAAATATTGGAACTGTCCTGTTTGGTTGCTAATTCTCATGGCTGCTATTTGTTGCCAGTACGTTTTTTTTGTTTCACAGATCCAGCCATCAATGTTTAATTTCTCCAGCATATTGATTATTTCCATATGCTTTACTTACATGTCCTGATGAAATTTAATATTATATATAATATTATAATTTATTAATTAAAATATTTAATTTTATATTTAATGTTTTTTTTTGTAATGATATTTCACTGTCCCGAAAAATGTCTTCGGGACACTTTATCCCTGTTTTTTTAGCTGTAAAATGGATGCACAGACACCCTTCCCCATGCGGAAAATTATATGAAATTCTAATTATTAATTTTATATTACTCGTTATAAAACAATAAATATATATAGTTGTATGATTATAAGAATTATAACGGTGATGAACATGAAAAGAAAATTAATATATTATAGAAAGGTTATGGTAATGAAAAATACAGAATTGAGATTTTCAAATCAGGGCTATATTGTAATTATTTTAAAATTTAAATTGTCTTTTCATGTTTTCCCCATCTCCCCCTTTGTTTTTTATACTTATAACTTGTGTCCTGGTTTCACCTAACCCCTCCAACTTGTCCCTGTTTCTGTTCTGAAGAGTATAGCAACCCTAGTCCTAGTTTAGTTATATAAATTATTTAAACAAAACAAATGATCTCCCCTAAGTTGGTGTTGCAACAAAACTAACTACAGTGGTTTTCAATTACTAAAAATTATTTTAATGTTAGGTTTATGACTTTACCCTTGCATTGATTTTCTTTTCTCTATCAGGGGTCCGAATAGAGTGCATTGTTACTTGAGGGGACGTTACTCTTCCTAACTTTAATTTCTGTGACTAAACAAGGACGTTAATTTAATTATTTATCTATCAGTTAATTTTATGATTTTTTTATGTTATTGTTAATTAATGATGACTTAGAATATGTAGGTGTAGATAAACAAATAAAATGGTATGGTAAGGGACAAGAAACAGAATGGCTTGGAAAGTGTTTGTTGAAGACCTATGCTCTACAGGGAGCTGAAAGGTAGAAGAAGAAGAAGGGGCAAAACTTCTACCAAGTGTAACATCGTTTTCTTGAAATTAAAACAAACTGAAATGGTTTTGATTTTGTTTGTAATTTGAAATGTGATTACAACATACAACAATTGTTAAGGGTGTCCGGTTAGTGCAATCGATAGGCGGTTGGCTTACCACGGCAACAGCCGGGGTTCGTACCCTGGCGAGGACACCTGGGTTTTACTAATTCCCTAAAAATTAGTACCTCTGAAGTCGGAGTAAATCTGCCTGCATGGCGAGGGGCATCCTGTAATGGGATAAAACAGACTTTACACGCAAAATTCAGTCCCACAAAATTGAGTGGGTGGGACTTCGTCAGAGGTCAAAGCTGACGAAAGCGAACGAACAACAATTGTTATATTGTAGCTGACCCACCAAACATGCAGACAAATATGTTTTACCTCTTTTTTAATGTAGGTAACATCATAAATGCATAATGAGTCAATGATATCATTTTTGTCTTTTTTTAATGTTTAACCCTAAATTACGATACCGTCGTAAAAATTACCGCATCTAAACAAATTCTTTTAAATTTTACAGTTTTCCATGGTCAAACCCCCCTCCCCCCATGTTGAAATATAATATTGCATTATGTGAACAAAAATAGCCAAACAGCTCTTTTCAACTCTGGTAACACAGCAAACAAATGCTGTGAAGTAGCTGAACATCCTTATGGCCGTCATACCAATAGATATTGTACATCTCCGTATTGGGTGGTCGAACTCAGGTCACCTGAGCCAGGAAACTCGAGTCCCCATGTCTCACCTACTGCACGGCTGTATGTCAAAAGTTCAGAGAAAATACTATTTTTAGAGCACTTACTGATGTTAAATATAAATGGTAGTAATTTTTGCTATAGTATCATAAACATGTCACTCACAGATAGGTATAGTACTCTAGGGGTAATAACTATAATTCAGTTTGACTGAGATTGTAGTGATACTATTTTTCTTTACTTAAATTAGAATTTGCTGATTTATTGCATTTTTAAAAATCAGACAGAAAGAGCGTTCCAGAAGCAGCCAACTGTATTTCTGAACAAAAAGTCAATTCTTCAGGGGAAATCCAAAAAGAATCTACGATATGTCAGAAATGTTGGCCTTGGATTCAAAACCCCAAGAGAGGTGGGTATCTATGATGATAATATATCACTCCGTGAAAGATCCATTATGTCATTAAGATGTGTACTAGAGCTTGATCAAGGAACTTGTGCTTTGTATGATCTTGAAGTCACAAGAACTTTGCAGCCTTAGCATTAAAATTATATTTACCATACCTTCCATATATTTTTTAGACGAACCTGTACACTAGACCAAAAAAAACCCTTACAAATGGGAAAAAAACATGTCAGTTTTAAGTGTTAATTTATAATAATAATAAATATTGTTAATAATATTAAATAATAATAATTAATAGTTTCTGCAACAAGTTCAGACTCTGCATGACATCGTCACCACAACCATCAGATTTCTTTCTTCAGCGATCACCTTTTGCTATGCACTTAGACCAGCTTGTGTCATGAACAAGATGGTGCTTTTGACATGGGTTCCCTATAGCTTGTCATGTAGGGTTGTTTCTGTGGGCCATATTTGTGTTCTTAGGGTGTTTAGAGTGCTGTAGTCCTGTTGTGTATGCTCTGGAGTTTGTTTGGCTGCTCCACAGTGACATGTTGCACCATCAATGAGTACTATCAATGACCTATTCTGGGTCTCAATATCTTGGTCTGCCCATGTCTGCTAAGTTTGTTTAGGTTGTATGTTTGTTCTGGCTCATATTTTCCATGCAATTCCCTCCATTCTGTTTTCGTTGCTTACTTCAGGATTGTTTTTATCTCTTTGAGGCTGTGGGGTTGGTTGGATTGTAGAAGGCTTCTACCTGCTTTTGCGAGTTCATCTGCTTTCTCTTTTCCAGGGAGGCCACCAGGAATGCTGGTATCCACTGCAGAACTAGTCTTTTCTGAAAGCGAACATATGTTGTTTGTTATTTCTTGGATGAGTCTCCTGTTTTGGGCTTCACATCGCTTGTATGACTGATTTTGTATGTATTTATTTTATGTTTATCTTTAAATTAGTGCTAAATTCAAAGATCCCCTTATTTCTCCCAATATTATACAGTAAATTAACTATTAAATATATATAAAAAGAAAACAGAACCATAAATTTTAGAAGCAGTGATCTCTGCAATATGTGCCATTTTGGCACACAAGTATTCTGTTTTTGAGATTGTGGTTCTGCCCTATGTGTCGTCTTCGGCTCGAAAGGACAATAGATAGATAGATATATAAAAGGCAGAGCTATTGATTGAAGCAAACAATTTGACTAACACTGGATATGGCTGGTGCCTTGCTTTCTTAGCGGAGAATCGGAGATGCTTCCCTTCCTGCAAAATTATTACTATCTTGATGTGAATTAACAGGCATATCAGTTGATCACTCAAATTTTGTAAAAGTAAACTTAAAATTGTTTTGGCCAGCTCTGTTTAATGTGTTTAAATGGATGTTGAACTACAAACATTTTTTTTTTAAACTCAGCACTAGTAATAATTTTTAAATACTGAAAAAAACACACCTACTGCATTCAATCACAAATCCAATATTTTAAATTTGAAAACTGCCAGGCGATGACAGTGATTACGACAAAAATCAATAATGATTAGTATCTTCCTTTAAACATTCACCTCAATTCAATTATGTCTTGGGTTTTTGCCAACATCTTGGCAAGACATATCCATTCAGTCTTAGAGCAAGTCTTCTAGGTTATATTGGATAATTTTCACCCAAAAATAAAAGAAAAAAACTACTTTTGACTGGAGCACATGTGTATAGCCAGTGAATTGCATTCTAATTACTAAATAATTAATTAGTTACCTGCCATGCATGTCATAAGTGGTGACTAAGGAGATTAGGAATCGCCACTTTTACAGACTTGTGGGAAATGCATGGAGCGATCTTGTCAACAGAATTTTGGAGGAGCAGAAGCGCCTGCGACCTGCGGTAGCAGTAGCAGGGTTGGCGCCACCATCAGCTGACCAAGACCTATCAGTTCTGCCTCCACATGGTTTCCCCTGGTAACAGTCTGTGTCAAAACAGGCTGGCTAACAGAAGCTAGGATCGTTGTGTTCCCTGTAGTGGTGGTTGTTACTGATATAGAAGACCCAGTATTGCAGTACCTCTGGGCTGGACTAATAGTTTCCCAGCATAGCCTGGGATAGATGAACTCCAACTTCTCCAGTAAGAGCTGGGAATGTCAATAAAATCATTACGACCTGCCACATCAATGAGTCAAAGGGCACCCTGCCTGCATTTTGGGAAATCCTGTGATAAGTAGAGGAGGGGATATGGGGAATACCTGGCAACAATGAAACTGGTTCCATGGATATAACAGAATGTATTGTGAAGTTATTTTCATGAGTTTTCACTTGACATACATATAGCAACACTAAACATGTGATAGCTCTGGTTAAATGCAGCTCCATTCTGCCATTCTCTGTAACTTCCTGGCTGTTTTGCTTTTTTGCTGCTTCCAGAATTATATGGTATACAGATTTTGAAAAATTGTGTGTGTAGAGTAATTTTAAGAAGAAACAAAATGTGGAATTTCGCAAAAATAAATTGTTTTTTTCCCTGTATTAATTGCAAGTATGTGACATGGGTTGTATTTTAAAAAAACTCATAATTAAATACGAGAAAAACATATGTGGAAGGTATGATTTATATTATTAGGTATTAATTTTATAGATCTTTGTTTCTTAAGAAATCATGTTCTTTTCTATTTTGCTCTTGACTTATTGTTTGTTTGTAACAAACCTAACACTTACATCTTTACCTTTCCACCTTTTAAAGAACATTAAGTGGGCGTTGTCTTGTGGTAGCAAGTCACAATATCAGCACCCGAAAGCCACTTTGGTCATCAGAAATCTTATGTCTGTCTGATCTTCTTCTTGACTCCTTCAGCCAAACACATTCTACTTCAGCTTGGCATTTTTGGATGGCATTAACCTAAATACTCCCATTTTCTTCTATTTTGAAGGCAACAGGAACAAGAAAATTACAATAAGGTTGCCTTCTCTCGCGGTCCTTATTGGCTTGGCCAGACTAGTTCCAGGCCACTCCAGTGAGGTGAATTAGGATCTTGATCAGCTGTTGTTTGCTGACCCTGATGTAAACAGAGAGTCATCTAAGGTGCTGTATGTTGTCTTGGACCTATTGACAGTCAGCTAAGAATCATCTATGGTGTTGTCCGTTGTCTTGGACATGCTGTTAATCATTTATCATATTCTTTCATGTCTGTTTTTTTAATCTTAGTTGTAATTAAAAAGAACTATGTTAGATGCAGAAAGTCACAGGAGAAAAGAGACAAGTCCCCTAGAAAATAAGTGTCAAGCAGTTACTATTGTAGACCAGCAACATAGGAGCCAGGGTGGTCTACAAGTAACATGTTGGTCTTTGGACAAAAAGGTCTTGTGTTCAAGTTCTACCACAGGCAGTGAGAATTTTTCAAACAAAATTGAATCCATGGTTTCACCCTCACCATGTCTCTGGATAGTGAGATCCAATGTCTAATAGTGAGAACCCTTGGTAGGGAGATCCAATGTCTATTGATTTTTGAACAACTTTAGAAATAGCAAATAAACTGGATGCATTTGAAATGCCTCAGAAAAGTACTTTGTAAACCATGGAATAAATTCAAGACTGGTGCAGAAATAAGAGAAATGACAGTGTCCAAAAATATAAACTATAATCAAGAGAAGAAGGTGGTTATATGTTGGCCATGTGATGAGAAGAGGCGACAAAAGAATTTCAGAGCTTGCCCTCAAATGGGGACCAGAGGGTAAAAGAAAAAGAGGCAGACCCAGAGAAACACTAAAAAGAACAATGAGGCGAGAGGCAACAACAGCAGGCATCAGTTCCATTGCCTAGATTGAGCAACTTGCCCGGAACAGAACCGTGTGGCTAAACGCAAGGTCTGACATTTGAAAGATCATTGGACACAAGAGTCTAGAATTACTGCCCTATTAGACATTGTATTTGGCTTGGAAGGACAATAGGTATATTTTTCCTGACACTTTTTAAGATTGAATACTTTTATTTGGTTGTGTTTGTTTATGTTTAATAACTGGTCTACACAAGACAAGAGGTCATGTACAGTCCCATTTGACAACTACTAGATTGGCACCAGAATTTTTTCTGAGGAAGTAATGCAGCACTGATATAATACTGACGACATTACTAATTTATAGTTGGTTAAAAAAAATATGGGCAAGATCACAATTAACTCATTATACCAAGGGCATTATTAAGATAATTTCTTTTTCACTGTTTATTCGTTCTTATTTCTCTTACATGCAATTCTAAGTAAAAAAAAAAAAAAAAATTTTGTTCTCAGGCCATTGATGGTACATATATTGACAAGAAATGCCCATTCACTGGTATGTACATAAGGAATAAATACTAATGTAGATAAATGTTCGCAACATATATTCAGTTTTGTTGATTTTGTTTTAAGAGGTAACATTACTGCAGTCAGAACATTCCCATATCTGTTGCACTGATCTTTTCAAAAACCAGCGCATGGTGTGCACACTGATTGTTTCTGTTTCTCTAACATAAGAATTTAGACCAATCACATGTACACAGTATTACACAATAGATCCTTTTTTGGAATTCCCAAGGGAAAAGACAAAGAGGAAGACCAAAATATTCTTGGAGAAGACAGATGGAAGCAGATGTCACTGTATCGGTATCACTGCAAACAAATTAAAATCCATAATTGCTCAACCGCCCATGCCAGTGGAATCATCCAAATTACTAACTCATTTCCCAAACAAAGAAAGGTATCTGTAGACCCCATCATAGTAGTCTCAGCACACACCAAAAGACAAGGCGAAACTGCGCAGAAAGTGAACACAGCCAACTCTTCCTTGTTATATGATATCATCATTCATTGTAAACAATTGGAATATCGAAACATGATCAAAATGGATTAAACACACAGCTCACCGTGTGCACAGAGCACTTAACTCAGCAGCTCCTGCAACAGGCTGGACTTGGAGTATGAAGAAACTGCAATAAGGAACACTTTTCAGACATAGTCTTCAATGGTTCCTGCCGCATATCCACCATATTGACCGGAAGTTCATGTCCTCCTGAAAATGATCGTCATATTTTTTAAAATGTAAAGTACTTGGTGATGTTAAGATATCGTTTTTGACGCCTAATCCAAACACATAAAGCACAGTTAGTCGTCGGATTACCCCCGTTGCCCATCAAACAACAGACCATAAGATCTTCCTGCAATGTCAACATTAGCGTACGGCCAACCTAGGGATCTACGATGAGCCATTATGAAGATGTTGCACACACAATGGCTGCACCCATATATTCCCGCCTACTCTAGTGAATGCAGCCTACAACGAACGAAACATAGTGCAAAATCCCTAAAGTGAAAATTTAGGTTGACTTGGCAGAGTCCACATTAATGAGTTGTAAAATGTAAATAATTTGCGTCAAACAATTCCAATGTCAAACGACCTTGGAACAGCACTCAAAGTGTTGACGTAAACAGCATATCAACTCTATTGTTAAGTATAACATCAGATTGACTTTAACACAGATAATTGCACTGGAGAGCCGAAATTAATCTGTCCCCAAATGCATTTCCTGCATTTCGTTCCACCATCTTGGAAACGGAAGTCTTCGAAACCAATCTTTTTGTATATCTTTTAAATAATAACAATGTTATTTACATACAAATATATTTTTAAGATATGCTTACCGAGCCCAGAGGAGCCCCTTTTAGTTACAAACAAAGCTAGGTACACACAATACAGCTAAACTTATATTAATCCTTAATTACAATACCTTCATAAAAATGACAGTAGCAAAATAAACATTCTTGGAATTTAACAATTTGCTGCAGGCAAACATTTATCCCCTTCCTAATTAATGCTTCCGGTGACCAGAGTTTTGGACTTCTTTCCTTTTGACTTTGGATTTTTTTTCCCCATCCACTTCGTAAAAATTAGGTAGCTATTGTAAAAACGCAACTGTTCTTTTTATAAATTTGGCCAATTTTCAAGAAATTAGTTTTTTTTAGGAATTAGTCAGACATATGGCTGGACTGACGGCAGGTGTGTTAATATACAACATAACACTTCTGGTAGGTAGCCACTGCGCCCATACATTTGAATTTCAGGTCATAAATCCAACCTAAGTCAGGACTTGTTTAACCCATCCGATTGCCCATGCCTTTTCTTGGGTAAATACAAAGCTGTGCAGCAGAAGTTCAAAGAAAATACTATTTGACCTCCAAATATAAGTGTTCTGTGAACTTTTGCAAAAACATGACTAGCTGATCATCATCAGGTGCCATACCGATTGGTGTAGGCGGTCATGTCCTTCCACTATCTTCTATCTACAGTGCATCGTATCAGTTCTGTTGTTGACTGTTTTCCATGCCATGACATCAAGCTATCTAGTATTTTCTCTCTTCATCATCTGCGATATCTCTTTCCTTGTATTTTGCCAGTTGTAACCAAGTTTTCCAACTTTTCTCTTCTCATGATATGCCCGAATAATGTTGATTGTTTCTTTCTGATGTTTTTTGATGAGCTTCCTTTTTGTGTTGGCCTCTTTGAGAATTTCCTTATTAGCTGATAGGTGTCATAATTAAGAGTTAATGCTTTTCTCAATTGGAATCAAAATATTTCTTTGTCCAAAATATTAAACCATGCTGATATATTCTTATCTTTTAGTTAGACCGCTAGTCTCCTGTACAAGTTGTACTGTTATTGATGTTTAATTTAGTTCAATTGTATTGTTAAGCAACAATGGCTACTTATTTTCTTTATGAATAATAGTAACACTGTTTTTATCTGGTATAGGCAATGTCAGTATCCGTGGACGTATTCTGACCGGACGTGTGCTGAAAATGAAAATGATGAGAACAATTGTCATTCGTCGAGAGTACCTCCATTATGTGAAGAAGTACTGTCGTTTTGAGAAGAGACACAAGAATCTCAGTGTCCATTTATCTCCTTGCTTCAGGTAGCGTTTTATTTTGTCTTAGTGTGTACTTGTACTGTTAGTTATGTATTAAAGCATGTCAGTAAATTATGGAAGTTTTAGGTTATGAACTACAGTTAAACATTTTATTTTGATGTGTAATATTTCATGTAGGCCACATCAGTCATGTATCAACCACATTTTTACACTTAGAGCCATCATTGAAGAATCAACAGATTTCCAATCACCACTCATTATCAGCTGTGCATTTTCAGAGGTATTTGATAGTTTACACCTTCCTACACTTGAGAAAATTCTCAAAATCTACGAGTTCCGGCCAAAATATGTGAACATCAAAGTTTTCTATTCAGATTCAGTTTGTTGTGTAAAACCAGAGACAGTGAACTCTAACTGGTAATCAGTCGTTATTGTTGTTGTTATGGAACCAGCGACCTTTGAGCTGATGACATTCAGCCTAATGCCATGTAGTAGTATCTGCAGGTATTTTTAAGTTCTGCTGTTGTTCAGTACAGTGTTCCATTTGGAGGGTCTTTGGGGAAATAGTGTTGTTCTGATGTCAGTGAGCTCAGGACATTGAAACAGGTGATGTTCTACAGTTTCTTGTGGGTGATTACAGAGTAGACATACTGGGGTATGGTTTTGTTGTATTCTATTAATGTGGTTATTCAGCATAACATGTCCTGTTCTCAGTCTGAAGATGGTGGTTTGGTCTCTTCTTGTTAGGTTGTTGATGTTGTCTTGTGGATTTGGTCTTGCCATATATTTAAAAAGCTCTCTCCCTGTTTTCCCTAAGGCCCATCCATTCAGCCACTCCTCCCGACTGTTGGAGTTTATGACTTGTTTGGCTGTGTCAAGTGTGATGGATGTATGTATCTGTGTCTGTCTGTAGCCTATCTTAGCTAATGTATCTGCCTTATCATTTCCTGGTATGTTCTAGTGTCCCGGGATCCATTGCATTACCAATCTTATTTTATGTGTTTCAATGAGTTTGTCTGTGTCTATGATAAGCTGTGTGAGTTCTGGTTTGTTCATGTTGTTTCCCAGTGCTTCAGAGCTGATTTGGAATCCATAAATATGACTTGTTTCTTTTCTTCGATGGTGTGGTGTAGAATATGATATTTAAATGATAAATTGCTGTTTCTATAGCTGTTATTTCTGCTTCATAATTGTTACAGACTTCACCACAAGGGCCACAAATTCCTTCTGCTTTTCCATCTGGGTAATGTATTAATATTTCATATCCAGCTTTTGAAATAGCATGGGTGGCTGCACAGCTGGTAATCAGTAGAGGAGTGAAACAAAACCTTTGTCCTGTTGACAATGGTATTCAAAATAGCATTTCATTGGGTCATTCAGAAATGTGTTAGACAAATGACAGAAACAGCTGGAGAGATAAGATCAGAAATAAAGAAGGGTTGACCACGAAAATGGTGGATTGATTGTATATTAGAAACACTAAGAAACAGTAGCAGAGGCTAACAGAACTGCAAATTATTTCTTCCATCAGTCCTAAAAGGCAAATGAGGAAGGAAAGATTCAGGAATGCTTAGGTGACAAACAATTAGGCATCAAATGGGCAATCAATAAAATCAAAGTTTTGCAGTTGATCTGTACTCAACACACCCAGACATTTAAAAGAAAATAAACACCATCAATTTGCATCTCACAACTTTGGATTGAGGGAAGTCAAACATTTTCCACTTCTGAGACCTTGAACATTCCTGGGTAAATTGTCTACAGAGCTCCGAGTAAATTAAAAAGCATGAAATGAAGTCGAGTGAGATAGGTTTAGGCCAAGAGTTTCAGGCATAAATGGCCATTTTTGGTTGGGAAAAATGTGCTTCAAATAGCGACACAGACGTGTCATTAAACAATTTGATTTGTTTAAATCAGATGACGGTTCTATTTTGGTCTTACCATCTTCAGAATAAAGACTGATGTTTGTGCATTCTTGAGTGGTTTTTGTTGTGTTATTGGTAGTTGGTGAACTGTTCACTAGGTCTTTATAATATACTTTCCATCTCTGTTGCATATGTTGGTTATTTGATATTGGCTGTCCATCTTTGTCATTTATGAGCTCACTAGGAGTGTGGTTTTCTTTTCTTGCTCATTATTTTTACTTCTTTGTAGAAATCTCTTGTGGGTGTCTTGAAATCCCTGCTCATATTTTGTCTGAATTCTGTCCATTTGATTTGCATAGCTTCTTTGATAAAAATTTTAACTTTTCTCCAAACTAAAGTTAAGTTCATATTGTTCTTGGTTCTTATTCTCCCTCTAATTTTTAAACAGTTTCTTCTAGTCTTTAATTGCTTCTCTGATAGCTTCTTTCCACCATGGGGTGCTCTTTTTCCCTTCTTTTGTCCTTAGTTTCTGTTCCACATACAGTTGTCTTAAATTGTTTGCACTTTTATTCTACTGTGCTTACTTCGTTAGGGAGTTTCTTCAATTCCTCTCTAAGTTTTTCTTATTCTTTTAATTGTTTTATTTTTATTGTCTATTCTGTGCTATGAAAGTCAAACATGGACCCTTTCTAAATCACAATTAAGAAAGATCAATACATGTGAGATGCAATGCTTGAGAAAAGTGACAAACAACACAAGAAGAGATAGAATACCAAATGAAACCATAAGAAAAATGGTAGGAACAAAACCCTGCCAAGAATATATAGAACAACAACTTAAATGGTTTGGCCACCTGGTCAAAATGAATCCTCACCAATCACCATCAAGGGTGTTCTCAAGAATGCATGGAAAAAGACCAAGAGGAAGACCCAGAAGAAGATGGATAGATGCAGTGACAGAGACATGTAACAACAAAGGAAAATCACTAATTCAGACAGTTCGAGCAGCTTAAGAACGACAAATGATATAACCACGACTCCTTTTAGGTATCAGTGAAAAGAGAAAATAAGTCTGTTCTGTTTGCCTCTTTTGTTGGTTTGCGTATCTTCTCTTTGCTTTGACTGTCTGAGTGTAATCATGACCATTTTATAATCTATGTCGTCTGGTATTAGGAATAGCTCTGCTGTTGGTTACTCTTAACTTATTCTGTTTTCTTATCAGTATAAAATGTATCTGGCTTCTGCATGTTGTGTCATTCCACTTGTATCATGTGAATAATTACAACTCTCTGTGTTTGAAGAATGTGATGGTGATAAACAAATCATTTTGATTGCATAATTCCAACAGTCTGCTTCCATTTTAATTTATTTCACTGTCTTATCGCCAAAAGGTCTCAGGATGTCTCTGTTCTTGCTGTTGCGTTTCCAAAGCTTCCCATTCCTATAACTAACATGTCGTAGCTTTCATCAGTCTTGTTGACAATTTCAGTTAGTATCTCATAGAATTCTTTGCTGTCTTTTTCATTGTTGTTACATGGTGCATAAATCTGTATGTAGATTGTTTTTCAGTTGCCTTCTACTATAGTAGTCTGGTTGTGATTATTCTTTCTTAGTAGTATTTTATTGTTAGTAACATCTCATATCTTTGTGTGCATGTCTATGTTAGACATGTGTCATATCTTTATGTGTGCATGTCCATGGCAGACATATCTCATATCTTTGTGTGTGCATGTCTATGTTAGTTACACTCATATCTGTGTGCATGGCTATGTTAGTAACATCTCATATCTGTGTGTGCATGGCTATGTTAGTAACATCTCATATCTGTGTGTGCATGGCTATGTTAGTTACATCTCATATCTGTGTGTGCATGTCTATGTTGGTCATATCTCTCATATCTTTGTGTGCATGTCTATGTTAGGCATGTGTCATATCTTTATGTGTGCATGTCCATGTCAGACATATCTCATATCTTTATGTGCATGTCTGTTAGTCATGTGTCATATATATTGATGTGTGTCAGTGTTAGTCATGCCCCGTATCGCTGTGTGCACGTCTCTGTTTGACACATCTCATATCTCTGTGTGTGCATGTCTGTGTTAGTCACCTCTAGTGACTTGGGCAGATGGTGCTCGTAAACCTGGGAGGGCCGACCATCTAAGGGCAGAATCCCCCTACAGAAAAGATCATCTGCTGCCTGGCAGGAAGATCAAAGGCTAAGGAAAGCTAACCTGAATAAAATGCTGGCTGAAATCGGATGCACTGGCGCAGAACACAGTGCAACATTTTAACGGGTGTTCAATCAGAGTGGATCTGGCGGGCTCAGATTGTGATGTTCTGTCTGTGGGGGCGATCAACACACTTAACCTGACAGCTGACTTCATGTGAGAGTCTGGAATCCTGCTCTGATTGAGTCCTGATCGCAGAGAGATTTCTAGAATATCCTTGCATGTCTGGGTCAATGATAAAGCCTACTCCATGTGTTGCTCTTTCTGTTTTCTTTATTTGTTGTCCTTTTACTCTGGTGTCCGCTAATTCTAGTATCTTAAATGTTCTTCTGTGATCATGACTCATTCAGACTAGGACTCCATACTCTCTTATGAAGGCGACTAAGTGATTTGGTTGCCCTGTATAGTTTCTCTTCCAGGGAGGTTGGTGTGGGCCACATTGCCCTCCTCAACATGTTTTATTATCATGTTATCCAGGGTACAGTGGCACTGGCTGGTAGTTCCTATTTTGAGTTTGGTGATCATGTGGTTTCTCATTCTGTTGTGGCTAGTTCGTAAGTGAAGTTTCTTTGTTTTTTATTCTGCATATATTGAAGGTTGCTACTTTACATTTGTGGTCTTCATTTTTCTGCGATTTCTTTTGAACATAAAATGCTTATACCTTACCTACCTGTTGAGTGAGTCATAAGTTAAGGACTTAACTTAAAAACATGTTGGGAGGTAGCCTGGAGATGCTTCCACATGTGATCTTTTACGGTTTAATTATAAGTTTTTAGATGGTTACACTTTAAAACTAATCTGATCTTGTCTGCCTCCTTGAATAGAACACTTTACATATTTTAAAACTATTCATCTGTCAGAAACACTCGGTTTCATTTATCAAATTAGATTGAATAGTCAAAGACAAGTAGTGACATTCAGTGACTGTTTAAAGTCTGAAAATTTACAGAAATATGTTCCTGACCATGTGCATGATAAAATGTGTTTTCAACACAATATAATTTTAATGTACACTCCACAGAGATGTTGAAATCGGTGACATTGTGACAGTAGGAGAGTGCAGACCCCTGTCCAAGACAGTGAAATACAATGTCCTAAAGGTGACTAAAACTTCTGGTGCAAAGAAGGGATTCACAAAAGCCTAGTCAATGTTATGACGTCGTCATAATAAACACATTTTCTTACTCTGAAAAGCTGTTTTGTTTGTTGTGTGATTGTTATTTATGTTAGAATACGTAAATTAATTTTCACATTTATAAATTTTAGGAACCAAGGTTTCCATGTACTGACATTGCAGAAAAAAAAAAGATTGGAACTATCACCCACCTTGAAATGAGTGTCCAACAATTGCACATGCCAACAGAATTTGGTGAATGGAACCAATATATCTCATGGAAAGATAATCATGCTAGATAGGTGACTCATATATATCTATGTAGATCTAAGTGGTCTTATGCAGTATTTGAAAGCTGTTATAACATTCACACAAGACCTTGGGACAACACAAACCTCAAATGACTATCCAATTCTAGCTTGAAATCTGATATGGGTGGGACATATATGATCAGGGATGGTTATTCGATATTAGTAGTTCTGCCCAAAATGACAGTGCATTTTCCTCTGTCCATTTGATGACTACCAAACATATCTAATTTTTTTTCTTCAAAATCCCAACGTTTTCACATAACTGAGGTTCAATTAATGTTTCCTGCCTTTTTTCCTGGGATTTGAGAACAATTTTCTAATAGCAAAAAAATCCGTTTTTGCTTCCATTTGTCTTCATGACGGAATCTCTGGTCTTGGTGTGTATCTATATTGATATATGCAACATGTCGCTAATCTGTTAGAACTTCTGCGGACAAGCATTTTAATGTGGGCAAAGTGTTTGGTCTTAAGCTTGTCTCTCACTTTAAAAAGGGAAGGTTCTACAATGTTCTTGATCTTTGCTGGTGCTGTGTCGTAAAGCACAAATTCAATTTCGGTGTTTGTTCATATTTGTCATAAAATTGTCCATTATTTTCCTGACTTGATTCAGAAGCATCTTGACTTCTTTGAGGTCCAGGGGTGGGCACTATAGTCCGTTTCAAAATGGTTAGCCTCCATTTAATAATTAATATCTCTGTAACCACTTGATCAAAATTGTTCAAATTTTGCACATGACAAAATTATCTGTGTCCCCACGAATATATTTTGTTCCTAATTAAAAACGTATGGCTTTAAATTTTCTTTATTTAATGTATACAAATTTACTACCTTCTAGACAAATTATTTTAAATGGTTTACCCCTTCATGTTTCTGACCTATTTCGTTTGCTAATCTTTCACGCAATTCTCCGTGACTTGTGTAGTTTCTCCGCACGTTATTGCACGATGTTTGAACGTCAAGTAAATTTTGGATGTTTATAAACAGCTTCCATTTATATTCATTGGCATTGTATAAATCGTTGGGTGTTCTAGGCATTTATTGAAATGAGTGTTATTATTAACATTAGAATTATGTTATGCTGGAATTGGCCAATGGCTTCAATTACGGTAAACTATTTTCTTCAACCACAAAATAAGTGCATCTGTTGAAAAGATCAAAGGAATTAGCTGTTGCAGGTGAATGACACTATCTGTAATATTGTATTTTAGAAAACTTTTGGGCATTGAAAAAATGAAACCAAATGCAAAAAATCATGTTTATGTGTGTAACGGTTATGGAGATATTCCAAGTCAAGCATGGACAAACCATTTTGAAATGGACTGTAGTATGTTTTGTATATGTTTGGCATTCTCTTTTGCTGACTTTGTGTCCACCTAATGTTTAAATTACTAATAAGCTGGGACCAACTGTTGCAGTAGCTGTCATGGTAACTGGAACTAGCTAGTGACAAATACAAGAGTAATACTTATTTAAAAAAAAAGCTCCATTCAGCATAACATTACTAACAACTGAAAGACAGTAAGAGCTCAAGTAAAAAAAAAAAAAAAGGAAAGTACCCCCGTCACGCCAAGTGGCGTATAGGGAATATGGTGTTAGTGACCATATATTATACAGACCTTCGGCACATGATTTTTGGGTAATGTGGTCGGTATTACGCCTGTGCCTCTTTACTTTCCCAGAAAAAAAAATCAGGTACCCATTAAAGACTGGGTGAACCCAGAAGCCGTCGGCTGGGATCGAACCCTACCTCTTGTCCTTTGTAGTCCAGTTCACTAACCACTGAGCTATTGCTGCTCCAAGAGCTCAAGTACCTGGGCAATATCTTCGCTGGCAATGAAATATTGAACTTGGAAAGCAAGACTTCTTAACCTTCCTGTTCCGCCAGACATTGAATAGGGCTTGTAGTGTTTTTCTTCACCATCTCTATCTCTATTATAGGCAAGATGTTCGATCCTTTCTAATGTCTATTCTTACTTTTATAAGTGTTTTTTTAGCGTCTCTTCTTCCTCTTTTTCTGTATCCTGGGATTTCCCATAGAAAAACATATTTTGGAATTCCGTCCCCTCTCAGCACATGTCCATCTTTTCTCAGTGGTAGATATCTTTGGTTGCATGGCCATTTCTCTTATTTCAGTAATATTAGTCTTGAATTCATGCCATTGTATAATATTTTTCTTAGGCATTTGTATTCAAATCTTGATGTTTTCCAGCTTTCACATACAGAAGTAAACGTGTTGACACGTTTGATTTGAATATTCTAAGTTTGGTTTTCTTGCATATTTTTATTTCCATATTTTGCCCAGGGTTTTTAAATTCTTTGCTGCTTTTGCTATCCTGCATCTGATCACTTTGATCATCTATATTATACTAAGATATATTTAGTGGTCTACTCTTTCCAATGCTGACAATCGAGACATGCTGCCATCTCATATTATTTTTGTATTTTGTCTGTTGTCAATATTTTTTACACCATGGATGATAACATATGTAATGTCTTGCACCTTGATAATGTCACTTAGAACTTATGCTCTTAAATTACACTTCATAGCACTAAATATTGATACATATAAATGTTACCAATTAATTTATACTTTTAAAGACACCATGGGAAAGCAATATAATTAACATGCAGGCAACACCACTTAGATGTCATTAGATTTGGGAAAGTGTGAGAAAGAAATATAATATGAACAGCAAAAAGCTTGAAATGTACACCCACATCAAAGCAAAGAAGGATAAAAACAATAAGTGTTATACATCTACTCAACACCCCTGAACTGCGCAGAATGATTGACACATTAAAAAACAAGAAAATTGAAGGGCTTCAAAATTATAGAAAAATGGTTTGAATTCTGTAAACAGAGAAGAAAATATTAAGGTGTTTAACAAAGCTGAAACAAGAAAACAGCAATAACTTTATTAAAGACAACAGTTTACTTATTGAAATGAAAAATATACGGTAAACAAAATAGAGGCATACAAATATGAACAGATATCAAGAGGAGGACATAAGAACCTAGGACAGCAAGGCAAAAGGCAGTGATACAGAGCTCAAGTGTCAACTTACAAGTTGAGGGACCTTTACATTACACTATGCTCTACAAATCTCAGACAATTGTAACTTTGGATGGACAGTAAAGTAAAAATCACTTGGTCCAAATTATGTGCTCAAGAAATGCAGCAAAAATATGTAGGCATGCATTAACAAATGACAAATCTTTAGGGGGTAAAGGTGCCTCAAAGCAGCAGAGCTGGAAGCTCAGCAACCAAGTGACTGGTGGCTTATGCCAGGATCAACGAACAAGAACCATGCAGACCCTACTCCACCTCCATGATGCCTCCAGAAAGACTCACCTACCTAGTCTGGTAATGTGAATACAGTTCGAAGAGGGAAGATAAACCGGCACACAAAAAATAATGAAAATGAATGTGTTGTGCCCAAAAGCACAATTCTACTGTAAACAACACAACATATCTGCGCCATCTTATCGTCCTATGGATGAAGAAGGCAGTTAATTCCTTTAGCAGTCATCGGGTGAACGATAAATATACGAGATAAATACGAGAAAGCAAGAGGAAAATCTTTATTAGAACATGGGATAAACCCAAGCATGTGATCAAACATCAAAGAATTAAATGGTGTGGACAGCACAAGAAAGGAAATGTTACCAATTAATACAAGACAAGCCAGATAATGGTAAACAGTTTCAATTCAAATCAACACAACTGAAATGCCCCAGAAAAATCTACACATACCTCCTCCAGTAACTAACACCTCATGTTACAAGTAGGACTATATTAGGTTTGTATTGTATAATAATTGTCTACTGGTAACACCAAAAACAATTCTTACACATGAAACAAATCTCAAACACAAATAATTATTTAAATATTTTATTAAGGAAAGCAAATGCAGAACAAATGTTCCCACATATGTACATTTATCTTTAACGCTTCCTGCGCATAGATACAGTGTTGTTTCTTCGCCAGTTCTTTCTTCTCGAGCCTCCGATAGTCTTGTTGAACAAATGACCCTTGCCCAAACCACGAGATGACTTGCCGGCAGATGTCAGGCCACGCAATTCACGGTGTTTGTGAACTGGATTGCAAATCCATTGGATGGCTGGATCACGTCGAATGGTCTTGTGGAAAGGATCAACAAGGATGACTTCAAAGAACTTGTATGTGGAGTCTTGTCCTACCCAGTATGAGCTCAAGACACGTAGTGCCCCACACTTACGGCCAACACGCTCCTGAAATATAAATACCCAGATTTGTATTTCTAGAACCACGTTTGTACAAATAGACAGACATTTTTTTTTATTTAAGTCGGCAGTATCAGATTTGTAAAATGACCTCACAATCATTCAGAAGACCATCGTGATAAAATTCATCATTTACTGCCCTTTCAATACCATTTCAACTATGCCACAGTATAAGCTATTAGTTACACCTGGCATTATATATTGTGAAAGTGCTAACGTTTCAAGACTCATTGTGGAAAAAGAAATCTGGATTTCTTTCATCATCGGGCCAAATTTCCACCCATGTCAATATATAATATCATTAGTTCAGTTATTAAACTTGTAAAATAGTTTCGTCTAGTTGACAGATCAGACCTGTAAAAGTGGAGGGATAGAGAGAGTAGAGGAGGAAACAAAGAGAGAACAATCCAGAAGTGAGGGGGCAGATAGGTGAGACAAGAGAACAAGGTCAAGGAGGAAAAAGGAAAAAAGACAAAAATGAAGTCATGATAAAAATAATGAGGATGGGTCAAAATGTACGTGGAAAACATGATGGGTCATGTCCAGAAGTGAGTGGGCAGATAGACACGACGAGAGAACAAGGTCAAGGAAAAAAGACATTAAGACAAGTCAGGAGAAAAATGAGACTATATGTCAAAATTCATGTGCAAAACATGGAAGGCCATCTCCAGATTGGCTGACAAGATCCAAATTTAAGAGGTAAGCACAAAAGACTTAGGAGAAGTGCACGAGACTGACCGGTCGGTGAAGGCCGCCTGTAAGTAAACAAAAGTAACGATCAAATCACACAAGTAAATAAATAAACAACTTTCACCCGGATACAGATCAACCTCCTTGCACATCTTACATGTTTATACATGCTCAGATCTCCCCAGTAGTGTATATATCTGTGGGTAGAGAGACTGACAACTCCAGTTCTATGTTGAACTACTTTTCACTGTGCCTTCCCTGTGTATTGCTCCTGTCTAGCTTCTTTAGTTTTGACCTGATGTTCGTGTAGTCAGTTCATATAGATTCATGACCATTCTTTGAATTATTAGTTCACCTTGTCTCACTGAAGACATTCAGAATATCAGCCCAGTTCATAAAATGTTCGCTTCCCACTATAAACCATTTCTGCGATTGCTCATTTCCATTCATGCCCGAGTGCCCAGGCATTAAAAATAAAATACTAGTAAACTTTTAGTTCTCTATTGATGCCAATCATAGCCTAAGTTCAATCCCATTCAATTTTGGAAGGCTTGTCAATAAAATAGCTCAGAATGTATATTTTGATTTAATGTCCATTACTTTAATAGGCCCGGACATTTTTTAAGTTGGCAGTATCAGATTTGTAAGATGACCTCACAATCATTCAGAAGACCATCGTGATAAAATTCATCATTTGCTGCCCTTTCAGTGTCATTACACATTGTCAATAAAATAGCCCAGAATGTATATTTTTATAAAAGTCCATTACTTCATAGATAGGTGTAATATTTGTAAATGATCTTAGTGTTGTGTCTGGTCTAATTAACCTACAGAAAAGATCATCTCATCCTTAAAATGACCATGAAGCAATCTTGTCAAATTGTTGTTATCTCATGCTAATTAGGTTTGAATTAACACACACTTCGCCCACTGTATCTGTGGTGTGTCAAGGAACAATGGACTGGATATGTAGTGTCTGCTAACATGGCCATCCATAATTTTAATCCCTTATGCACTAATGTTAGTTTTTCCCCTCGTCCGGCTCCTCTAAAAAAAAAGTGTGGTAGTGATTATATGTGTACAAGCTAATCGTGTTAAAACTATTTTTTAATCTTAAAAGTTAACCTAAAATCAGTCACTTTTTCCTACTACTTATATTAATAAAATGTTTGGATGTTGTAAGAGTCTTTTTAAATACTTTTTAAAAATAATGATTCTATTTATATAGCAGTTGCTTAATAATTAAATTGTTACCTCTGCTGTGCTTCTGTGAGATCGCTGAAACTTCAACTGGTTAACACCATGGGTCTTGGGTTTACCATAAGTGCAACCCTTAGGAACAGGTCGCTTGCGGCCACCACGTTTGACTCTCACACGATAGATGACATAGCCTGCATAGATTGGATTGAGAGAATGAAACAGGTATATAATAGACTACTCAGGGGTCAAGACCATTCTAATCTAATTTTCCAATCACTTCAATATAAATTAATATTCGTGTGTGAGTTGTCTTTCCTCAAAATTCAAAATGAAAACATCTTACCGTAGGGACTTTTAGGGATAAATTGGAATTGTCAGGAACAATGAAAAGCCAAATTTGATATTTTTTTTTCTTTCTACAACTACAACACCGCACATTTTCTGAAATTGGCTAAGGGACCTGCACTTAATCCATTTCCCCGAAGGTATCACATTACTTGTTTTACTACTTATCTTATATATGTTTGGTGAAAGAATTTATTGGAATACTCGTAGCCGTTTTCAAGATATTCATCATTGAATTATTTGTTCATTTTTAATGACTTTTCCATAATACAGTAAATTTACTGGTTGAACTTGACAAAACAGAGTTTTAAATTCAGCACCCATTTAAACATAAGTGTCATAAGCTATATACTTCGGGTATCCAAGAAACGCAGTCCCCGGATTTTTCGGTTGCCAACAATCCATCTCATCTGGCCAGTCACGCGTTCGGAAAACTCCGAATTTTACATCGTATGTAAATCGTTTTCCGATGATGTTTCCGGAAGCTATTATACAAAACTTAAGTTGTTTCCTAACAATGAGAGTTCCGTCCGCCGATTTAAAAAGTCGGAAGTGATAGAAAACTAAAAAATTTTGTCTTACAACGGATTTTTCAGCTACATACGACGATTTCATCATATTTTTACCCGAAATAAGGAAAGAATACGTTAAATAATATGGATATTTAGATTCAGCGTCCATTTTTACATAAGTATGTGAAATTTCAAAGTGATCCGTGTTATTACAGTACGGCAATCACGAAAATTCAAGACAATGCTTGTTCCATTGATAAAGCATGGCCGATCGGCGACTATTTCCACTGTTGAACTTTAATTCATTGCAGAATAAAAACCTGCAAACGTAGACCGAAATAATAAAGATAACCTGATTCTATAACCACTTCTACATATTTGTGAGAAATTTTAAATTGATCTGTCGGGCAGCATTGAAATTATCGGCATTTAAACGACCACACCATCATTATACAAAATTTCCGGTTTTCCCCCATGCTTGGTCTCTTCAACCATCATCAAGTGCCTCTAACGTTTTTTTTAGTTATTATAGTTATTTATATTTAATTTAAAATGTAGTATTTCCAGTTGCCTAATAATAAATATTCCCAATTATTGAATTGAAAGTTTTTTTTTAATTTATATAAACACATATATTTTTTTAATGAATAAAAAAAAATAATAATAAAATTATACTTCTTATATACATAAAATAATAATGATGTGACTACTTCTTTAGCAGAAATTCAGTATTATTTTTATGTGAATCATAGAAATTTATAATTATTCTTACATAAATTGCAGAGAATGACTATTATTTTTTTACGCAAATCAAATAAAAGTATTATTTCTTTTACATGAAATACCAAATATAATGATTAGTTTTAAAATCTACACCACATATATAATAATAATAATTTTTGGCTTTAAAAAAAAATTGGCTTTTTTTATAATTTGGTTTTTTTTTTGCATACCCAATCTGGCGATATGGTTTTTTCTTCTTTGCATCATTTAACACAGAAATAATTCACTTAAAAAATCGTAACTTTTTTTTCTAATTGTCGTACAGACATGATTCAGGTATCATTGTTTTACTCACTTCGAGGGCTATTTATAGGTACTTCGATATCTCTAGAGACGCCTTCACCGGTTGTGACGTCACTTAAGTAAATATAGGTGGCCAGGACGCCGTGTGAAAAAATCTCCGAATTTTTACATCGTATGCAAATCGTTTTCCGATGATGTTTCCGGAAGCTATTTATAGGAAACTTAAGTTGTTTCCTAACAATGAGAGTTCCGTCCACCTATTTAAAAAGTCGGAAGTGATTTAAAACGATTGTATTTTGTCTTACAACGCATGTTCCAGCTACATACGACGGTCTCATCATATTTTCACCCGAAAAAAAGCATAATGCAGTAAAATAATATGGATATTTAGATTTAGCGTCCATTTTTACATAAGTGTGTGAAATTTCACAATGATTCGTGTTAGGATGTTGCGGCAATCGCGAAAATTGATGCCCCTGCTCGCTCCATAAAATAACATGGCCGATCGGCGACTATTTCGAATGTTGAACTTTAATTCATTGCAGAAAAAAATCCTGCGAACGTAGGTTTAAATAATAAAGATAACCTGATTCTATAACCACTTCTACATATTTGTGGGAAATTTTAAATGGATATGATAGCCCCTATTGAAATTATCGGCATTTGTTTTCCCCATTGATTAGCATGGCGGCGATCCAGCAGGGATCAAAGACTTATGTCCACTGTTGAACTTAAGTCATTGCAGAAAAAAATCCTGCGAACGTAGGTTTAAATAATAAAGATAACCTGATTCTATAACCACTTCTACATATTTGTGGGAAATTTTAAATGGATATGATAGCCCCTATTGAAATTATTGGCATTTGAACGACCACACCATCATTATACAAAATTTCCGGTTTTCCCCCATGCTTGGTCTCTTCAACCATCATCAAGTGCCTCTAACTCAGACTCACTCAACGTTTTTTTTTGTTATTATACATTGTAGTTATAAGTTAGTTATATTTAATTTAAAATGTAGTATTTCCAGTTGCCTAAGAAGCAGTGATCTCTGCAATATGTGCCATTTTGGCACGCAAGGTTTCTGTTTTTGAGATTATAGTTCTGCCCTATGTGCCGACTTCGGCTCGAAAGGACAACAGACAGAATATTAATAAATATTCCCAATTATTGAATTGAAAGTTTTTTTTTATTTATATACTGTTTTAGCTATCCTGGTTTCAATTATTAGAAATTATTTTGAAAAAAAAGCCAAAGTACCTACATAAGTTTGCACACATCTGAAAGCGATCTGTCAATTCATGTTCAAATTAATAATTTCAAGAGAGCATCTGTCTATGTGGGTAGAAATAACATACACTAGATACTTCGATATCTCCATAGACGCCGTTACCGGTTATGACGTCACTTAAGTAAATATATGTGGCCAGGAGCCGTCTGAAAAAAATCCGAATTTTTACATCGTATATGCAAATCGTTTTCCGATGATGTTTCCGGAAGCTATTTATACGAAACTTAAGTTGTTTCCTAACAATGAGAGTTCCGTCCGCCTATTTAAAAAGTCGGAAGTGATCTAAAACGATTGTATTTTGTCTTACAACGCATGTTCCAGCTACATACGACGGTCTCATCATATTTTCACCCGAAAAAAAGCATGACGCAGTAAAATAATATGGATATTTAGATTTAGCGTCCATTTTTACATAAGTGTGTGAAATTTCAAAATGATTCGTGTTAGGATGTTGCGGCAATCGCGAAAATTGATGCCCCTGCTCGCTCCATATAAATAACATGGCCGATCGGCGACTATTTCGAATGTTGAACTTTAATTCATTGCAGAAAAAAATCCTGCGAACGTAGGTTTAAATAATAAAGATAACCTGATTCTATAACCACTTCTACATATTTGTGGGAAATTTTAAATGGATATGATAGCCCCTATTGAAATTATCGGCATTTGAATAATCTCACCATTATCGAAAATTTTCCCCATTGGTAGCATGGCGGCGATCCAGCTGGGATCAAAGACTATGTCCACTGTTGAACTTAAGTCATTGCAGAAAAAAATCCTGCGAACGTAGGTTTAAATAATAAAGATAACCTGATTCTATAACCACTTCTACATATTTGTGGGAAATTTTAAATGGATATGATAGCCCCTATTGAAATTATCGGCATTTGTTTTCCCCATTGATTAGCATGGCGGCGATCCAGCAGGGATCAAAGACTTATGTCCACTGTTGAACTTAAGTCATTGCAGAAAAAAATCCTGCGAACGTAGGTTTAAATAATAAAGATAACCTGATTCTATAACCACTTCTACATATTTGTGGGAAATTTTAAATGGATATGATAGCCCCTATTGAAATTATTGGCATTTGAACGACCACACCATCATTATACAAAATTTCCGGTTTTCCCCCATGCTTGGTCTCTTCAACCATCATCAAGTGCCTCTAACTCAGACTCACTCAACGTTTTTTTTTTAATTATAGTTATAAGTTAGTTATATTTAATTTAAAATGTAGTATTTCCAGTTGCCTAATATTAATAAATATTCCCAATTATTGAATTGAAAGTTTTTTTTTATTTATATACTGTATACATATATTTTTTTTAATGAATAAAAAAAAATTAATAATAAAATTATACTTCTTATACACATAAAATAACAATAATAATGATGTGACTTCTTTAGCAGAAATTCAGTATTATTTTTATGTGAATCATAGAAATTTATAATTATTCTTACATAAATTGCAGAGAATTACTGTTATTTTTGACGTAAATTCCTGAAAATTACCATTACTTTGATATAAATCAATTTAAATTACTTATTTTTGACGCAAATCAAATAAAAAGTATTATTTTTTTTATTGTACACCAAATATATGATTATTTTGAAAATGTACACCAAATGTAATGATAATAATGTTAATTTAATTTTTTTAAAATTTGGCTTATTTAAAATTTGGCTTTCTTTTTGCATGGCCAACCTGGCGCTATGGTTTTTTCTTCTTTGCATCATTTAACACAGAAATAATTCACTTAAAAAATCGTAACTTTTTTTCTAATTGTCGTACAAACATGATTCAGGTATCACTGTTTTACTCACTTCGAGGGCTATTTAGCTATCCTGGTTTCAATTATTAGAAATTATTTTGAAAAAAAAGCCAAAGTACCTACATACACCATATGGCATATTTGATAGTCAAACCCCACGTTTCAGATTGAGAATAGCTGCCTTTTTTCAATATTTTAAAATTAACTAGTGAAGTCAAAAACAATGGATTGTAAAAATTCATTTACCATTTGAATATAAGACTAAGAAGTGTTTGTTTACTGACAAAAAAAGTTCTAAAAATGCTAAGACTAAGGACCACAAAAAAAAAAAAAAAAAATGTATGTAAAATTTATACAAGAAACTATCGCAACATAGAGAATGATGCATATGAAGGAAAGGTAGAGAGAGAAAATAATGGGATAAACAAAAGTGTACCTTGTTTGGCACGATATCCTAGACGGCGTGCTTTGTCTGGGCGAGTGGAACGTGATGCTCTGTGAACTGAGGATAACTGCCTGTACTGCCAACAGCGCACGCGAATCAAGAATCGCATAATATCACTCTGCTTCTTTCTGTAAATCTCCTGCATATACTTGTATGCTCCCATTTTTAATGGTCACTGTTTAAAGAAAAAATAAAATAAACTTCAGGCTTTATTAATCTAGTAAATTTTTTTTAGTATGCATCCCAGAAATAAGTAAATATGTGTAATTGATAAATCGGCTGATGTGGGCAAAAATAAACATAACACGATTAATAAATATTAGTAAATGATTAATACGGTTACTAAATAATAATTTTTCATCATTACACTAGTAAGATTGGTTCAGATTGTTAACAGTTCATTTCCAGGAGCCTTACCTGGTCCTCGTCACCACGTAAAAAGAAAGATTTAGTTATTTCCTTTTCCGGTAAGGGGACATAATGCTAATCTAATATTGCCCTTGCTATAATCATGTCCGCGCTATGATTCTATCACACAGCGAGTTATCTTGCTCTTTCACCACTTTCACGTATTTCGACCGGTTCATTACCACCCGACATTAATACATATTTTTGGGGACTGCTTCCCTACCCATGGATCTTAATTTTCCTATAGGCAGAGTTGTCTTTCACAGGACAGGATAACATAGTCCCACCATGTGATATTTTTATCACGTTTTCCCGTCACTTCGGTGGAAAACTACCAACGAATCTTTTCAGGGGAAGAGGTATATTTACAACACTCGGAACAACAAATAATCAACAACAGAAAGAAAAGAACAAAATGCAACCCGAAGCAGGTTTCGCTCTATAATAATAATAATAATTTACTAGTATTTGTCTCCGGTCTAAATCACTAGAAACTACTATTTGTGATGTACCGCCCTACAACTGTCAGCAATGCAAGTATTCAGCTCTACCCTATCCAGGAGACACTTGTCTTAATAGGAAAATACCATTTTATAATACATTCCCGAGTTGTGTTCGTAACCCTATGCTACAATCATGAGTACACATGTGTTGAAGACATCGCCAATGATAGCAACTTGTTTTAGCTTGCTTAGTTGGTCTGAGGGAACGTTTGTTTCTTCCTAGAGTGGATAGAAGTAGAGCAAAAAATGTAAGAGAATAGGGATGGGCGGAGAAAACTTGTCTGAGATCTATGATCCAAAAATGGATCTATAAAGTTTTGTTTGTTTATTGAAATACTTACCAGCACTTGAAGTCGCGTTGCATGTGTAATTATAGGTATATGGTTGGTTGGTTGCGTTCGCCCGATGACTAAAGTATTATAGAGTATCGTGGTAGACTAGAATATTCCTCTTCATCATCCGCCCTTACAAGGACGTAGTGGACGTGTCTGCGTTGTGTTGTGGTTTGCAGTATAGTTGTTATATTTGCGCCTTTCGGCCCAACACATCCGACTTCAGCACGACATTTTTGAATATCGGGTAGTCTTCCCTCTTCGATCCCTGCACGCTTGGCCAGACTAGACATGTTAGTCTGTTACTGGAGGCACCACGGAGAGGTGGAGCAGGGTCTGGATGGCTTTGGTTCACCGATCCTGGCGCAAGCCATCAGCTGTGGGTCGCTGACAACTCCCAGCTCTAGTGCTGGGAGGCGCGCCTTCGCCTCCATTATAGGTATATTACATTCGCTTTATGTACACAATCATTGATGAACAACAACCCTTTGCTGTTTTTGTTACATTTTTTTAACATGTCAATTGCACCGATTATTTTATTTTCTTATTCAATCTCTCTCTCCCTCTATCTCTCTCTCCCTCTCTCTCTCCCTCTCTCTCTCTCTCTTCCTCCCGAACACCATTCGGAAGTCGAGGGAGACACAACATTCTAGTCCTAGACATTCTTGAAGCCTCACCATTACCAAATGATGTTGTTGTAACGTTTCTTGTTTGTTATCAGCCCATCTTACTTTGACCCTACACGGCCTCTTTTCCATACTGTTTGTTTGTATGTCCAATTGCGGGCTAAGCCATGCAAGTAAGAGCCGTATTCAAAGCTCTATCAACGGGAAGGACACCCTTGAAAATAGACCATTGCTGCCTAGCGGTTACCATCGGGAGAAGAGATGGCTATGGGAGAACACCCAGACAGAAACCACAGGCAGGATGGGCTCAACAGCTCTGACGGGCATCCGCCCTACTTCTTCTTCTTCTTCTTCTTTCCTTCCTTAAATGCCTTTCAGCGTCGAGGGGAGATATAATTTGCGGTCTTTTGCTACGAGAAGGAAAATTGGTTTGTCAAACCAAGGTCTAGGGAACAGGCAAATAATTGCGATGCTGCGGTGAAGCTGGTAGCAAGGGGCCAGTGGTGAGGAGTGTAGAACACTCCAAGGTATGAAGACAGCTTCACAAGGGAGGAACACAACACAATACGACGTTTCGGCCAGGGGTCTTTTTCAGAGTACAAGGACAATGAAAACAAACGATGAAACACAATTATCTATAAATACATGATCAGAAGAAGAGGATAGAAAGAAAAAAGTAGGATGATGAAAAAATAAAAAAAGAAGAGAGCTAAGATAAGAATATAGAAAGAATATGAGAATATATGTATAATTAAAATATAAAATATAGAATCACTTAGCTTAAACGACTGGTTAATCCGCTGGGAACCCAACGAAAGAATGACTACAAAAGGACCTCCCGAGGCGGGAAAATGGAAACGAGGCTATGACTGACCAGAGTTCATACACCTGAAGAGAGAACTAGAAACCCAAACAACAGCTTCTACAGCTAATGTCGTATAAGAAAAAGGGGTGGATGTAAGGTAACAAGAAATAACGGGGCCTAACAAGAAGGGGGAGGGGGGAAGAGAAATGAAAAGGACTGAGAGAGTCCGGAATGGGGAATATGAGGAGAGGAAGTGAAAGAAAGGAGGAACGAAAGAAGTAGGGCCCAGCGAGGAAAAGAAGTAGGGAACGGAGAGACTGAGGAGGATATTAGGAATATATATACAAAGAGGAGTATACAACAGAGAAGGACAGGTAAAAGATAGGATGAGAAGCGGAGGGGATACACAGAGAATAATACGCTGGCAGGAGTGCCTGGAGAGGAAAGGAATAGGGGAAACGGAGAGCGATGCGGAGAAAGAAGAAGGGGGGGGGGAGATGGAAGGGTACAGAAGGATAGGGGTGAAGACAAGGAGCAGGTGAGCATAAATATGAGATGAGAAGAAGAGTAGGGGTGGGATAAGGGTACAGAGGAAGATGGGTTCTCAGAGGGACTGGGATACATTGATGCCACGAGGGGTGAGGCAACCCCAACGAGCGATCAGACGGTGCTCAAGAGTGAGACGACTGTGGTGATCAGAAGAGCATGATACTAAGCCTGTGATCCCGACATCGGCTATACCATGATGGCCACCCGAGTTAAAGTGGGCAGCTACAGGAGTGCCAGCTTCTCGGGTGATGTCGTGTAAATGTTCTCGGCACCTATCGCCGATCCGACGACCAGATTGACCGATGTAGGTTAACTTGCATCTCTTGCAGATGATGGCATAAATGCTATTACGCGATGTGCAAGTGAATTCCTCTCTGATCTTGAAAGGACCATTAGGAAAGAGGACAGTGTCCGTCTGGAGAACGTGGTCACAAGTTTTGCCCACTCTGCGGTTGCAGCGAATAGTACCTCTATGGCTAGGGAGGGAAGCTGGAAGACGACCTCTGACAAGATTAAGAAACCAAGGTCTATCCTGCTAAAGACGGAGTGTGTCAACCACGGCCCAGGCTTAGGGATGGGAGGAGGGGGGGAGGGGGGGAGGAGATCAGGACATACACGCATAGGTATATACGAGTGCCGATCACGGGACCGGCTCTCTTTTTTTCATGCTGTTGTTTCTACCCCTGAATCATGAAACAGGAGAAAGAATCAAGTTGGCGTGATCAAAGACGTTAACGCTGAACAAGTATGGCAATCTGGTAGTATTCCTTCCAGATGGACACGTTTCTTCTTCTTCTTCTTAACCGATCAGCTTTTCTATGCATTAGAAACATGCATAAAACCAGCATAGGTCACGAACAAGACAGTGCGTGTGAGGTCATCACCGGTTCTCTATAGCTTATCATGTAGGGTTGTTTCTGTTCGCCATATGTGTGTTCTTAGGGTGTTGTGAGTACTGCAGTTATGTAGTGTATGCTCCGGAGTTTGTTTAGCTGCTTCGCAGTTGCATGTTGCAAAGTCACTGAGTCCTACCTTGTACAGATGTTGTCTGAGGCCACAATTACCTGTTGTGAGTCTGAAAATGAACAAACCGTTTCATTGGTTGTCTCCGTGTGTAGTTTACAAAAGACTAGGAAAGGACAGATTCATTTTTAAACAGTATGAGCTATATGCTCCAAATCAAATAAACAAAACATTTTTCGTACCCCGACACTAAACTATCTAGTATCTTCTCCCTTTGTCGTCCGCGATCTCTCTTTTCCTGTTTGCCAATTGCAATCACGTATTCCACCTTTTCTCTTCTCACGATGCCCGAATAAATGTTGATTGTTTCTTTCTGATGTTTTTAGGAGCTCCCTTTTTGTTTTGGCCTCTTTGAGAATATCCTCGTAAAACTATAAGTTGTTAAACATCATACCGTATTTTATAGTAGGCCTAGCCTTACCTTTAAGCCGCTTAAGTGATAATCTGTAGGTTGTGACTTTAGGTTGGTGCGGCAGGCTGAAAATCTGTAGGTTGTGACTTTATGTTGGTGCGGCAGGCTGACAATCTGTAGGTTATGAATTTAGGTTGGTGCGACAGGCTGACAATCTGTAGGTTGTGACTTTATGTTGGTGCGGCAGGCTGACAATCTGTAGGTTATGAATTTAGGCTAGTGCGACAGGCTGACAATCTGTAGGTTGTGACTTTAGGTTGGTGCGGCAGGCTGACAATCTGTAGGTTATGACTTTAGGCTAGTGCGACAGGCTGACAATCTGTAGGTTGTGACTTTAGGTTGGTGCGACAGACTGACAATCTGTAGGTTGTGACTTTAGGCTAGTGCGACAGGCTGACAATCTGTAGGTTGTGACTTTAGGCTAGTGCGACAGGCTGACAATCTGTAGGTTGTGGCTTTAGGCTAGTGCGACAGGCTGACAATCTGTAGGTTGTGACTTTAGGCTAGTGCGACAGGGTGACAATCTGTAGGTTGTGACTTTAGGCTAGTGCGACAGACTGACAATCTGTAGGTTTGTGCGACAGACTGACAATCTGTAGGTTGGTGCGACAGGCTGACAATCTGTAGGTTATGACTTTAGGTTGGTGCGACAGGCTGACAACTGTAGGTTATGACTTTAGGTTGGTGCGACAGGCTGACAATCTGTAGGTTATGACTTTAGGTTGGTGCGACAGGCTGACAATCTGTAGGTTGTGACTTTAGGTTGGTGCGACAGACTGACAATCTGTAGGTTGTGAATTTAGGTTGGTGCGGCAGGCTGACAATCTGTAGGTTATGACTTTAGGTTGGTGCGACAGGCTGACAATCTGTAGGTTGGTGCGACAGGCTGACAATCTGCAGGTTATGACTTTAGGTTGGTGCGACAGGCTGACAATCTGTAGGTTGGTGCGACAGGCTGACAATCTGTAGGTTATGACTTTAGGTTGGTGCGACAGGCTGACAACTGTAGGTTATGACTTTAGGTTGGTGCGACAGGCTGACAATCTGTAGGTTATGACTTTAGGTTGGTGCGACAGGCTGACAATCTGTAGGTTGTGACTTTAGGTTGGTGCGACAGACTGACAATCTGTAGGTTGGTGCGACAAGCTGACAATCTGTAGGTTGGTGCGACAGACTGACAATCTGTAGGTTGTGACTTTAGGTTGGTGCGACAAGCTGACAATCTGTAGGTTGTGACTTTAGGTTAGTGCGATAGGCTGACAATCTGTAGGTTGTGACTTTAGGTTAGTGCGACAGACTGACAATCTGTAGATTGTGACTTTAGGTTGGTGCGATAGACTGACAATCTGTAGGTTGGTGCGACAGGCTGACAATCTGTAGGTTGTGACTTTAGGTTAGTGCGACAGACTGACAATCTGTAGGTTTGTGCGACAGACTGACAATCTGTAGGTTGGTGCGACAGGCTGACAATCTGTAGGTTATGACTTTAGGTTGGTGCGACAGGCTGACAACTGTAGGTTATGACTTTAGGTTGGTGCGACAGGCTGACAATCTGTAGGTTGTGACTTTAGGTTGGTGCGACAGGCTGACAATCTGTAGGTTGTGACTTTAGGTTGGTGCGACAGACTGACAATCTGTAGATTTGTGCGACAGACTGTCAATCTGTAGGTTGTGACTTTAGGTTAGTGCGATAGGCTGACAATCTGTAGGTTGTGACTTTAGGTTAGTGCGACAGACTGACAATCTGTAGGTTAGTGCGATAGGCTGACAATCTGTAGGTTGTGACTTTAGGTTAGTGCGATAGGCTGACAATCTGTAGGTTGTGACTTTAGGTTAGTGCGATAGGCTGACAATCTGTAAGTTGTGAATTTAGGTTAGTGCGACAGGCTGACAATCTGTAGGTTGTGACTTTAGGTTAGTGCGATAGACTGACAATCTGTAGGTTGTGAATTTAGGTTAGTGCGACAGGCTGACAATCTGTAGGTTGTGAATTTAGGTTAGTGCGACAGGCTGACAATCTGTAGGTTGTGAATTTAGGCTGGTGCGACAGGCTGACAATCTGTAGGTTGTGAATTTAGGTTAGTGCGACAGGCTGACAATCTGTAGGTTATGAATTTAGGCTGGTGCGACAGACTGACAATCTGTAGGTTGTGATTTTAGGTTAGTGCGACAGGCTGACAATCTGTAGGTTGTGACTTTAGCTTGGTGCGACAGACTGACAATCTGTAGGTTGGTGCGACAGACTGACAATCTGTAGGTTGTGATTTTAGGTTAGTGCGACAGGCTGACAATCTGTAGGTTGTGACTTTAGGTTAGTGGGACAGGCTGACAATCTGTAGATTGTGACTTCACGTTGGTGCGACAGGCTGACAATCTGTAGGTTGTGACTTCACGTTGGTGCGGCAGGCCAAGATGACCTCTTAGTCGAATCGGGTTCAGGACATTTTTGATGCAGTGTAATTTCAAGTGCTTTTTTCTGTTTGAATTTTCGTTTGTGAAGACAGAAGTAGTCGGGTCGCTTTCAGTTGGCCACTGAGTTAACGTGACCTTAGCGCCCGCACACTGAGATAGTGCCGCAGGCGATTGGCCGTGGAATTTCGTTGAATGGTACCAGGTCCCGGCTTTGTTTTGGGACGGAATGTGTGGACTCTCTGTTTTCCCCTGCGAATTTGGCACAGCGGTCGGATCGAGTGTCTCACCGAAGTGGAGGTCTGACGTCATTTATTGTGGACAACGATTATTCTTGTGGCACGCTCATTGATCATGACATCCATGCGGATTTGGCACAGGCGCACGGAAATTGTGCTGCCTGTGATGGCCGTTACGTCGACCCGTAGGTGTGCATTTTGAAGTGCGCGCCATTTATCCAACGATGTACGTTCAATAGAATAGTCATCATCATCATCATCGAGTGCCTCCTCCGCAACGAAGGTTGGCTACCATGGATCGCCATTCTACTCTGTTTCTTGCTTTGATGGTGCAGGCTGTCATAGATTGACTTGTCCATCTTTTGATGTTACTCGTACATATTAGTCTTGGTCTGCCTCTGCTTCTTTTGCCTTGTATTTTCCCTTCTAATATTAATTTTAGTAGGCTGTTGTGTTTTTTAACATGCCCCAAAAATTCCATTTGTCTTATCTTAATTGTATTCAGTAGTTCTCTTTTTATTTTCAATTGTTTTAAAGCTTCATCGTTTGTTTTCTTTTCTTTCCATCCAATTCTTCCTATTCTTCTATAAATCCACATTTCAAAGGCTTCAATTTTCTGTTCTGTTTTCTTGTCTAATGTCCATGTTTCTGCACCATACAGGAATATTGAGATGTAACATTTTGCCATTCTTAGTTTCAGCCCTGCTGATATTTGTTTTGTTGTTAGTATGGCACTCAATGATGATGAATGATGTTAGTATATTTTTCATGACATTACAATTACTTTTTGCCATTCCTCTTATTTTATTAGTTTATTCTTAGTTTATTTTAGTTTTGCATTTTCCATCATTGGTTATAGTATGTCCCAGGTAGTTGTAACTCTGGACTGTCTCCAGATGTATTCCCTTAACTGTGATATTTAATTGTAGGTCTTGAGAATTTTCTTTGTTTATGATCATAGTTTTAGTCTTTTTGATATTCATATCTAGTCCATAATTTTTGCTTGTTATGTTTATCACATTAAGCAATTGTTGTAGGTCTTTAAGATTTTCTGCTAGTAGAACAGTATCATCAGCATATCTTAGGTTATTGATTATCTTTCCATTAATGTTTAGGCCTAGCATCTCTGAGATGTTTTTAAAGATTTGCTCAGTGTATAGATTGAACAAGCTTGGTGATAGGATGCATCCTTGTCTTACTCCTCTTTTTATGTCCATGGGTGTAGAGTTCTCCTTGTTATATTTTATTATTGCTGTTTGTTCCCAGTACAAATTACATATCAGTCGTATGTCTGTGTCGTCTAGATGTATATCCTTTAAGCAGTCTATAAGTTGATTATGGTGTATACTATCGAAAGCTTTGCTGTAGTCTATGAAGCAGGCATATATTGGTTTGTTTACTTTTATGTACTTTTCAATCAATGTTCTCATGCTAAATATGGCTTCTTTTGTCCCACTGTTTTTCCTGAATACAAATTGTTGCTCATCTAATTTAGTATTGATTTTATTCTGAATCCTTCCCTGTATAACTTTTATAGTCCGTTCAGATTCGTTTGCCGAGATGTTATGATTTATAATTCAAAAAGTTCTTGATGATTTCACATGATTTTTGGCATACGGTGTTAAAATGTCCATGTCACGAGAACATATGTGTTACTCGATGTCTAGCTATAACGGTTTTCTTAAAGCGGCGAATTCCTTTGATCTTTGCCCATGTAACTATTATTTTGACCCTAATCAAAATGTTTTACAGTAATCTAGTGCAACGATGACCCATAGGCGTGTCCATAAAATTTTACTTGGTGGCAAGTATACAAATTTTAAATTATATATAGAACTTTAGTTCGTAGAGTCAATTTGATATAGTTCCATGCTCTTGGTGTGAGTTTCCCAAATGTTGTCGCTGCCTTTCAAATACGTACATTTAGTTCCTCATCTAAGGAAAGTGTGGCTGTAATAGTGGATCCAAGATAGCTGAACTTCTGTACTGACTCAAGCAGGCTTCCATTCAAAGTAATGGTTGTTGGTTTGCTTATAACATATTTTTGATTGCTTGGGTGGTCTTGAACAATAAACTGTTTAACAAATCAACTAGGAAATTTTGCAAATCAAACTATTTATCTGTAGACTTAATCAGAGTAATGATCATTCAGAATCAGACGAGTCAAATAGGTCGATTACTGCTTTCGGCTGAACAAACAACAAACCATCCTTTTTCCAATATTCCTCTTCTTGTCGTAACACATGATCCTCACATTTTACCCAGTAGTCTTTATTTATATTTGATAGAGCCTGATTTGTAAGTATCTCAACATCGCATAATTTGAAAGTTTTATTTGTATTTGCTACGTGTCCTTTAACTTTTGCCCAAACTAGTTCTATAGGATTTAAGTGTGCATGATAAGGAGGTAGTCTCAAACATCTATAGCCATGTTCTTGAATTAACTTGTCTATTTTAAATATCTTTGTACGTTGTGTCTGTTTTACAAGGCTAAGCAATTCGGGTTTCAAGTAGCTGTCGTTAACTTGTATGTGTTCTTTTATGAGCCACGTTTTGATTGCATCTTTTGTACTTGATGATGTTGTGATTCTATCTTCTACGTTAACTACGTTATGGTATGAAGCATTGTCCATTATCAGACAAGAAGGTCGATCTAATATTGGAAGGATACTTTTCTCGATCCAGTCTTTAAATATGTGCCCATTCATTTCCGAGTGGTAGTCTCTATTGTCTATGGATTTTGAAATGAAAACGAGATGAGCATTCTTCAACAACCCATTATGTCTGCTACCTGCATGTGCAACTATCAAACGTTGCCCTTTACTGCTTGGTTCTGATCTTTTAATACTTCCATCTGCTAACTGCCACTCCTTTTCATTTGTATGATGAGCGTTGATCCAAGTTTCATCTAAATAAACAATATCATAATCATTTTCGCGCATTTCCTTCACTTCACGTAAATACTTGCTTCTAAGAGCTACTAGATGTGGCTTCTCACAAATAATGTTTTTTCACCAGCATACTTTCTAAAGGGTGTCCGGTTAGCGCAATCGATAGGCGGTTGGCTTACCACGGCAACAGTCGGGTTCGTAATCCTGGCGAGGACACCTGGGTTTTACTAATTCCCTAAAAATTAGTAGGAGCCGCGATAGCTCAGTGGTTAGTGAACTGGACTACTACGGACAAGGGGTAGGGTTCGATCCCAACCGACGGCTCCGGGTTCACCCAGCCTTAAATGGGTACCGGATTTTTTCTGGGAAAGTAAAAGCAGCACGGGCGTAATACCGACCACATTACCCCAAAAATCATGTGCTGAAGGTCTGTAAAATATAGGGTCACTAACACCATATTTCCCTATACGCCACTTGGCGTGACGGGGGTACTTTACTTTTTTTTTTTTTTATACTTTCTAAAGATGAAGCCTGCACTTCTTAATATTTTCCATAATGAAGTTTTTGATATTTCAATGTCGTTGTTAGTTTTCAGCCAAAGCTTCAACTTTCTAAGTGTCACTTCTTCGTTTATATCAAACATTCGACAGATTTCTCTTTTTACTAGGTCCTTATCAAAACTGTCTAACGTTTCTTTCCTTCCTTGCTTTCTTGCATTTGTTGGCAATAAATATCCGCTTCCTTTAACTATTCGATCAAATGAACGTTTACACAAACCTAAAATATGCATTGTTCTCTTATCAGGTTTGATAAAGAACAATAAAGATGTCACTTTTTACGCTCTCTGCAGAAGTATTGATAAATCTTTATAGCAATGTTATGCTCAGTAAAATATTTTGCCTTTATATTCATTCTCACATAGACTTGCAGAAGATAATATGGATAGTGCCGCCTCCTTTCTGTAAATATTGAGATTTGCCTCTGAATTATGACTCGAACTCGAGTCTACGGCCGTGATTTTGACGTCACATAATTTCCGGTTTCGGCTAAAATGTCATTTTGTGCTAAACGGGAAATTTCATATGTAACATTTCTTTATAAAAATTTATAGTGGAAACATAACTATTTTAGGACGGTGCGCATTCAGCCGTGAAGGTCATGCCTATATGTTAAAGAATCAGCTGTGAGATGTAAGCATCTACATAATCCCGCCGGTGTTTATAATATCGATTAACTTTTTTTTAAATATAGGTTAAATAAGGCATCTTTGAAACTGGATCACATTTCTTTGATAAAAAATATTTTTAGAGCGACATTAGTATTCTAAACCTAACTTCAAAAGATCAATGCAAATGAACAATAAGTTTTTGAAAAAAATAAATTAATGTCTAGGCAAACGAATCTGAACGGACTATAGAAGCGTATCTACATAGTGCTTAATTGTGGGTGTTGTTCGTTATGTGTATTTGCAAACATGAATTCAATTGGTTACAATTAGTGTGGCCGTATTTCTCAATGATTTTGTCAACATGGTACACCTTTTTCTTATTCGTATTCTTCACAAGTTGTAACAATTCGGGTTTTAAATATGTGTCGTCAAATTTGACATTTTCATTCGCAAGCCATGTCCTAATTTGCTCTTTTGTATTTGATGCAGTAGGCACTTTGTCCCATCTTGAATTCCCTAAGGAAGTATATATATATATATATATATATATATATATATATATATATATATATATATGGCCCTTTTCGTCTTGTCAGACGGTCTAGTGGAGGCTATTGCGTATTTTTTTGAGGTATTGTTTTTGCCGAACAGCTTCTCTCGTGGCTAATTCTACCAATGTTTGACAAACACACGCGGTCACATAATGAACAGGTCAGGCTCGCTGGTCCACAGGGTTTACCATCCTTTTTCATGAGTCTCTTCTCTTCTAAGTCCTGTCTTAGAACAGTCTCAAATGTTGTTATACCGTTCCTTATACGTGCTCTCCATGATGTGCGATCACTTGCCAGATGTTGCCAGTCGTTTTCACAGATGGAGAAGTCTTTCAGAGATGATTTGCAGATATCTCTATATCGTAGTTTAGGTCTGCCGATTTGTCGTTTTCCGTGTTTTAGCTCGCCATATAGTATTTGCCTAGGAATGCGTTTTTCTTCCATCCGTTGGACATGCCCCAGCCATCTTAGCCTTCGACTTCTGAGCATCGACATGATTGTTAGGGTCTTAGCACGTTGCAGGACAGTTAAGTTGGTTATTTTGTCCTGCCATTTGATGTGCATTATTTTGCGGAGACATCGCATGTGGAAGACATTTAGTCTTTTTTCCTGGTTTGAGTATGTTTCGGATCCAGAGTAGTGTGCTATCAACACAAGTTTGATATATTAAGAGTTTAGTCTTTTGAGTTAGTTTCGTGTTGTTCCATGCCCTTTTTGTGAGTTTGCCGAAGGTCGTAGCTGCCTTACCAATTCGACAGTTTATTTCTTCATCAAGAGAGATGGTTTGCGTAACTGTGGATCCAAGATATGTAAATTTCTGTACTGATTCTAGTGGGCAGTCTTTTAGAGTAATAGATATAGGTTTGAAGTCACCTTGATTTAGTATTACTGTCTTCTGAACATTAATTGACAGTGAAAAAAGGTCGCATGCTTTATCCAGGTTGTTGATCAGCGACTGTAGGGTGGCCTCACTATGAGCGACTAGGGCTGCATCGTCAGCAAATAAAAATTCTTTAAGTAGGGCAACATTTGTTTTGGTTTTTGCTCTTAGTCGTGCTAGGTTGAACAGTGAGCCATCTGGTCTAGTGCGAATGTAAATATCTCCTGAGCTGTTTTCGAAGGTGTAATTTAGGAGGGCAGCAAAAAATATACCAAAAAGGGTGGGGGCGAGGACACATCCCTGTTTCACTCCTTTGTTGACTTTGAAATTCTCTGATGGACTCCCATCAAAATGGACTTTGCCATTCATGTCTTCATGGAAGGAAATTATCAGCCTAAGTAATTTAGGAGGGCAGCCTATGCCTTCTAACACCTTGTAGAGACCATCTCTGTTTACTGTGTCGAATGCCTTTGTGAGATCCACAAAGGCAATATAGAGCGGCATATTTTGTTCCCGACATTTTTCCTGCAGTGTAGAAGTTGTCTTTCTCTTCGTCTGATGCAGCCAACGTTGGTGCATAGGCACTAATGATATTTATTGATCCATTCTTCGTATGTAGCTGGAGTATCATCAAGCGTTCAGACACTCCTTTTGGCGTGGTTATGGAGTTTATGTGTTTGTTATGTACAGCAAAGCCTACTCCATGTTTACGTGGTTTTTCGGGGCTTAGGCCTTGCCAGAAAAAGGTATAGTTTTCTTCCTTTACAGAACCACAGTCTGAGAGTCTTGTTTCTTGTAGGGCAGCAATATCAACATGTAGCCTATTTAGTTCTTTATCTATGAGTGCTGTTGTTCTAATTTGTCCTTCTTTCAGTGTGCTTGTTTTAGTAAGTCCAGGGCACATGGTCCTTACGTTCCATGTGCCAAGTTTAAACATTGGTGCTTTCTTCCTCATTTCACTTTGTCTACTCTGCCTGGGCACAGGATATGGAGATAGTGCTTTACCCAGTCGCACTATCCCCCTCTCGACTTCGTTTCAAGGATTTCCGAAGGAGGGACAAAGTCCATACGTTCGGAATTGAAAGAAGGTGCAGGGGATGCCAGAAAGACGATTAACGCCGTCAACTGCCTTAGGGTCCCTCCCTCCGGATTTTTACTCTGGGTGTACTCCCATAACCTTCGATTCTAAGGTCTAAGGTTCTAAGGTTAAGCACTTCCTAAGGAAGTGCTGATATAGTAAAACAGTAACCTTTTGCATAATTATAAATTTGCATTTCAAACTCATTGTAATTTAGATATAAATGTTGGTATTTAAAGTCAACAAATTGTCTACTGAGTCTTCACAAAATTAATAAAGATACGCCTTCACTTAGGTAATTAATGCCCAGGCCGTGGTGCGTCATGTCGTTCAATAACAATTCAGTTTTGTGCACGGGATTTTCCTGAACTTAGTGTTTCTGCAATAGCCAAACTATTTTACGTGAACGACCGCACCAAATTAATGTATATATCCTAAAATGGTGTCAAATTCGAACAGGGTGAATTTAATATAGCCTAAAGAAGAAAACTTTTAAACTAGATCAAATTTCTCAGAGCAAAAAATATTTCTATAACGACATCAATATTATAAGATTACATGCAAAAGTTGAAAGCAAAATAACAAACGGTTATCACGTAAAGCTAATTCAAGTGTGATTATGAATTTCTGAACGGACTATAGTAAAATTTAAAATAGAATAGTATGAACGTAAAAACGCGCCATTTTTACAGAACGCAATAAATGCTGGAACTGTGTGAGCGATCACAATGAACACTTTGTTGCTGTAAGGGGACTGAACAGATATGAGAACGCCCAGCTTGCAATGAAGTCATTACATTCTAAAGTCTGCAGATTGTTGTGAAATGCAAACGAAACAATTTGTATTTAAGATATTTCAAATGTTTCTTATACCGTTCGATATAGAAACTATGTTGTGAGGTTTGTTTAAACACGAAATAAAAATAGCGAAATAAAAATTTAAAAAAAATTGTCAGAAGTGGGATTTGAACCCACGCCCACAGAAGTGGACTGCGACCTGAACGCAGCGCCTTAGACCGCTCGGCCATCCTGACCCTGATTTAGTAGTTTTCTTTTCCTGTTCTCTCGTCATCTGGTTTTAACGCGACCGGGAAGACTAAAGTGCTTTGATGCTAACGACCTGGAAAGTCAAGAATGAGAAGAAAATGATGGTCTGTGTTCTATAACGTTGGTATATCTTGTTGATTGAAGTAGTTGAAAGTTGAGAAAGTAATAAACATCATTGGTCATTGTAATTTTCTTTATGGACTTTACGTTCTTCCTTAGAAATAAGGTAAAGCAGTCACAAACTTTTTATGCGTTTACTTCGTTCAATACAAATAAAGTTACTTTGTGTGTCTTTAGGTTCAACATATTCTCCATTGGCTTCTTTAACTTTGGTACTAAGTTTGCCTACACCCATCGATATGGAACAGCACATGATGCTGATAATATAAGTTAGTCATCATTTTCCAGATTTTTCACTACCTGGTACACATGGTCATAGTAGTAGTAGCCTCCGTCAGTTATAGTTGACTGGATTTTTACGCGTCCCTAGAAGAAATGTTATTTTGTCTTTTCTTTCGTCGTTTACTCTCTTTCTCCATTAATCTGCCTGCTTCTTGTTTGAGGTGAACCTTTAGAGTGTGTTTCCAGAGATTGCGGTCTACAGCTATGTCTTCCTATGCTGTAGGGTTTATGTCCAGAGACTAGGAACAGCATTTTGCGTGTTAATACATTTTTTCTCTGGCAGCCGTGTGCACAGGGGCCCCTCGCCGCACATGCTTATAACTTCGTCTTCGGATGTACTTATGTTTTTTTTCCGATGCCTGGCGTCTCAAGCCGGGTTTCGTTGCTGAGACCAGGGGTTTTTGTCGCGGAGAGAAATCACAAACACAAACCCCAAGTGTTTTAGCCTGTCTATTTTTGCATTAATTTCTTTTATATTGTACCTGATGAGGGCCCAGGGTGGTAGAGGTAAGGGTAGAGGTAGTAGTAGAGGTAGTGGTAGAGGGAGATTGTAGTGGGAGTGGTAGAGGGAGAGGTAGCGGTAGTGGTTGTGGTAGAGGTAGTGGTTGTGGTATTGGTAGAGGTAGTGGTAGCTGTAGAAGTAGTGGTAGAGGTAGTGGTATTGGTAGTGGTAGAGGTAGTGGTAGAGGTAGTGGTAGAGGTAGAGGTAGAGGTAGAGGTAGAGGTAGAGGTAGAGGTAGTGGTAGTGGTATTGGTAGTGGTAGAGGTAGAGGTAGAGGTAGTGGTTCTGGTAGTGGTATTGGTAGTGGTAGAGGTAGTGGTAGAGGTAGGGGTAGAGGTAGTGGTTGTGGTAGTGGTATTGGTAGTGGTAGAGGTAGAGGTAGAGGTAGTGGTTGTGGTAGTGGTAGTGGTAGAGGTAGTGGTAGAAGTAGGGGTAGAGGTAGTGGTATTGGTAGTGGTAGAGGTAGTGGTAGAGGTAGTGGTAGAGGTAGGGGTAGAGGTAGTGGTAGAGGTAGTGGTATTGGTAGTGGTAGTGGTAGAGGTAGTGGTATTGGTAGTGGTAGAGGTAGTGGTAGTGGTAGTGGTAGAGGTAGTGGTAGTGCTAGCGGTAGAAGTAGTGGTAGAGGTAGTGGTATTGGTAGAGGTAGTGGTAGAGGTAGTGGTATTGGTAGTGGTAGAGGTAGTGGTAGTGGTAGTGGTAGAGGTAGTGGTAGTGCTAGCGGTAGAAGTAGAGGTAGTGGTATTGGTAGAGGTAGTGGTAGAGGTAGGGGTAGGGGTAGGGGTAGATGTAGTGGTATTGGTAGTGGTAGAGGTAGTGGTAGAGGTAGTGCTAGCGGTAGAAGTAGTGGTAGAGGTAGTGGTATTGGTAGTGGTAGAGGTAGAGGTAGATGTAGTGGTATTGGTAGAGGTAGTGCTAGCGGTAGAAGTAGTGGTAGAGGTAGTGGTATTGGTAGTGGTAGAGGTAGTGGTAGAGGTAGGGGTAGAGGTAGTGGTATTGGTAGTGGTAGTGGTAGAGGTAGTGGTAGAGGTAGATGTAGAGGTAGTGGTAGAGTAGTGGTAGTTGTAGATGTAGAGACAGTGGTAGATTAGAGGTAGAGGTAGAGGTAGAGGTAGTGGTAGATGTAGAGGTAGTGGTAGTGGTAGATGTAGAGGTAGTGGTAGTAGTAGAAGTAGTGGTAGAGTAGAGGTAGTGGTAGATGTAGAGGTAGAGTAGAGGTAGTGGTAGCGGTAGAGGTAGTGGTAGTTGTAGTGGTAGTTGTAGAGGTAGTGGTAGTTGTAGTGGTAGTGGTAGAGGTAGTGGTATAAGTAGTGGTAGAGGTAGTTGTAGTGGTAGAGGTAGTGGTAAAAGTAATGGTAGAGGTAGTTGTAGAGGTAGTGGTAGAGGTAGAGGTAGAAGTAGTGGTAGAGGTAGAAGTAGTGGTAGTGGTAAAGGTAGAGGTAGTGGTAGAAGTAGAAGTAGAGGTAGAAGTAGAGGTAGAGGTCGAAATAGAGGTAGAGGTAAAGGTAGAGGTAGTAGTAGAGGTAGTGGTAAAGGTAGAAGTAGAGGTAGAAGTAGAGGCAGAGACAGAGACAGAGACAGAGACAGTGGTAGAGGTAGAGGTAGAGGTAGAAGTAGAGGTAGAGGTACAATTAGAGGTAGAGGTAGAACTAGTGGTTGTGGTGGTGGTAGTAGTGGTGGTAGTTGTACTAGTAGTTGTGGTAGTAGTGATAGTTGTGGTTTTGGTGGTGGTGTTGGTAGTGGTTATTAATAGTAGTGGTAGTGGTGGTAGTTGTACTAGTAGTGGTGGTAGTAGTGATAGTAGTAGTGATAGTAGTAGTAGTAATAGTGATAGTAGTGGTAGTAGTAGTAGTAGTAGCAGTGATGGTGGTGTTGGTGGTGATAGTAGTAGTCGTGGTGGTGGTGTTAATAGTAGTGGTATAGGTCGTTTCAAAATATTTTGAAGGTGTTTAAAATTCCATATCTCTGCAACCAATTGATTGATAATGCTGAAATTTTGCATATGGTCTTGTGATTTTTTGGTCCCAAGAAGTACATTCATTTCCTCACCAACAAACGTATAGTTTTAAATATTCTTTATTTGAAGTATACAAATTTAAGGCATTTTGGTCAAACCATATATTTGGAGGAATTACCGCTTCATATGAGTGAGCACCCACGGACTTGTCATCTTGAACGTAATGCGCGCCAATTTCCCTGTTTTAAGCACTAAAAAACACATAAAATGCGTCATAGTTATAATTTTATATCCGGTGCATCCCATTTCCTGTCGTTTTGTTGTGATTTATGTGCAACGGCGTATCCTAATTATTGGGTAATTTCGTTAAATTTGTGATCTGTTAGTCAATGGGTATAAAAGTAAAGTTCCTTACATTGCAATCAGTGGCAATAAAGGTGTATAAATATTTTTGCATAGAAGCTAAGCGTGGAAAACTGTATCGAAGCATCTCAAAGCCAGAAAAGAGAACTATTCACGCATTGGGTATAAGCAAACGCTTTTTCAAAAAAGTGCTTAAAGCTAACGGAGTGTCCAGTTCAATCAAGACTAGGACGCTAGGAAGAAAGAAAGTAGTAGATAGTTTTGACAAGGAAGTGATTAGAAGAGCAATTTGTAAAATGTTCGATTCCAAAGAAACTGTGACTTTACTAAAACTGAAAATTCGACTGAGAGCAGAAAATGACATTGTTGTGTCGAAAACAACATTATGGAGAACTGTTAGAAGCATCGGTTTTACGTTTAGAAAGTACGATAGTGGTAGAAATGTCATCTGCGAGAAGCCGCACTTAGTTTCTATGAGGAGTAAATATTTACGTGAAGTACGGGAAATGCGTAACCAAGGTTATGATATTGTATTTCTAGATGAATCTTGGATAAATTCTCACCACACAAGTGCAAAGGAATGGCAGTTATCAGATGGAAGTATTAAAAGATGTGTACCCACTGGAAAAGGACAGCGTATTATAATGGCACATGCAGGCAGCCGAAAAGAAGGGTTGGTGAAAAATGCAGAACTTATAGTCACCTCTAATTATACTGACAACAGGGACTATCACACCGAGATGAATGGCCATATATTTAGAGAGTGGATTGAAAATACTCTTCTTCCAATTCTAGACAGACCATCCTGTCTGGTAATGGACAACGCGTCGTACCACAACGCTGTGGCAGAAGAAGACAAAATTCCTACATCTACCAGTACAAAAGATGTTATAAAGATTTGGCTAAGAAAGGAAGGAATTCCATTTAACGAGGGATTTTTGAAACCTGAATTACTGTCACTTGTTAAGAAATCGCAAAAGACCAAAGTATTCCAAATAGACAAAATCATTCAACAGTATGGTCATACGAGCTTGAGACTGCCCCCTTATCATCCACAATTAAACCCCATTGAACTCGTTTGGGCAAAAATTAAAGGGCAGGTGGCAGCTGAGAATACAAGTTTTAAACTATGCGATATAAAAGGACTGACATATGCTGCTCTATCACAGATTGACAAAGATTTTTGGTGCAAATGTGAAGATCATGTCTTAAAAGAAGAAAATGACTATTGGAAAAAAGATGGACTATCGTTCGTTCAGCCCAGATTAGTAATCAATATGTTAGACTCCTCTGATTCAGAATAAATGAAATAATAATGGACGTTTTTATATGTCCGCATGATCAATCTTTAGCTAAAGTTGATAACGTTTTGAAAATGTAAAGATTCTTGATATGTGTACTGCAGGCATGCAAAGAAACTAAATCACTTTCATATGTCTTGTTTACGTAAAATAATGAAAGTCACATGGAAAGACATAAAACGAACAATGTAGCTCTTTACAGTGAAGAGGATCCCGTGCTTACATCGGACTCTTTAGTCACATGCGTACCCATAAACAATAACTTTGCTTGATATGTCATGCTCGTTATCGCTCGCAACGGATAATTAATTTTTAAAAATGTATTCTTTGTTGTATATTGTTTAAATAGTTTTCATTAATGGAACTGTTTATACGCTGATTTGTTTTAGACCGTCTGTAAAGGCTATAACATTGACATTCTCATAGTATTTTAAAGAAAGTAAACAATAGAAAGTAAACAGTTGATAAACGCCTCCAACTTTCAAGTTGTGTAGAGACGCCTATGTCGAGAAGCTGATTTCCATTAATGTACGGTAAATTATTTTCTCCAGGAGCAAAAAGATCCGTAAATTCACTGAGATCAAAGGAAAGTGCTGCTTCATGATGAAGCATACTTCCTACATCATTAAATTTTGTGAAATCGGTGGGACCTTGGAAAAACAAGGCCAGATGCAAAAAAACAAGTTTGTAAGTGCAGGGAAAGAGGAGATATTTCATGTTAATCGTGAACATTTAGATTTGAAACGACCAATAGTAGTGGTGGTGGTAGTAATAGTAGTAGTGGTAGTAGAAATAGTAGTGGTAGTAGTGGTGACAGTGGTAGTAGTAGTGGTGATGGTGGTCGTGTTGGTGGTAGTAGTAGTAGTGGTGGTGGTGGTAGTAATAATAGTAGTAGTAGTGATGGTGGTAGTAGTGATGGTGGTAGTAGTGATTGTAGTAGTATTAGTAGTAGCAGTGGTACTGATGGTAGTAGTAGTGGTGGTGGTAGTGGTAGTAGTATTAGTGGTGGTGGTGGTAGTGGTAGTTGTAGTGGTAGTAGTGGTACTGGGGTTGTTGGTGGTAGTAATGGTGGTGGTGGTGGTAGTAGCAGTAGTAGTAGTAGTAGTAGTAGTGGTGGTGGTGGTAGTAGTGGTAGTAACTTCCGTCAGTCATAGATGACTATAGATTTTTCAGCGCTATTAGAGATGCCTTTTTTCATTTTCTTTAGCCACGTATTCTCTTTTTCTACGAATCTGTCTGCTTCTTGTTTGAGTTGGAAATTTAGAGTGTTTTTCCAAAGATTGCGGTGTGCATCCAATACAAGGAAAGGAAGAATAACTAAACTGCATGTTCTAGAGTAACCAGAACTAGTGGATCTAGAATAGAAAGTGAAATGAAAAGAGAAGATAAAGTACTATACTACAGGGAAATCATTAATTAAAAATATGAATTAAATGAAATGCAAAGTCACTTAACTAGAAGTCTAGGCTGAGGTTCCGATTTGCACACGACTGGGTGTCAGATGTAAATAAGAGATAACGTAAGGGGAGAACCAAGCCACGATGCGGGAGAGAGCAGGAGGAACGGGAAAATATGTTGATCGAGAGTACAAATGACGAAGTTGTGGTACGGATGAGAAGAGGCTGGTATTAGCTAGATAAGGAAAGGTAGAACGTAGCGTGTCAGTTCATTAGGATGGCAGAACATTAAACAGAAGAAGATAAGGGAGAATACATATAACAACAAAATAGAATAACCTCAACAACAACAATCACAAATAAGCAAACAAAAGTATTGAAGGTTGCATTATTTGGCGTATTTCCTTCATAAATTGTTTAATACAAATCAACGCTGATATTGCAACACAATGGTAGGTAATGCATCAATTTTCACTGCGGAATAAGCAACCAGAGATTGCTTCTAAAATAAGTACAAATATATTTAAAAGTGTTGATACACAGAAACAGGCATTTTTTGAGAGTACTTCTGTCGATGTGTTTAATGTTTGATGTACAATGTATTGTCGATAACGGTCTGTGTTGCGTGCCCCGAGATGCGCATGCTCCAATATAAGTTCGTTCATGCCATGATCATGAAAGATATGCAACTGTTGTTTGTAGTCAATACACTTTGTGAAAATAAATACTCTGAATAACAGTTGTGATAACTAGAGAGTGTAAACACAGGAAATAGAACAGTGGCCAGTCGCACTATCTCCAAATGTTTTGTACTTGATCTTGATCATTCCCCATCACCGCTAGACGTCATCACACGGCTCGTGCCTCGTAGTGTTTTGTTTGTTTTCTTTTTCCGTACATATCTACTCATTGCGCGATGTTCGATCTTATGTAATGATTCTATGCCTGCCAACTTGCTTCTCTCAAAAGAGATTTTTTTAAAAGTGTCTTTCCAAGTCTTACACTTTTTTTGTGTGTATCCTGATGTATCAATAGAAGCCCGTTTTGGAATTCTATTCTTGTCTCTTTTCAAGACATGCCCGACATATGTCCACCATCTCTTCCTAATGGTAGATGAGATCTTTGGTTGCATGGTGATTTCTCTTATCTCTACTTGGTTTTGAATTAACTCCATTGTGCACAGAGTATTTTTCCTAGGCATTTATCTTCAAAATCGTTTAGTTTTCTCTCAATCTTTTTTGATGTTTTCCAGCGTTCACATGGGTCGTAAGGGTTGATAATACGTTTGAGTTGAATATTCTAATTTTAGTTTTCCTGTTTGATGTATCTTTTTATTTCCACATTTTGTCCATGTTTTTACAATTCGTTGCTGTTTTTATTATCCCGCTTCTGATCTTTTTATGTGTTTCACCTTCTTGATCTATATTACTACCATGATATTTGTCTACTCTTTCCAAAGTCTGGCGATTTAGATATACATACCCTCTGCGGTATTATTGCTCATTATTTGTGTTTTATCTTTGCTGATTTCAAGTTATATTCTTCCACCATGGATGATAGTGTATCTGTGATATCTTGTTTAGTTCTATGAGATGTACAAATAGTACAGAATGTCCTGATCTTCAAAACGAATAAATTGATGCCACGATAACAGCTATTGCAGCTCAGATTCATCAACAAAGAAGTCACTGCCATTAATTCCAGGAAATTATGCTATAATCGGAAATAAAAAAGCCGCCATTAGGTCAGTGACCGATTGACCTATAGATTTAAAGCCTCTCCTCGACGCTGAAAGGCAGATAAGGAAGGAAAGAAGAAGAAGAAGAAGAAATTTAAATGTATAATAGGTTCCTGCTAATTCCACAAAACGTTTACAAAGTTCGGCTATTGCTAAATATTTTCAGTGTTATTTTAATATTTATCAACTGTTTTCAAATTACTATGGTAATTAACAATAACATATTATGATTATGTCCCTTGGAGCCGCGATAGCTCAGTGGTTAGTGAACTGGACTACAAATGACAAGAGGTAGGGTTCGATCCCAACCGACGGCTTTCGGTTCACCCAGCCTTTAATGGGTACCGGATTTTTTTTTCTGGGAAAGTAATGCGGTACGGGCGTAATGCCGACTACATATACACCACTTGGTGTGACGGGGGTACTTTACTTTTTTTTTAATTATGTCCTTTAGGAAGAGGAATTATGAATTTCTGAAATGTAAACACCAGTTACGTTAATTATTCACGACTTGTACACTTTTGTATCCATGTCCGACATGATGCACTGATCTTATTATCACTTCAGTGTAGACATGATGCACTGATCTTATCACTCCAGTGTAGACATGATGCACTGATCTTATCACTCCAGTGTAGACATGATGCACTGATCTTGTCACTCCAGTGTAGACATGATGCACTGATCTTGTCACTCCAGTGTAGGCATGATGCACTGATCTTGTCACTCCAGTGTAGACATGATGCACTGATCTTGTCACTCCAGTGTAGGCATGATGCACTGATCTTGTCACTCCAGTGTAGGCATGATGCACTGATCTTGTCACTCCAGTGTAGACATGATGCACTGATCTTGTCACTCCAGTGTAGGCATGATGCACTGATCTTGTCACTCCAGTGTAGGCATGATGCACTGATCTTGTCACTCCAGTGTAGGCATGATGCACTGATCTTGTCACTCCAGTGTAGACATGATGCACTGATCTTGTCACTCCAGTGTAGACATGATGCACTGATCTTGTCACTCTAGTGTAGGCATGATGCACTGATCTTGTCACTCCAGTGTGGACATGATGCACTGATCTTATCACTCCAGTGTAGACATGATGCACTGATCTTGTCACTCCAGTGTAGACATGATGCACTGATCTTGTCACTCCAGTGTGGACATGATGCACTGATCTTGTCACTCCAGTGTAGACATGATGCACTGATCTTGTCACTCCAGTGTGGACATGATGCACTGATCTTGTCACTCCAGTGTGGACATGATGCACTGATCTTATCACTCCAGTGTAGACATGATGCACTGATCTTATTATCACTTCAGTGTAGACATGATGCACTGATCTTGTCACTCCAGTGTAGACATGATGCACTGATCTTATTATCACTTCAGTGTAGACATGATGCACTGATCTTATCACTCCAGTGTGGACATGATGCACTGATCTTGTCACTCCAGTGTAGGCATGATGCACTGATCTTGTCACTCCAGTGTAGGCATGATGCACTGATCTTGTCACTCCAGTGTAGGCATGATGCACTGATCTTGTCACTCCAGTGTAGACATGATGCACTGATCTTGTCACTCCAGTGTAGACATGATGCACTGATCTTGTCACTCCAGTGTAGGCATGATGCACTGATCTTGTCACTCCAGTGTGGACATGATGCACTGATCTTATCACTCCAGTGTAGACATGATGCACTGATCTTGTCACTCCAGTGTAGACATGATGCACTGATCTTGTCACTCCAGTGTGGACATGATGCACTGATCTTGTCACTCCAGTGTAGACATGATGCACTGATCTTGTCACTCCAGTGTGGACATGATGCACTGATCTTGTCACTCCAGTGTGGACATGATGCACTGATCTTATCACTCCAGTGTAGACATGATGCACTGATCTTATTATCACTTCAGTGTAGACATGATGCACTGATCTTATTATCACTTCAGTGTAGACATGATGCACTGATCTTATTATCGCTTCAGTGTAGACATGATGCACTGATCTTATTATCACTTCAGTGTAGACATGATGCACTGATCTTGTCACTCCAGTGTGGACATGATGCACTGATCTTATCACTCCAGTGTAGACATGATGCACTGATCTTATCACTTCAGTGTAGACATGATGCACTGATCTTATCACTCCAGTGTAGACATGATGCACTGATCTTGTCACTCCAGTGTAGACATGATGCACTGATCTTGTCACTCCAGTGTAGACATGATGCACTGATCTTATTATCACTTCAGTGTAGACATGATGCACTGATCTTATCACTCCAGTGTAGAGATGATGCACTGATCTTATTATCTCTCTAGACATGATGCACTGATCTTATTATCATTTCAGTGTAGACATGATGCACTGATCTTATTATCACTTCAGTGTAGACATGATGCACTGATCTTATTATCACTTCAGTGTAGACATGATGCACTGATCTTGTCACTCCAGTGTGGACATGATGCACTGATCTTATCACTCCAGTGTAGACATGATGCACTGATCTTGTCACTCCAGTGTAGACATGATGCACTGATCTTATTATCACTCCAGTGTAGACATGATGCACTGATCTTATTATCACTCCAGTGTAGACATGATGCACTGATCTTATTATCACTCCAGTGTAGACATGATGCACTGATCTTATCACTCCAGTGTAGACATGATGCACTGATCTTGTCACTCCAGTGTAGACATGATGCACTGATCTTATTATCACTTCAGTGTAGACATGATGCACTGATCTTGTCACTCCAGTGTAGACATGATGCACTGATCTTATCACTCCAGTGTAGACAAGATGCACTGATCTTATTATCACTTCAGTGTAGACATGATGCACTGATCTTGTCACTCCAGTGTAGACATGATGCACTGATCTTATTATCACTCCAGTGTAGGCATGATGCACTGATCTTGTCACTCCAGTGTAGACATGATGCACTGATCTTGTCACTCCAGTGTAGACATGATGCACTGATCTTGTCACTCCAGTGTGGACATGATGCACTGATCTTGTCACTCCAGTGTAGACATGATGCACTGATCTTGTCACTCCAGTGTGGACATGATGCACTGATCTTGTCACTCCAGTGTGGACATGATGCACTGATCTTATCACTCCAGTGTAGACATGATGCACTGATCTTATTATCACTTCAGTGTAGACATGATGCACTGATCTTGTCACTCCAGTGTGGACATGATGCACTGATCTTATCACTCCAGTGTAGACATGATGCACTGATCTTATCACTTCAGTGTAGACATGATGCACTGATCTTATCACTCCAGTGTAGACATGATGCACTGATCTTGTCACTCCAGTGTAGGCATGATGCACTGATCTTGTCACTCCAGTGTAGACATGATGCACTGATCTTATTATCACTTCAGTGTAGACATGATGCACTGATCTTATCACTCCAGTGTGGACATGATGCACTGATCTTGTCACTCCAGTGTAGGCATGATGCACTGATCTTGTCACTCCAGTGTAGGCATGATGCACTGATCTTGTCACTCCAGTGTAGGCATGATGCACTGATCTTGTCACTCCAGTGTAGACATGATGCACTGATCTTGTCACTCCAGTGTAGACATGATGCACTGATCTTGTCACTCCAGTGTAGACATGATGCACTGATCTTGTCACTCCAGTGTGGACATGATGCACTGATCTTATCACTCCAGTGTAGACATGATGCACTGATCTTGTCACTCCAGTGTAGACATGATGCACTGATCTTGTCACTCCAGTGTGGACATGATGCACTGATCTTGTCACTCCAGTGTAGACATGATGCACTGATCTTGTCACTCCAGTGTGGACATGATGCACTGATCTTGTCACTCCAGTGTGGACATGATGCACTGATCTTATCACTCCAGTGTAGACATGATGCACTGATCTTATTATCACTTCAGTGTAGACATGATGCACTGATCTTATTATCACTTCAGTGTAGACATGATGCACTGATCTTATTATCGCTTCAGTGTAGACATGATGCACTGATCTTATTATCACTTCAGTGTAGACATGATGCACTGATCTTGTCACTCCAGTGTGGACATGATGCACTGATCTTATCACTCCAGTGTAGACATGATGCACTGATCTTATCACTTCAGTGTAGACATGATGCACTGATCTTATCACTCCAGTGTAGACATGATGCACTGATCTTGTCACTCCAGTGTAGACATGATGCACTGATCTTGTCACTCCAGTGTAGACATGATGCACTGATCTTATTATCACTTCAGTGTAGACATGATGCACTGATCTTATCACTCCAGTGTAGAGATGATGCACTGATCTTATTATCTCTCTAGACATGATGCACTGATCTTATTATCACTTCAGTGTAGACATGATGCACTGATCTTATTATCACTTCAGTGTAGACATGATGCACTGATCTTATTATCACTTCAGTGTAGACATGATGCACTGATCTTGTCACTCCAGTGTGGACATGATGCACTGATCTTATCACTCCAGTGTAGACATGATGCACTGATCTTGTCACTCCAGTGTAGACATGATGCACTGATCTTATTATCACTCCAGTGTAGACATGATGCACTGATCTTATTATCACTCCAGTGTAGACATGATGCACTGATCTTATTATCACTCCAGTGTAGACATGATGCACTGATCTTATCACTCCAGTGTAGACATGATGCACTGATCTTGTCACTCCAGTGTAGACATGATGCACTGATCTTATTATCACTTCAGTGTAGACATGATGCACTGATCTTGTCACTCCAGTGTAGACATGATGCACTGATCTTATCACTCCAGTGTAGACATGATGCACTGATCTTATTATCACTTCAGTGTAGACATGATGCACTGATCTTATCACTCCACTGTAGACATGATGCACTGATCTTGTCACTCCAGTGTAGACATGATGCACTGATCTTATCACTCCAGTGTAGACATGATGCACTGATCTTGTCACTCCAGTGTAGACATGATGCACTGATCTTGTCACTCCAGTGTAGGCATGATGCACTGATCTTATTATTACTCCAGTGTAGACATGATGCACTGATCTTATTATCACTTCAGTGTAGACATGATGCACTGATCTTGTCACTCCAGTGTAGACATGATGCACTGATCTTATTATCACTCCAGTGTAGGCATGATGCACTGATCTTGTCACTCCAGTGTAGACATGATGCACTGATCTTGTCACTCCAGTGTAGACATGATGCACTGATCTTATCACTCCAGTGTAGACATGATGCACTGATCTTGTCACTCCAGTGTAGACATGATGCACTGATCTTATTATCACTCCAGTGTAGACATGATGCACTGATCTTATCACTCCAGTGTAGACATGATGCACTGATCTTGTCACTCCAGTGTAGACATGATGCACTGATCTTATTATCACTCCAGTGTAGACATGATGCACTGATCTTATCACTTCAGTGTAGACATGATGCACTGATCTCATCACTCCAGTTTAGACATAGTGCACTGATCTCATCACTCCAGCGTAGACATAGTGCACTGATCTCATCACTCCAGTTTAGACATGATGCACTGATCTTATCACTCCAGTTTAGACATAGTGCACTGATCTCATCACTCCAGCGTAGACATAGAGCACTGATCTCATCACTCCAGCGTAGACATAGTGCACTGATCTCATCACTCCAGTTTAGACATGATGCACTGATCTTGCCACTTCAGTGTAGTCTTGCAGCTCATGACTCATTGTGTATCTCATCACAAACTCCTATTCCCTGCAAGTCAATTCCGGTTGTTGTTGCCTTTTGCATCAATTTTATAGTATTATATTTGTTTCTCTGGGTCTATCTTTTTTCCCTTTTGCTTGTTGTTTTCCATTTGATAGTTTTTTTAAAATTTTTTTGCTATACCCTTGTCATCTCTTCTCATCACATTACCAACATATGTACACCTTTCCTTAATTTATTATAAATAAGAATTTAGATTATTGACCATTTGTTTTATTCTCTATCAACTTTAGCATTTCTTGAATTCATCCTTTCACTACTCTGTTCTCTCATCAGAAATGAAGAACTGAGAAAAAAAGCTAGGAATAGCCCCCACCATAGAATATATATAGAAACAATAGATAAAATGGTTTGGCCACGTGACAAGGCAGAAAATTCAAAATACAACACAACGAGTCTTCAGTAAATGTTGTGAGAACACCAGATCCAATGGTCGACCACGAAAAAGATGGAAGGATGGAATATTAGAAGCACTAGGAAACATAACAGCAGCAGAGGCGAACAGAAGAGCAAAAGACCGCAAGTTATATCAGCCTAAAAGGCAAATGAGGAAGGAAAGAAGAAGAAGAAGACTACTCTGTTAATTTATTTGTGAAAACTTCTGTGTCTTGACAGATAACATTTTCACAGAGGACAAGTATCTGAAAAGTTTCTAAAGAAGCTTTGTTATACTTCAGCGAGTTATCTTTCTAAATACATATCAAGGCCAAACCCCAACAATAACAATAACAACCCAAAAAGAAGAGACCAACTGACAATTTTCAGATTGAGAACCGTTCACATACGAACAAGCCCATCAATAGAACACTATGAGACCATACTCCAACATGTCCGCTCTGTGAACACTGAATATAAAACAGTAGAACATCACCTGTTTGTCCAAAGCTCACCAATATCAGAGCAACTCTACTTTCTCTCAGAGACATGATAAATGGAACACTTTGTAGAGAGCTACAAGGGAACTCAGAAATACCTGCAGATATCATTAGATGACATAAGGCTGAAGGGCATCAGCTCACAGGCCGCTGGATTCATAACAACAACAACAACAAAATACTTAAATTTCTTCCTGCTTATTTTTTTTCTGTCAAATTAGAATTAACAGCAATAGATATTAAAAAAAAAATCAGATTAAAATCTTTCAGTTATAAAGGGTTTTTATGATGAGATATATTGCATGTAACAAGAAGATCTTCATGGACAACAAACATTACTAACGTAAAACCATACAAACTTAAATAAAATAGACAAATAAAAATTACTTATGTTTTACTATGTTCATGTTTTCAATAAGTGTTTTCTGATATACTCATTTCTGTGTATCAATCAATATTTGTCTAGAATCAGAGCCTATACAGAACTGCAGTTTAGCAGCAACAAAAAATACAATAATAATAACTTTTGTGATCTACCCTCTTATCACATAATATTAAACAAGGATTGTATTGAAAACAACAGACTATTTCTTTACATATAGAATATAAGCTTAAGACTATTTAATGCACTATTTAAATGCACTGCACAAAGGATATATGTAGGCCTATATATAAAAACAGGAAGTTTAAAGGGCTCCATAACTAAGCATTTGAATGGCCAGCAACTGTGTTTGCACATACCCATAAAAGAAATAACATACACCAAATATGATCACATATAAAGAACATGGAAATTTCATTAACATTCTTAGAATGCATGTGAATTTTGTAAGACACACAATAATGGAAGTATATGATTAAAAACAGGGAGCCACCATGTATGTGATACCATACAGTCAAACAGTAATACACATGGGGCAGACTGGAAACTTTCTTCTGGCTCCAAAAGCAGAGTTTAATATTTAACTGTCTTGCTTGGATGAATATCATCTTGTTAAGTCTACTATGTCTGTTAGTACAGGGTAAAAAGAAATATATGACTGATACTTTATGTGAGATTATTCTTAAATCAGCTTTGTAGTAGGATAACTGGCGTGCTCACAAACTCAATGTTCATAGAAGGTCCCATGAGGTATTCTGCCATCGGTGGGGTTGAAATATAAAGTTTCACTGTACTAGGCTACAGCATCTAGAGATGAGGGGATCAATTCTCTTCTTTGCTGTCACTTGTCAACAACTCTGTGAGCTAGGTACCTATTTCTATCAATTGGAACAAGAAAGATCTTAGGAATATTGTGAATGTTGTTTAATTCTGTTGTTTTTTAACACATGATCAAAAGTCCTTGTCGATTTCTTGCCTGGCTCCAGTATTGAAACCACACAATTACAGTTACATCTATCTATCTATCTATTATCTTTTCGAGCCGAAGATGGCACATAGGGCAGAACCACAATCTCAAAAACAGAAACTTTATGTGTCAAAATGGCACATATTGCAGAGATCACTGCTTCTAAAATCTATGGTTCTGTTTCCATAACAATGCTTTTTACAATGACAGCTTGTCAAGCCATCGATCAACCTCCTACATATATATTGTAATTTCATTTTTAAGAGATAATGAAATTAAAAAAAAATAATTTTTGAGTAAAGTAATGTATGAATATTGAATATGCACACAAATACAAGTCCTGTGAATTAACAATGATGGTCTTCTGCAACTGGAAAAATATTTCACACAGCAAGTTTCACATTTAACTGCATTGTAATAATGCATGAAAGTAAAAAAATGCAAAGTCTCCTTTTGGCTTCAAAGCATTTGGGGAATATGACATTAGTGTCAAATATTTTTCATTGATCCATGGTACATTTTTTGACGATGTGGTTGGTCACTGGGCCATCCTACTTTCTTAAAAAAATCAGGTCCTCTCCTAAGTATGGGTGAACCCAGGTGTCATTAATCAGAACTGAACCTGACCTCTTGCCCATAGTAGTCTATATAGTACACTAATCACTGACTGAGCTACCACTGTTGTTTACTAATTCATGATCTTTATTGATATTTGTTCAATTCTCAAAATTGTCAAATTAGACTTTGGTCCAGCTGCACTTCAGAGGTTCACCCAGCCTCTAAAAATGGCAACCACAAATGTTTTCTTGAAATATGTAGGACAGTCTAGCATGTCCTCACCACATATTCAATACATGTGCCTGTGGTCATAAAAAAAAGGAGGATCTAATATGAAATCCCTCATGCACCACAAGGTGTGACTGGTGTTCATTACATTTATACTGATATCTAAATATATTTTTGGGAATTTCTTAACAACTACAATCTCTGAAATTTGGGAATTTCTTAACATCTACAATCTGTGAAATTTGGGAATTTCTTAACATCTACAATCTCTGAAATTTGGGAATTTCTTAACATCTACAATCTCTGAAATTTGGGAATTTCTTAACATCTACAATCTCTGAAATCAAATTAGAACATCTCTTTTAGCTGTAGGTATTTCTGCAACTTGATTCTTTAATTATGCCAGTGTGACAGTGGTATCATGAACATATACTGGCTGTGATATTCTGTCTTTCCATAATCAACGCTTTCCAGCTTCAAATTCTACACACTTGGGGTCTGTTATTTTACATTTAAAATATTTTTATGCAGATAACTACCTAATGGATATTTTGGCTTAAGAAGTGTCATGAATAATTAATTTTGGTCTTTGCTTCAAAAATGCTGGAGGTCCTTGTCTGTTTGCTAGTAATGTCAAATCAAATGTAAAATAGAGTTCTATAGAGTGTTAGCTTTTAACTTCTGAACTTCATTAAATAGCCAGAAAAAATGTAGACAAAAATTATATTGTTCAAGTGTAAATAGTAAAAGAATTAAACACAATTTCTACAATGTCATGACATATTTGAACATCCATCTTACTTTACACTGTGAATATGAACAATATGATACTGAAACAATGCAATTATTGTTATAGTATTTTTTCCATTGAGGAAATCATGGCACCATATTAAGTTCATGGTTTAGGCAGATCATTTTCACATTGCTTTTATGGAACAAGAGCGTCTCTTTTCTAATAATATTATGATATTCTATTTATAAATTACTGTATTTACACATTTATACTCACTATATTTTTATTTTATGAATTACTGTATTTACACATTTATACTCACTATATTTTTATTTAACGGTTGTATCAAATATTAATGCTGATTACATTCATACCATGAAGACTAAGACATCACATTTATACTCCTTATTTAATATCATGAAGAACATAGCAACACATTAAATGCATTACTTTACACCATGAAGACTAAAACAGTCATTTTTTTACCCATTTCTTGATGAAGTTATAATTATAGTAGCACATTTATCTTCACTACTTCATATAACTAAGACAACAACAGCACACTTATGCTCAATGTCACAAAGTCTTGAACACTGTTACACATTTATTCGAATTTACTTTTTATTAAAAAGCCACTGAGCAAAAAAGTGAATGTATTAATCTGTTGACTAATTGATCTGAGTTTCAGCACTAATTTTGGTGAGTTTCTTTCAGACTCACACATTTTGTGGGGTCAATCAATCATTGATAATGGGTACATAAGATTTTCTCTAGGGAGAAGAGAACACATAAATATATTGATGATTGTAGAAAAGAAACAGGGTCGGACACCATAATTCCCATACACCACAAAACGTAACTGTACCCATTACTGTATAACATTTGTTTTTTAGAATAACTAAAATATGTAATTACTACTTTATTGTATCTTTAAATGGGTCAACCGAATCACTTAAACAGACAGCTGCCTTCATAAGAGAGTCTGGAGTCCTAGTCTGAATGAGCCATGATCACAGAAGAAAAAGTGTCTTTAAATATATTTGTAAGTAAGTTCTAAACTTTTATTGAAATAACTATTTTCTACACCCAAATTCATTTTCTTCATTTGTTCACATCAATCATCTTCTGTGTCCTTTCATTCTCCCTTGTCACAACACCATTACTTATAGTCATTATGTTTCCATAAATAAAATAATTATTGCACCAAATTTATCTACATTTGAAAATAAAATTTAATAGAGAAATTAAGAGAAAAAGATTTGTATAAAATATATTTGAAAGATATGTTCCATCAATTAATGCACAGGTCGCGAGCGAGATGGACAGATACGATCTAGATATTTTAGGATTAAGCGAAATGCGCTGGCCTGGAACAGGTAGGAGATCTATTGATAATAACACAAAACTTAGGCTATTCAAATCAAATGTACTATCAACCCTTACGTATGCGTGTGAAAGCTGGAAAACAACAAGAGATATAGAAACAAAGTTGAACGCATTCGAAAATAAATGTCTAAGGAAAATACTTGGTATATCATGGAACGAATTCAAAACAAATGAGGAAATTAGAGAAATCGCCAATCAACCACTAATATCTTCAGTAATAAAGAAAAGACGATGGTCATACGTTGGACATGTGATGAGAAGAGATAATAACCGAATAGCAAAGCAAGCCCTCATATGGGAAACAACAGGTAAAAGAAAAAGAGGAAGACCCAGGGAGACACTGAGAAGAACATTGATGAGAGAGGCAAGAGCAGCAGGAGTCGGCTCCCTCAATGAGATAGAACTGCTTGCACAGAACAGAGACAGATGGCGAGATTTGATAAAATATCTTTAAAAGAAAACTGCTAGAACAAAAAAATCCATATAGGAGAAGGTGTATCTTGGTCTACGCCCTATGGGCCGGTTACGGCTCGAAAGGTCAATAGATAGATAGATAGATAGAATTAATGGTGAACTGTGCATCAATCTCACCACCAGAGCTGAATTTAATACATTTTATTACAAAATTTGACAAGGCAGAGTTGTGCAATGTGACAACAGTTTTAATTCAGTATTGTGACATGTCACGTACTGCAGATCAGTGCACTTGGTCTGTCCAATTTAATCAAAGCATTTCTTACTTTTTATTTTTCTATATAAACATAATATAAAGGCCTTATGCCATGAAATACAAAGTTCACAGAAAACTCAGGCTAAAGTTTATGTTTATTCTAAGTAAATGTTTATTCATACATGATTTTATGACGTCTGTAGATTGCAACATTCAGAGTTTCTGACTTTAGGAAAAGTAAGGGACAGTTTACTAACAATGTCTCAATCAGAAAAATAAAAAAAAGTATTGTAAGTGTTTAACAGTATAACAGAATAAGTGGTTCTATCGTAAATGGTTCCATCATAAATGGTTCCATCATAAATGGTTCTATCATAAATGGTTCCATCAAAAATGGTTCCATCATAAATGATTCCATCATAAATGATTCCATCATAAATGGTTCCATCATAAATGGTTCCATCATAAATGATTCCATCATAAATGATTCCATCATAAATGGTTCCATTATAAATGGTTCCATCATAAATGGTTCCATCATAAATTGTTCCATCATAAATGATTCCATCATAAATGGTTCCATCATAAAAGGTTCCATCATAAATGATTCCATCATAAATGGTTCCATCATAAATGATTCCATCATAAATGGTTCCATCATAAATGATTCCATCATAAATGGTTCCATCATAAATGGTTCCATCATAAATGGTTCCATCATAAATGGTTCCATACTGTGACCAAACCCCTCCATAGAAACCAAACAACACAAATTGTAGCATACAAAAAAAATCAAGTAACTAAGCTCAAGGAATTCATAGTTCAATGAAAAATGAAGACAATTTTTATGACAACTTTTGGACTCTCTAGTAGTGTACTTTTATACTATAATCTTTTTTTTTCATACACATTAAACAATTTTAAAAATAAAATTATGCTTTCATTTATACTGCAACCCAAAAACACAATCCTATCTCTGCATTTAACATTGACCACTTTTTGTTTGTATCCTCTCTAGCAGGAAACTACATTTTCTGCAATATTCTTTGCTATGTCCTGACTACATCTGCTATGCACATTACAATATTTTGAGTATGTTGCTTTCACAAATAAAATAATTGAAGTATTTTGTTTATAACTTCTTGATATTTTCCCTCATGTTATGAAATGTGGAGGTTCTATGAAAGGGTGTACTCAACTATAATATGATTTGATGCAGGTGTTAGAAAATATAGAACATTTTGGAGGCTAAAGGGAGTATTTGCAAAAGTAAAGATATCTACAGGTCTTGCTAAGACCATTAAAGCATGTTACTAAGCATGCAGAAGAAGACAAGGCTGATAGAGGAAGAGGTAGGAAGAATAACATCAGGGAATGGACAGATTTATTTTTCATCACATCTCAGAATACAGCTCTTAATCATGAAAGTTGGAAGGAAATTGTGAAGACGCAGTTAAGAGTGTTCCAGTGACTGCCAAGGTTATGTGACTAATGATAATGATGGAGATGAAAGATAATCTCATAAAAGATTCAATTATCATGCACTCCATCGTTCAATCACGGGGAAGTGAAGATGTCATAACCTGCTTGAGCTGAAATGTAGTCAGTGACTAAATCCTGAATTCAAGATTAGCGGACTAGAACTGATCAAGACCAAATTATACTTCCCTGTGGTAGTCTCAGAAATATACCCACTAGTCTTTTAAATGAATAGAAATAATAAAAGAAACGAATGCACAGACAAACTAGCCAAAGAAGGAGGGAGATTACCACAAGAGAACCATCTGGTCAGATATGATGAGGCCAAATCCATCATCAAAGGCCAGTACAATGAAAAATTGAAACAAGAACACCAAAAGTATAACGAGAGTGATGGATACCTCCAACCATTTGAGGGGATCAAGTCATCATACTTCGCTTATGCACTAGCCACAACAGAATGAGAAACCATATGTTCACTTAACTCAAAACATCAAACATCTCTATTCAAGATCAAAGTTATGTGTCAAGTCTGTATGATTTCACATATTGTCAATCAAAATTGTAAGATCAGACACTTAACTCATGTAACAAGGTCAAGGAATTTATTTATTCTACCTATTTTAATCAGTTTGTCTAGAACTATTGCTTGGCTGAGCAGATATTAAAGCACGCTGGGTAGACCCATAGGTTCTCACTCTTTTTTATAATGAAGGGTATGCACACAGATAAATTATGCATTTCTTCTAAGGTCACACTAATTAAGACTGCATAACTTGATTAAAAGGAAACAAAAAAGCTTATTCAAAGACAACAATAAAATACTTGGAAACAGTCAACAGACACTTGTTAAAATGACATCATCACTTTCTGTGCACACTGATAGTGACAACAGGTCTGTTTTGGCCATCAGTGATGGTGACAGAGGACTCTTTGGTAACCACGACTTTTCTAACGTCCTGACTCTGCGTGACAGAGTAGAGTTTCCTTTGGACAGGCTTCAGTGGTGCCTCGATCGTCAGCTTCTTGTCATCTGCAATGTAGGCTTGAATGCTTGCTGGGTCCACAGATTCTGGAGGAAAGTTTTTCATGAAAAATACTTTTAAAATGAACTTTCAGTAATTTTAACATTTTTTCATTTATTTTAAAAAAAGAGCATTGAAGCTTGAAATTTTAGATTGAAAATGGAAAAGTATATTAAATGTTCTCAGACACACACACACAAATGGCGATAAAGACAAACTTGTTAAACATTTTCTTCCATTGGAGAAGAGATAATTATAAACATAATAGAGAATGTAAAAGCTGAACGATTGAGAAGAAAATCAAGTCAAATTGTGTCTCAAAGATGATGGATGTGAACAATAAAGAATAGAAAGTCTGTCTCCAGAGAATAAATGCTTCAGACTTTGCTCCATCTGAGAACAGAAAGTTAGACAAGAAAACATATCTTTAGGTATGATAATAAAATAAGACATTTTCTGAGATTACAATGAATATATGGAAATGAAAAAAGAAGATTTAAAAAAAATAAAATTAGATAATATTGTTAGGATACCATGAGAAATGATACATTGTTGAAGACTCAGAGGGAAAGTCACTGGCAAATAAGTAAAGGACAACAGTTAATAAGTGAGCAGACGGAACTCCAGAAGAATGACACAAAAATTAAGGAAGATCTAGTCAAGTACAGAGAACCTTCAAAAAGATCACGACACTTAAACTGACACTGACAAAAATTATAAAAGTCAAAAAGAAAAAACCCAAGTTGTATAAAGAAACAAAAAAAAAAACACTTTAAAGTATTATGAAACACAAATGGTTGCCTTGCATACAAACACTGAAGACTAGTGCAACAATGTCCAGAGAGTAAGTGGTCAATTCACCCAAGACAAATAAACTGTCATACAAACACTGAAGACTAGTGCAACAATGCCCAGAGAGTAAGTGGTCAATTCACCCAAGACAAATAAACTGTCATACAAACAATGAAGACTAGTGCAACAATGCCCAGAGAGTAATTGGTCAATTCACCTAAGACAAATAAACTGTCATACAAACAATGAAGACTAGTGCAACAATGCCCAGAGAGTAGGTGATCAATTCACCCAAGACAAATAAACTGTCATACAAACACTGAAGACTAGTGCAGCAATGTCCAGAGAGTAAGTGATCAATTCACCCAAGACAAATAAACTGTCATACAAACACTGAAGACTAGTGCAACAATGTCCAGAGAGTAATTGGTCAATTCACCCAAGACAAATAAACTGTCATACTAACTAAGAGTTCTCATTAGTTTAATAAGGCTACTGATCTAGGAGAGATAACTCTAAATACAAATAAATACTGCCTTGCAAGAAAGTTAAAGAAAATTAAGGCCCAGTAATCATTAATGATTAAATGAACATCTGAAGATTTACCCACCACATTACCCCGAAAATCATGTGCTGAAGGTCTGTAAAATTTATGGTCACTAACACCATATTCCCCATACGCCACTTGGCGTGACAGGGGTACTTTACTTTATTTACTTTTACTCTCCTGGTCAATCAGAAGTCAGTGGCAATGACAAGAGCTGACAGACATGCTTCATGGGACCCAGTAGTGGGTTGGGTTTTGACAAGTAAGATATTTTAAAACATTTCTTTTCTAATGATTGTTTTTTAGAATGAAACCATGATTGATGTTGATGTAAGTATGACGCTTAAAAAACAGGAGTCAGACTGGGCGCAAGTAGGAAGGAATGACTGAAAGGAGGGAGTAGAGGTACAAAAGCAATGAGTTGCAGAAAACATCAGCACCTGTACTTTGTGCCACATTTTGGGAACAACCTATGGGTTTGCCAACGATGCAGTGAGATTGATTCCATTGGTAAAGTTATAAAAATGCAAAGCTGCTGTAAAGCTGATAATAAAGATAAAAAGAAAATAAATTATAAAACAGCATGATTACAACTTTACACAAGAGAGGGATAGCACAAAATCAGAACAACATTACAGCTCAGTATATCTTTTGCTCGAACAAAGGACAAAACACAACAATAGTTAACGCTGCAGCGTTGATTTGATTTTGTGCTCTTTCTCACATACATCAAGTTGTAACCGTGCCATTTTAATAAATTGTTTCCTTTTCGTCAATTTCATTAATCAATGAAAAATAAGGATCTATTTTCATTAAAAAACAAAATACTGCACATCACAAGTCTTGTTACCAGGTAAATCATATTCTTTGTTAAATTCCTTATGCAATGTTCTCCCAGAAGTCTTTTCTTCATGTTCAGCATGTACAATCAATTTCCGATCCATTGTTTTCACAACAACATCTTCAGGTCTGAACTCTCCGATGTCAACCTAGAGAGAGCAATAAGCACTTTGTTAATTACATCAGTGGCATGTCGCATGTTTGAGACTACATTGAATATTTCACATTAAACAATACAATACATTATATTATTTATAGCAACAGGATAGCTTTGAAGTAGCATATACTAGATGTATAGACCCTTGACAGGAGTGAATACTGAGGTCAATTTATGTTAACTTTCCAATGGCTGCAGAAATTTGGCATGGTGTAAGTAGGCGGGATTCATTGAAGAAGTGTATGTGGATTATAAAAATAAACAATAGAGTAAAAAATGTACAATATTAGATATCATCACCACCATGTCAGGTGGTGCATGTGATTACATCACAGCACAACTTTATATATATATATATATTATATAAGTAAAGGTTACCTGCACACTTTGCTAGGCGTATGGGGAATATGGTGTTAGTGAAAATATCTTTCTATGACCACGACATTGGATTTTTGGGTGGGGACTGGTTGGTCTCGAGACAATACACTGACCTTGAGACAGATAGGTTGAGGGTTCAAACCCTGGCTGCACCAGTTGGGATTTTTATTTATGATTTCTCTCTGAGGTAACCAAACCCTGGCTGCACCAGTTGGGATTTTTATTTATGATTTCTCTCTGAGGCAACCAAACCCTGGCTGCACCAGTTGGGATTTTTATTTATGATTTCTCTCTGAGGTAACCAAACCCTGGCTGCACCAGTTGGGATTTTTATTTATGATTTCTCTCTGAGGCAACCAAACCCTGGCTGCACCAGTTGGGATTTTTATTTATGATTTCTCTTCGAGGCAACCAAACCCTGGTCTCAGCAGTGAGGCCCGGCTTGAAATGTCAATTTCTCATGGACGGAAAACATATGAGCACCTTCGAAGGCGGAGTTGTCAGCCTGTGTGGCGAGGGACCCTTGTGCACACGGTTGCCAGGGAAAAATGGATTAACACGCAAATTTCAGGGGCTTCGTCAGCTAACGAATGCAAAAAAAAAAAAAATGCTTTTTGGGTTATGGGATCGGCATCATGCCATGCCACCTTTACTTAACTTGAAAAGAAAATCTCTGGTACCCATCTTTAGAGGCTGGGTGAACCACAGAGCCTTGTCAGTTAAAAAAAAAAATTTGCAGCTTCTAGGAATCAAACTCAGACCCTTTGGATCAGGAAGTGAACACACTAACCACACAGCCATATATATATATCTGCACATAAACACACACTTATACATATTGTACAAAGTTGCAAAAATATGACAGTTGCATGTGAATATATACAAGTCTATGAAACTCTATCTACAACTATAAACTGACTATGTTGATACTTGTGTCATTTATTTTTTGTGGAATAGATCTTTCGGTTTAACTGCAATAAGCAAATAAGTGTCATTATTTTTTTGTTGAAACAAAATAATTTTAATAAGAAAAAAATATGCATTATAATATTTCATGATTGGCACAGCATCATTTTAATAAGATCCGACAATAAAATTGTATGTGCATCTTCATCTTCATGTTGCAGAAAGTGAATATGAATGAGTCATCACGTGTCATACCGGTTGGAGTAGGCGATCATGTCCCTCCACAATATTCTATCTACAGTGTATCGTATTAGTTCTGTTGTTGACTTTTCCATGCCATGACACCAAGCTATCCAGTATTTTCTCTCTTTGTCGCCCGCGATCTCTTTCCTTTTATTTTGCCAGTTGTAACCAAGTATTCCAACTTTCCTCTACTCATGATGTGCCCGAAAAATGTTGATTGCTTCTTTCTGATATTTTTTAAGAGCTCCCTTTTTGTGTTGGCCTCTTTGAGAACTTCCTTATTGGTCTTTTTAGCTGTCCAGGAAACTTTCAACATTCTTTTGAGAAATCCCATCTCTGTGGCCTCCAATCGTCTTTTCATTTGTTTGTCCACTGTCCATGATTCGCTTCCATAGGTCAGAATTGGTTCTATATAGCACCGATGAACTCTCTTTCTCATATTTATTGACATAGATTTGTTCTATGAATGAGTAAACTAGCCTAATTTATTATCAATATGATCTAATGTACAACTTAATTCTAATTAAACAGAGTATTCCAAAAGCAATTATTTTATGTGTTAATTGTGTTAAGAATATAAGAATAGCAAAATGTTATGTCTTCTCAACATTCCTATATGGCACAGAAACATGGACATTAGGCAAGAAAACAGAACAGAGAATGAAGCCTTTGAAATGTGGATTTATAGAATAATAGGTAGAATTGGATGGAAGGAAAAGAAAACAAACGATGAAGTCTTAAAACAACTAAAAATGAAAAGAGAACTACTAAACACAATTCAAACAAGACAAGTGCAATTTTTGAGCCATGTTAAAAGACACAACAGCCTCCTAAAAGTAATCTTGGAGGGGAAAATGCAAGGTAAAAGAGGTAGAGGCAGATCAAGACTAACATGGACGAGTAACATCAAAAGATGAATAAATCAGCCTATGACAAACTGCACCATCAAAGCAAGAGACAGATCAGAATGGCGCTCCATGGTAGCCAACCTTCGTTGCGGAGACGGCACTCGATGGTGATGATGATGATGAATTGTGTCAATTCTCACCTGTAATCTTAGCTTTCTAGAACCATCTGCTTCTGTAATTATTGGGTTCTTGACTGGGGTTGCCATGTCTAAAGACTTAATTGGAGATGATTTGATTGGGAAAATAGCGTCACTGCTGGTGATAGACAGCTGAGTCAGTGAAGCATCAACACTGAGGATGCCATCTTTACTGAGAACACACTGCATCTTTTCCTGGTCAACATTACTTGGAATGTCTACCTGTGGGGCAAAATAGATACTGATGATACTGAGATATCTATGTTGATGATATCAGCTAAGATATTTATGTTGATGATACTGAGATATCTATGTTGATGATATCAGCTAAGATATTTACGTTGATGATACTGACATATCTATGTTGATGATACTGAGGTATCTATGTTGATGACACCAGCTGAGATATTTACGTTGATGATACTGAGATATCTATGTTGATGATATCAGCTAATATATTTACGTTGATGATACTGAAATATCTATGTTGATGATATCAGCTAAGATATTTATGTTGATGATACTGAGATATCTATGTTGATGATATCAGCTAAGATATTTATGTTGATGATACTGAGATATCTATGTTGATGATATCAGCTAAGATATTTACGTTGATGATACTGACATATCTATGTTGATGATACTGAGGTATCTATGTTGATGACACCAGCTGAGATATTTACGTTGATGATACTGAGATATCTATGTTGATGATATCAGCTAAGATATTTATGTTGATGATACTGAGATATCTATGTTGATGATATCAGCTAAGATATTTACGTTGATGATACTGAGATATCTATGTTGATGATATCAGCTAATATATTTACATTGATGATACTGAAATATCTATGTTGATGATATCAGCTAAGATATTTATGTTGATGATCTATCTATTGTCCTTTCGAGCCGAAGACAGCACATAGGGCAGAACCACAATTTCAAAAACAGAAACCTTGCGTGTCAAAATGGCACATATTGCAGAGATCACTGCTTCTAAAATCTATGGTTCTGTTTCCATAACAATACTTTTTACAATGACAGCTTGTCAAGCCATCGATCAACCCCCTTAGTCGCCTCTTACGACATGCCTGGAAGGTCACAGTGTCACTATTCTCTACTTCCCTCATAATGTGGCCCCGGTAACACACGGGAAATGACACATGTTGATGATACTGAGATATCTATGTTGAAGATATCAGCTAAGATAATTATGTTGATGATACTGAGATATCTACGAGCGTATGTTGATGATACTGAGATATCTATGTTGAAGATCTCAATCCAGCCAGCACAGTTAGATTTTATTTATAATTTTTTGTTTTTGTTCGCCAGCTTTGACCTCTAACGAAGTCCCTAGAGACTAGGAACTGAATTTTGCGTGTTAATTCATTTCCCCCATGGCAGCCGTGTGCACAGGGGTCCCTCGCCGCACAGGCAGATAACTCCGTCTTCGGAGGTACTCATATTTTTCTGTCGATGAATAATTGACATTTCAAGCCGGGCCTCGCTGCTGAGACCAGGGGTGGTTGCCGTAGAGAGAAATCATAAATAAAAATCCCAACCGGTGCAGCCGGGACTTAAACCCACAACCTCTCTGTCTCGAGGCCGGCGTCTTGCCTTGAGACCAACCAGTTCACCGTGTTAGATGTTATAAAATAAACATAAAATAGTTTGGAGCAGCTAAACAAAGAGAAAGACAAGACAAACTACAACGTTTCAGCAAAAGCCTTCATCTGGTATAACAATCTATACAAATTAAACACATGTATCATCCAATCCAGGAAACACAACACATATGTAGAAAATGGCAGTAAAAGGTTAACGCTCTGTAAGACATTGCATAAGCCTCATGGTGGTTTATGCTATCCATCTCTATTTTGGGTGTGATGTACGATCTTTTCAAATAATGAATCTGTCAACTTTTTTTATCAGTGTTTTTTTTGTGTGTGTGTGTTATCAGTGCTTTACTGCTATGATAATGTGAAATTAAAATCCGTCTTTTTTTGCTTTTGTATAAATCTATAAGAAATTCTCAAAGAGGCCAACACAAAAAGGGAACTCCTAAAAACATGAGAAAGAAACAATCAACAGTTTTCGGGCATATTATGAGAAGAAAAAAGTTGGAATACTTAGTTAAAACTGGCAAAATAAAAGGAAAGAGAGCTCGCGGACGACAAAGAGAGAAAATACTGGATAGCTTGGTGTCATGGCATGGAAAGCAGTCAACAACAGAACTGATACGATGTACTGTAGATAGAAGATTTTGGAAGGATATGATCGCCTACGCCAACCGGTATGGCACATGATGATGATAAATCTATCACACTATAAACCTCTAAACATGCAGGTTGAGTTGTCAGCTAAGAAAGACATCAGGAGGATCTGCTCCTTGTAGCATGTAAATTGTACGAAAACTATTATTAACTGCCATGTTGATGATACTAAGATATTTCTGCTCACTATACTGAGATATCTATGTTGATGATACTAACTGATATATCTATGTTGATGATACTAACTGAGATATCTATGTTGATGATACTAACTGATATATCTATATTGATGATACTAACTGAGATATCTATGTTGATGATACTAACTGATATATCTATGTTGATGATATTAACTGAGATATCTATGTTGATGATACTAAGATATTTATGCTCACAATATTCTGAGATATCTATGTTGATGATACTAACTGATATATCTATGTTGATGATACTAACTGATATATCTATGTTGATGATACTAACTGATATATCTATGTTGATGATACTAACTGAGATATCTATATTGATGATACTAACAGATATATCTATGTTGATGATACTAAGATATTTATGCTCACTATACTGAGATATCTATGTTGATGATACTAACTGAGATATCTATGTTGATGATACTAACTGAGATATCTATGTTGATGATACTAATTGATATGTCTATATTGATGATACTAACTGAGATATCTATATTGATGATACTAACTGAGATATCTATGTTAATGATACTAACTGAGATATCTATGTTGATGATACTAACTGAGATATCTATGTTGATGATACTAACTGAGATATCTATGCTGATGATACTAACTGAGATATCTATATTGATGATACTAACTGAGACATCTATGTTGATGATACTAACTGATATATCTATGTTAATGATACTAACTGAGATCTATATTTATGATACTAACTGAGACATCTATGTTAATGATACTAACTGATATATCTATATTGACGATACTAACTGATATATCTATGTTGATGATACTAACTGATATATCTATATTGATGATACTAACTGATATATCTATGTTGATGATACTAACTGATATATCTATATTGATGATACTAACTGAGATATCTATGTTAATGATACTAACTGAGATATCTATATTGATGATACTAACTGAGATATCTATGTTAATGATACTAACTGATATATCTATATTGATGATACTAACTGAGATATCTATATTGATGATACTAACTGAGATATCTATATTGATGATACTAACTGAGATATCTATATTGATGATACTAACTGAGATATCTATATTGATGATACTAACTGAGATATCTATGCTGATGATACTAACTGAAATATCTATATTTATTAAATTAAATGTAAGTGGAATTTTTTTAGAAATGGAAAAAAAAAAAACCGCGTTCAGAAAATATTTTAGATATCTCAGGCATAAAAAAAGGTGGAAAAATGTCCAAAACATAAACTGATAAAACATTTAGAGAAGCATCACTTGAGGCATGGAATTTGCAGAAAGATTATAAAGATGACTGTGCAAAGTAAGAAAGATAAACGTTACAAAAGAAAAGGTATGATAATATAGGGAATGAAGTACTAGGAAAAAATGAAATGATTTGAAAATTATGCCATCAAGTGTTCCACTTTACAGCTATAGAATTGTTCATGTTTTTAAACATAAATTTACATTTTATTTCTTTTTCATGTCATGAAAATCTTCAGAGATAAACAAAAATAGTGCCAGGATAAAGTGAGGAAATAAGAATGAAAATGTAGTTCTGTAGTTCACAGAGCAGATTACATTTAGAAGATCTGCTGTAAATTTTATTTCGTAATTTTTATGTTCCTTATTTTTGTACAATAGAACAGCAGTGTAAATAAGTTCCCAGTCAAAACAATGTTCCAAGAAAATAATAGGTAAAGCCACATTTTACTGCAACAGGTGGAATGCATAAAGTTGCAGAGGAGATAAGATTTGTTATATTTAGATGGCCCAACTGTTGAAATAGTGGTTCATGATACAATCAACCGCATTCCAAATTGTCTCATGAATTTAAATAACCATTTGTCAATGTAACACAATTGAAGATGATTTAAGCGATTATTATATGACATGAGTTAAGCGGTTATTTGATGACGTGAGTTAAGCGATCATTTGATGATAACGTGCAGAAATAACTGAATCTGTTCAACAAAAGTGACAATTTTTCTTCTCACTGGTTTGGAGATGCATCAAAATTAGCATTCCATGTTGAACTTACCAGCAAACAATTCTTTTATTTCTTCTGTACCAGAGACTAAAATGTAGCAAATGAGCTGACAGAGTCAATGATTCAGACCCTCAAGGTCAGTAAACCAAATCTGATCAAGATCCTACCCTAGTCAGTTTAGCTACGAAGGTAAAGAGCAAAGATGGATCACGAACCTTATTTTTAAAATATGAACTGATAAATTAAATAAATCTGCAAACTGCGAAACATAGCAACAAACACCTTCTTTAGGGCCAATGAACGAGAATTATGCAGCAGTTATTCTTGTACATAAATTATGTTTGTATGTAGAAGTGGGGGATAGCTACACAATGTTCGCTCAACAGAAGATTGTTTCTATGACAGGAGGCAAGATGCTTGGTGTCTTGGAAGCTGTTAGAGACTCATATCTGATGAATTACATCAGGACTGGTCAACCAGAACCATCTAGATCTTACTCCACCTCTTTGCAGTGCCTCTAGAATCAGACTAATCAGTCTAGTCTAGCCAAGCGTGTAGGATCGAAGAGGGAAGGCAATCCAGCACCCACAAATGCTGTGCTGTAGCTGGATGTGTTGGATCAAAAGGCGGAAATATCACAGTTCTGTTGCAAACATCAACACAGCATATCTACGCCCACTTAGCGCTCTTATAAGGACAGATGATAAAGAGTTCAATCAATTGGGTCACTATGATTCAAGTCATCGGGTAAACGACAGAAAGAAAGAAAATGTATGTGACAGATTTCTATGAATCTGTGACGTAAAATCTACAAATACTATTTATCTCCCTTTCTCTTTGACATTCCGCGATAGCTCAGTGGTTAGTGAACTGGACTACAAAGGACAAGAGGTAGGGTTCTATCCTAACCGACGGCTTTCGGTTCACCCAGCCTTTAATGGGTACCGGATTTTTTTCTAGGAAAGGAAAGCGGCACGAGCATAATACTGACCATACTACCCCAAAAATCATGTGCCGAAGGTGTGTAAAATTTATGGTCAACACACCATATTCCGTATACGCCACTTGGTGTGACGGGGGTACTTTACTCTTTACTTTCTCTTTGACATTTACTTGTCCTGAATGGATCTTTTACATTCTACCATAATGACAGCTGTACCAAGATAGGCCCCAGTACCAAGATGGCCCCCAGTTGATGTCTTTTTCTGTACCTGAAGCATGCACACCATGATATATCTCTCTCCTTTTGATGTTAATAGCCTCCTGCTACATGCTAATGTGAAATTAAAATCTGTCTATTTGGTATAAATCTATCACACTGTAATCTTTCAATTGTCTAATCGCGTAAGCTGTGCTGCCAATGTAGAAAGACATCAGGAAGATCTACGTCTTGTAAGATGTCAAGTGACCAACAACAATTATTAATTGCCATCTTGAATGAACCTACTTGCCGACTGTATTCTCGGCTAATGGATGTCTGGGCAGATTTCTCTTCATGTCTTGCATTCACAATCAGTTTGTTTTCTTGAACTTTGACCTGTGGGTAAGAAATTTGAATTATAGAATTACATCCTAGATGATTTAGATAACATTATGATGACGGTACTGGGATTTTGAGATTGACAAAAATTGAACAAGTAAAAACAAACAAAAATATTTTTAAAGCAATTTTTTTTGGCCATAATAAAAGAAAGTACTTGATATAAGAAAAATAATGCAAACAATAAACATATTGATCCTACTGAGCTCATAAATGACAAAGATGGACAGTCAAAACCAAATAACCAACATATGCTAGAGGTATTGAAAGAATATTTTGAAGACCTATTAAACATAGCACCGACTACCAATAACACAACAAAAACTACGCACGAATGCATAAACACTGAACTCAACATCATGAAATAGGATATCGAGGAAGTAATCAAATATGCACCAAGAAATAAAGCACCGCGGATAGATAACATACCAATAATAGCAGCAGCAGGAGAAATAGGATTGACATGGCTGCACAGAATACTCAGTGCAGAATGGCACCAACAAAAAGCCCCAGAAGACTGACAACAGGCAATTATCGTGCCAATATGGAAAAAAATAAAGTAAGCAAAAGAGACTGAAATTAATATAGAGGTATATCGCTTCTCAGTCATGTAGGAAAGTTATACACCAAAATTGTTTTAAAAAAGGCTAAGACCAATAATATAACTACAGTTAAGCGATTCTCAAATGGGGTTCCGATTTAAAAAAAAACCGAAAAAGGGTATACTAACTCTCTAGTCACCTTAAAACAGCTAGAAGAAAAGACAACAGAACACAATCAAAATTTGTTCATAGGTTTCATTGACAAGGAAACAAACATTCGACCGAGTAAACAAACAGAGAACAGCTGTGGGAAATGCTAGCAACACACGGAGTAAACACACGGAGTAAACAGAGAACAACTGTGGGAGATGCTAGCAACACACGGAGTAAACACACGGAGTAAACAGAGAACAGCTGTGGGAAATGCTAGCAACACACGGAGTAAACACACGGAGTAAACAGAGAACAACTGTGGGAAATGCTAGTAACACACGGAGTAAACACACGGAGTAAACAGAGAACAACTGTGGGAAATGCTAGTAACACGCGGAGTAAACACACGGAGTAAACAGAGAACAACTGTGGGAAATGCTAGTAACACGCGGAGTAAACACACGGAGTAAACAGAGAACAACTGTGGGAAATGCTAGCAACACACGGAGTAAACACACGGAGTAAACAGAGAACAACTGTGGGAAATGCTAGTAACACGCGGAGTAAACACACGGAGTAAACAGAGAACAACTGTGGGAAATGCTAGCAACACACGGAGTAAACACACGGAGTAAACAGAGAACAACTGTGGGAAATGCTAGCAACACACGGAGTAAGCCAACATCTAACCAACCTAATTAAAAGTCTCTACATCAACAGCAGCTGTACAGCCAGAACAACAACAGATTACACAGACCACTTCGATGTTCGATCAGGAGTAAGACAGGGATGCACACTATCCCCAACTGTTTATTACATACATGGACTATGTGTGCAAGTTATCTAATCCATCAGAGACAGAGTAGATCAACGAGCTTCTATTTGTAGACGATCGGGCACTAATACATGAAACAATAGAAGACACTCAAGAAAGCACTGGCACAAAATACAGCATGAAAATCAAAATCAACAAAACAGAGGTCATGAATATTGCAAAAGAGAAATTGCACATCGACATAACTATAGAGGGCATACAACTAACATAAGTAGAGGAATTTAAATACATAGGAAGTCTAGTAACAAACGACAATTCACAGACAGCAGAGAGAGAGAGAGAGAGAGAGAGAGAGAAGAGAGAGAGAGAGAGAGAGACTCAAGATGCAAAAAAAGCTTGTCAAATCATTGGATAGCTGTCACCACTATTGTCCAACAGGGAAATAACTCTAGAGGCAAAACGTGCACTCTACAACTCAATCTTCAACTCAAGCGATATACCTCTATATTAATTTCAGTCTCTTTTGCTACAACTCAATCTTCATCCCAACGTTGTGCTACCAAAGCAAGTCCTGGACCATAGATGGAAGAACAATAAGGAAAAAAAAACAATATATACAGAGATGAAATGTGTTACACAAATGACAGGAAACAGCCCGAAAGATAAGATTAGAAATGAAGAACTGAGAAAAAATCTAGGAATAACCCTTGCCATAGAATATTTAAAGAAACAACATATAAAATGGTTTAGCCCAGTGACAAGGCAGACAGATCAAAACACAATACAACGATCCTTCAATAAACGTTGCGAGAACAACAGAGGCAATATAAGAGCAGAGGACCACAAATTATATCTTCCCTCGACAATGAAAGGTAAATGAGGAAGGACAGAAGAAGAAGAAGAAGGAAAATACAATCTACTTACTGTTCAACAATTTGTGACCACGATTATTTGCACACACCGAATAAAAACCTCACTAAGTCAAGACCTAATTTTACACAAACATGTTTTCTTAATATACGATATCAGTTTCAAAAGAACAGCTTTTAATGCAGTTTACATCATATTATTTATTTGACAAGCCCTGATATTCTTGTTCTAGGTTATTGGATGCTCTTACATGAGCACATTTTGAATTCTCATTTCCTGTGAAATAATTATTTTTATTAAAGAAATGTACCCACATTTTAGGTTATTTTATATATTGGGAAAACATTTCAAAATTTGTGTAGGGCTTATCCTAATAATTATAGAGGAATAAATATTTCACATAACAGCAACCTTTGTAGATGACCCGCAAGTAGTATACAAGGGTCCAACTGTTTATCATTTGGCCCGTAAATTAACAAAGATATATAGGGCGGCGCGCGGCGCGCATAAAGCGTGCGGCGCAGGGGGAGTTAACCATGACCGCTCGTGTCGGGGCGTTGACCGCTAGTCCAGGTGACCCCGGAAGTGACCTGTTTATGTCTGGTGTATGCTGACTTTGGAGTTCTTGATGTACTTGATCGTTAGTGATAGGTTAGTAGATTATACAACATCAATGAAAAACGTTCAATATAAAACAGAAGACAAAGATATATTTTATTCTTTTATTATCTCAATAGGTGTATAACATACAGTGGATATTATATAACAGTACAAAAATATTCAGTACACTGAGTAAATATATAGTACAAGGATAACATTTATTTATAGATAGGTAGTTGGGTGTCTGCTTAGCTATGTGGCGTCGATGAATCATAAGGGGTGAAACTGTTAGAGATAGCTGGGTAGTCTTAAGTGGTAGTGTAAAGAGTTAAATATCTAGAGGCGTTGTCGAGACGTTATCAGCAGCTACCTTTCTTTTTATATAGAAATAGGAAAGAGCATTTCTTGTTTGACTATAGGAAAATATGGAATTATTTAAGACTTTGAAACCTACATTTTTCCCACCCTTAGCCTTTTGCGTGGCGAGAACCTCTAAAAACATATCTTTATCTAATTTGTTGTGTTGCTTGCTTAGCCCTTTACAACTGATTTTATCGTAATCCCCACTACAATGGTACGTCTTACTACATAAGCTAACAAGAGCTGTCCCTTCGTACTCTAGTTTAAAAAGCCCAGGCGTTCGTTTGGTGTACGCTTTAATACCCTTACAGTTTATACATTCTGTTTTGCTAGTATGTTCATCGCAGCAATGGGTGTATGGAGGTCGCCTAGTGTGTAATAAGGGCTGTATAGGGGTCGGCTAGTATGTCGTGATGGGTGTACGGAGGTCGTCTAGTGTGTCATATTGGGTGTATAGAGGGCGTTTAGTGTGTCATGATGGTTGTATAGGGGTCGTCTAGTGTGTCATGATGGTTGTATAGGGGTCGTCTTGTGTGTCATGATGGTTGTATAGGGGTCGTCTAGTGTGCCGTGATGGGTGTACGGAAGTCGTCTAGTGTGTCATATTGGGTGTATAGAGGCGTTTAGTATGTCGTGATGGGTGTACGGAGGTCGTCTAGTGTGTCATATTGGGTGTATAGGGGTCGTCTAGTGTGTCATGATGGTTGTATAGGGGTCGTCTAGTGTGTCATGATGGTTGTATAGGGGTCGTCTAGTGTGCCGTGATGGGTGTACGGAGGTCGTCTAGTGTGTCATATTGGGTGTATAGAGGGCGTTTAGTGTGTCATGATGGTTGTATAGGGGTCGTCTAGTGTGTCATGATGGTTGTATAGGGGTCGTCTAGTGTGCCGTGATGGGTCAATGGAGGTCGGCTAGTATGTCGTGATGGGTGTACGGAGGTCGTCTAGTGTGTCATATTGGGTGTATAGAGGGCGTCTAGTGTGTCATGATGGGTGTATAGCGGTCGTCTAGTGTGTCATATTGGGTGTATAGAGGGCGTCTAGTGTGTCATGATGGGTGTATGTAGGTCGTTTAGTGTGTCATATTGGGTGTATAGAGGGCGTTTAGTGTGTCGTGAGGGGTGTATGGAGGTCGTCTACTGTGTCGTGAGGGGTAATGGAGGTCATCTAGTGTGGTATGTGTGGTGTATGGCGGTTGTCTGGTATATCATACTTTAATCAACCAATAAGAAAAATGAAGGAAAATTACATTCATCATTACTTATCTTAACTACTTTACATCAATACAGTTGAATAACGTGTTATCGTTAAGTCTTACCATACTTTAAGAGAAAACATTCAAACTTACAGCGTAAAATATAGTCTCAATCATCTACACCGAATATAACCTGTTATCGATAAGCCTTAACATACGTTAAGAGAAAACAAGCCAACTTACTGTGCAAAAATCCGCTAGTGTGAACAGTAACTTTCCTTGAATCAACCAAACTTATAACGCCGTCTAGTTTAAATATAACCTGGTAAGAAATGAATAAATTAGCCAATCAGCGAGTGACTATGCCAACATCGCTTGATATCGGGATTAACCAATCAGAAAAGAGTATTAACATAGGAGGCGGGGCGAAGAAATGGCTGACAGGTGGATTAACCAATCAGAAAAGCGCGTTAGCCCAAGCGTAGGTAGTGGCTGTCGGGTCAGCAGTGGGGGAAAAATGCGGGGTGGTGGGTTACTTGAACTCGTTTTGACCCCTGAGGCAATTCCAGAAGAGTTCTATGACCTCATTTTGACCGCTGAAGGCTTTAATACCAAGGTTTCCCACTTCAACGAACGACATACATCATTAAAGGTGATTACTTCAGCTCTTAGACTTGGAGTTCCATATCTTTATCACTTCAACGAATGACAGACAACAGTAAAGATGATCATTTCAGGTAAGAAAACTTAGTTCCAAACCCTAAAATTTTGGTTCATACTCACAAAGTTGAACACAAACTCTACAAATTTAGGCCCAAAGTTGTAATTGTTAGACACGAAAGTCGTAAATGTTATATGCAAAGTCCAAAAGTTTGTCAAAAAGACAACCCAAACTCAAAATAGTTAGATGCAAAGCTCAAAAATGTATATGCAAAGTCCAAAAAGTTACTCCAAAAGACAACTAATATAACACTTAACCCCAAAATTTCGTCTCATAACCAAAAAGTTGAACTCAAAACCCTAAAAATTTAGTCCCAAAGTGATACTAGTTCGACACAAAAGTCGTAAATGTTATATACAAAGTCTAAAAGTTTGTCAAAAAGACAACCCAAACTCAGAATAGTTAGACACAAAACCCAACAATTTATAGGCAAAGTCCAAAAAGTTACTCCAAAAGACAACTAATGTAACTCTTAATCCCAAAATTTCGGCTCATATGCACAAAGTTGAACACGAACTCTACAAATTTAGTCCCAAAGTCGTAATTGTTAGACACGAAAGTCGTAAATGTTATATTCAAATCCAAAAGTTTGTTAAAAAGACAACCCAAACTCAAAATAGTTAGACACAAAACCCAACAATTTATAGGTAAAGTCCAAAAAGTTACTCCAAAAGACAACTAATGTAACACTTAACCCCAAAATTTCGTCTCATAACCAAACAGTTGAACTCAAAACCCTAAAAATTTAGTCCCAAAGTGATACTAGTTCGACACAAAAGTCGTAAATATTATATACAAAGTCTAAAAGTTTGTCAAAAAGACAACCCAAACTCAGAATAGTTAGACACAAAACCCAACAATTTATAGGCAAAGTCCAAAAAGTTACTCCAAAAGACAACTAATGTAACACTTAACCCCAAAATTTCGTCTCATAACCAAACAGTTGAACTCAAAACCCTAAAAATTTAGTCCCAAAGTGATACTAGTTCGACACAAAAGTCGTAAATATTATATACAAAGGCCAAAACTTTGTCAAAAAGACAACCCAAACTCAGAATAGTTAGACACGAAAGTCATAAATGTTATATGCAAAGTCCAAAATTTTGTCAAAAAGACAACCCAAACTCAGAATATTTAGACACAAAAGACCAAATAGTTACATTCAAAGTCCAAAAGTTTGTCAAAAAGACAACCTTAACTCAAAATAGTTAGACACAAAACCCAACAATTTATATGCAAAGTCCAAAAAAGTTACTCCAAAAGACAACTAATTTAACAACAAGCCCTAAAATTTCGTCTCATAACCAAAAAGTTGAACTCAAAACCCTAAAAAGTGTCCACTTATCAACCAGTCTTTAATACAGCTGAGAAAACCCTAATAAATAATTACAATTCACTAAAAATGTTGCACTTGATGATAGTTGCGACTGTGTCTAAATCATTATTGAAAATATTCATAGAACTCTAGTAAAAGCCAAACACACTAAAACACCACATTGAAAGAATGAACTTAAAGTTCACGCCCCTGTCACAACTCTGCTAAGAAAAGTACTGCAAAGCACGAAAGTTATGTCCCCTGCTATAACTCTACTAAACGAAAGTATTACCAAACACGTAGGTTACACTCCTACCATAACCCACTAAGAAAAACAAGATTTTGCTTAAAATACCACATTTATGATTGTTACGCCCCTTGACCCTTTATGAGGGGACGCCCATGAAACTGTTAGAAATAGTAAATTTACACTCTAGGGTTACTCCAAACTTTATATTAAGCATCCCCATAGCAAAAATTTACTAAAAAACCACTTTTATGAGTGTTGCCCCCTTACCCATTTTTGGCGGTTACGCCCATGAAACTGTTAAAAATAGTAAATTTAACAGCTAGACATACCCCAAACTTTATAATAAACATCCCCGTATCAAGAATTTACATAAAAACAACTTTAAAAATTACTACCCCTGTACCCATTTTTGGCGGTTACGCCCATGAAACTGTTAAAAATAGTCAATTTAACATCTAGACATACCACAAACTTTATATTAAGCATCCCCGTATCAAGAATTTACTAAAAAAAATCACTTTTGAAATTACTACCCCTGTACCCATTTTTTGGCGGTTACGCCCATGAAACTGTTAAAAATAGTAAATTTAACATATAGACATACCCCAAACTTTATATTAAGCATCCCCATAACAAAAATTTACATAAAAAATCACTTTTGAAATTACTACCCCTGTACCCATTTTTGGTGGTTACGCCCATGAAACTGTTAAAAATAGTAAATTTAACATATAGACATACCCCAAACTTTATATTAAGCATCTCCGTATCAAGAATTCACTTAAAAACCACTTTTTAAATTACTACCCCAGTACCCATTTTTGGCGGTTACGCCCATGAAACTGTTAAAAATAGTAAATTTAACACCTAGACATATCCCAAACTTTATATTAAGCATCCCCATATCAAGAAGTTACATAAAAACAACTTTTGAAATTACTACCCCTGTACCCATTTTTGGTGGTTACGCCCATGAAACTGTTAAAAATAGTCAATTTAACATCTAGACATACTCCAAACTTTATATTAAGCATCCCCGTATCAAGAATTTACATAAAAACAACTTTTGAAATTACTACCCCTGTACCCATTTTTGACGGTTACGCCCATGAAACTGTTAGAAATAGTAAATTTACACTCTAGGGTTACTCCAAACTTTACATTAAACATCCCCGTAGCAAGAATTTACATAAAAACAACTTTTGAAATTACTACCCCAGTACCCATTTTTGGCGGTTACGCCCATGAAATCGATAAAAAAAATTGAAGTTTAACCTATTGGCATACATCAAACATAATATGTGACACGCCCATGTATCAAATTTGCCTAAAAAATCAACCAAAAATTAGTAGTATACAATGTCAATTAGGATTAGACTCTCATATAAGGAAAAACGGCACCAAAAAATGTGCCTCGATCTGCGGGTAGACTATTTATATAAGAATTTATGTGCCGTCAGAGACACTTTTGGGGTCCCTAATTGACATTGTATACTACTAATTTTTGGTTGATTTTTTAGGCAAATTTGATACATGGGCGTGTCACATATTATGTTTGATGTATGCCAATAGGTTAAACTTCAATTTTTTTTATCGATTTCATGGGCGTAACCGCCAAAAATGGGTACTGGGGTAGTAATTTCAAAAGTTGTTTTTATGTAAATTCTTGCTACGGGGATGTTTAATGTAAAGTTTGGAGTAACCCTAGAGTGTAAATTTACTATTTCTAACAGTTTCATGGGCGTAACCGTCAAAAATGGGTACAGGGGTAGTAATTTCAAAAGTTGTTTTTATGTAAATTCTTGATACGGGGATGCTTAATATAAAGTTTGGAGTATGTCTAGATGTTAAATTGACTATTTTTAACAGTTTCATGGGCGTAACCACCAAAAATGGGTACAGGGGTAGTAATTTCAAAAGTTTTTATGTAACTTCTTGATATGGGGATGCTTAATATAAAGTTTGGGATATGTCTAGGTGTTAAATTTACTATTTTTGACAGTTTCATGGGCGTAACCGCCAAAAATGGGTACTGGGGTAGTAATTTCAAAAGTGGTTTTTAAGTGAATTCTTGATACGGAGATGCTTAATATAAAGTTTGGGGTATGTCTATATGTTAAATTTACTATTTTTAACAGTTTCATGGGCGTAACCACCAAAAATGGGTACAGGGGTAGTAATTTCAAAAGTGATTTTTATGTAAATTCTTGATACGGGGATGCTTAATATAAAGTTTGTGGTATGTCTAGATGTTAAATTGACTATTTTTAACAGTTTCATGGGCGTAACCGCCAAAAATGGGTACAGGGGTAGTAATTTTAAAAGTTGTTTTTATGTAAATTCTTGATACGGGGATGTTTATTATAAAGTTTGGGGTATGTCTAGCTGTTAAATTTACTATTTTTAACAATTTCATGGGCGTAACCGCCAAAAATGGGTAAGAGGGCAACACTCATAAAAGTGGTTTTTTAGTAAATTTTTGCTATGGGGATGCTTAATATAAAGTTTGGAGTAACCCTAGAGTGTAAATTTACTATTTCTAACAGTTTCATGGGCGTCCCCTCATAAAGGGTCAAGGGGCGTAACAATCATAAATGTGGTATTTTAAGCAAAATCTTGTTTTTCTTAGTGGGTTATGGTAGGAGTGTAACCTACGTGTTTGGTAATACTTTCGTTTAGTAGAGTTATAGCAGGGGACATAACTTTCATGCTTTGCAGTACTTTTCTTAGCAGAGTTGTGACAGGGGCGTTATCTTTAAGTTCATTCTTTCAATGTGGTGTTTTAGTGTGTTTGGCTTTTACTAGAGTTCTATGAATATTTTCAATAATGATTTAGACACAGTCGCAACTATCATCAAGTGCAACATTTTTAGTGAATTGTAATTATTTATTAGGGTTTTCTCAGCTGTATTAAAGACTTTGGTTGATAAGTGGACACTTTTTAGGGTTTTGAGTTCAACTTTTTGGTTATGAGACGAAATTTTAGGGCTTGTTGTTAAATTAGTTGTCTTTTGGAGTAACTTTTTTGGACTTTGCATATAAATTGTTGGGTTTTGTGTCTAACTATTTTGAGTTAAGGTTGTCTTTTTGACAAACTTTTGGACTTTGAATGTAACTATTTGGTCTTTTGTGTCTAAATATTCTGAGTTTGGGTTGTCTTTTTGACAAAATTTTGGACTTTGCATATAACATTTATGACTTTCGTGTCTAACTATTCTGAGTTTGGGTTGTCTTTTTGACAAAGTTTTGGCCTTTGTATATAATATTTACGACTTTTGTGTCGAACTAGTATCACTTTGGGACTAAATTTTTAGGGTTTTGAGTTCAACTGTTTGGTTATGAGACGAAATTTTGGGGTTAAGTGTTACATTAGTTGTCTTTTGGAGTAACTTTTTGGACTTTGCCTATAAATTGTTGGGTTTTGTGTCTAACTATTCTGAGTTTGGGTTGTCTTTTTGACAAACTTTTAGACTTTGTATATAATATTTACGACTTTTGTGTCGAACTAGTATCACTTTGGGATAGCAGAGACAGCTGCAATTACAGGAGACAGCAGAACTCTTTATACTGTACAAAAGATGCTGACAAACACCTATACATCCAGTGGAACACCAATTCTAGACAAATCTGGATTAATGCTAACAACAAGCGCAGACATAAAAGCCCGTTGGGCGGAACACTTCAAAGAAATTCTTAACCGTCCACTACCTCACAGTTTAATAGATTTTGAAGCTGAAACACCAGCAGCAGAATTAGATGTAAATTTAGATGACTTCACCTTGAGTGAAATAGAAACCACCTTAAAGCTAATGACCAATAACAAGGCTGCTGGAGAGGATAAGTTAACAGCTGAGATCCTCAAGGCAATTGATAGCCATAATTTAATACATCTCCAAAAAATGTTCAACATCATTTGGAAAACAGAGAAGACGCCTCATAAATGGAAAAAAGAATCATTGTTAAGATCCCAAAAAAGGGCAATCTTAGAGATTGTAACAATTGGAGAGGCGTGACACTTTTGTCAGTTGCCTCAAAATTATTCTGTAAAATTATCCTAAATAGAATAAAGGATTCAATAGATACAGTAATGCGTGAAGAACAGGCTGGGTTTAGAAAAGGGAGAAGCTGTCTTGACCACATTTTCACTCTACGACTTATATTGGAGGAACACATTGAAAAGCAAAAACCTTTTGTACTTAACTTCATCGACTTCAAAAAAGCATTTGATAGTATTCATATAGATTCTTTGTGGAAAATTCTGAAGCAATATGGCTTACCATCAAAAATCATAAATATTATCAAAGACATGTATGATGGTTACACATGTGCAGTTCGAACAGAGGAAGGACTGAGCGAATGTTTCCCAATAGAAACTGGGGTTAAACAAGGATGTATTTTATCGCCCTTGTTATTTGGAATTGTTATGGACTTCATAATGAAGAAATGCTGCACTGGTAATAAAGGCATCGAATGGATACAAGGAGACCATTTGGAGGACCTGGACTTTGCTGATGACATAGTTCTCATCAGCAATCAGATAAAAACGATGCAGGAAAACACAAATGAACTATCATCAATAGCCAGCAAAATTGGGCTTGAGGTCAATCATGAAAAGACTAAAGTCATGAAAAGTTTAATTCCAACAAGTGACAAAATATACATGGAAAACAAACCAGTAGAAGAGATCGATCACTTCATCTATCTTGGAAGTCACATTGATCGAGAAGGGGATACGAGCAAAGAAATTAGAATCAGACTGGCTAAAGCAGCAATGTCTTTCAGAAGCCTTGAAAAGTTGTGGAAATCAAAACTCATTAGCACAAACACAAAACTTAGGCTATTCAAATCAAATGTACTATCAACCCTTACGTATGCGTGTGAAAGCTGGAAAACAACAAGAGATATAGAAACAAAGTTGAACGCATTCGAAAATAAATGTCTAAGGAAAATACTTGGTATAGAATGGAACGAATTCAAAACAAACGAGGAAATTAGAGAAATCGCCAATCAACCACTAATATCTTCAGTAATAAAGAAAAGACGATGGTCATACGTTGGACATGTGATGAGAAGAGATAATAATCGAATAGCAAAGCAAGCCCTCATATGGGAAACAACAGGTAAAAGAAAAAGAGGAAGACCCAGGGAGACACTGAGAAGAACATTGATGAGAGAGGCAAGAGCAGCAGGAATCGGCTCCCTCAATGAGATAGAACTGCTTGCACAGAACAGAGACAGATGGCGAGATTTGATAAAATATCTTTAAAAGAAAACTGCTAGAACAAAAATTCATATAGGAGAAGGTGTATCTTGGTCTACGCCCTATGGGCCGGTTACGGCTCGAAAGGTCAATAGATAGATATAATATTTACGACTTTTGTGTCGAACTAGTATCACTTTGGGACTAAATTTTTAGGGTTTTGAGTTCAACTGTTTGGTTATGAGACGAAATTTTGGGGTTAAGTGTTACATTAGTTGTCTTTTGGAGTAACTTTTTGGACTTTGCCTATAAATTGTTGGGTTTTGTGTCTAACTATTCTGAGTTTGGGTTGTCTTTTTGACAAACTTTTAGACTTTGTATATAATATTTACGACTTTTGTGTCGAACTAGTATCACTTTGGGACTAAATTTTTAGGGTTTTGAGTTCAACTGTTTGGTTATGAGACGAAATTTTGGGGTTAAGTGTTACATTAGTTGTCTTTTGGAGTAACTTTTTGGACTTTACCTATAAATTGTTGGGTTTTGTGTCTAACTATTTTGAGTTTGGGTTGTCTTTTTAACAAACTTTTGGATTTGAATATAACATTTACGACTTTCGTGTCTAACAATTACGACTTTGGGACTAAATTTGTAGAGTTCGTGTTCAACTTTGTGCATATGAGCCGAAATTTTGGGATTAAGAGTTACATTAGTTGTCTTTTGGAGTAACTTTTTGGACTTTGCCTATAAATTGTTGGGTTTTGTGTCTAACTATTCTGAGTTTGGGTTGTCTTTTTGACAAACTTTTAGACTTTGTATATAACATTTACGACTTTTGTGTCGAACTAGTATCACTTTGGGACTAAATTTTTAGGGTTTTGAGTTCAACTTTTTGGTTATGAGACGAAATTTTGGGGTTAAGTGTTATATTAGTTGTCTTTTGGAGTAACTTTTTGGACTTTGCATATACATTTTTGAGCTTTGCATCTAACTATTTTGAGTTTGGGTTGTCTTTTTGACAAACTTTTGGACTTTGCATATAACATTTACGACTTTCGTGTCTAACAATTACAACTTTGGGCCTAAATTTGTAGAGTTTGTGTTCAACTTTGTGAGTATGAACCAAAATTTTAGGGTTTGGAACTAAGTTTTCTTACCTGAAATGATCATCTTTACTGTTGTCTGTCATTCGTTGAAGTGATAAAGATATGGAACTCCAAGTCTAAGAGCTGAAGTAATCACCTTTAATGATGTATGTCGTTCGTTGAAGTGGGAAACCTTGGTATTAAAGCCTTCAGCGGTCAAAATGAGGTCATAGAACTCTTCTGGAATTGCCTCAGGGGTCAAAACGAGTTCAAGTAACCCACCACCCCGCATTTTTCCCCCACTGCTGACCCGACAGCCACTACCTACGCTTGGGCTAACGCGCTTTTCTGATTGGTTAATCCACCTGTCAGCCATTTCTTCGCCCCGCCTCCTATGTTAATACTCTTTTCTGATTGGTTAATCCCGATATCAAGCGATGTTGGCATAGTCACTCGCTGATTGGCTAATTTATTCATTTCTTACCAGGTTATATTTAAACTAGACGGCGTTATAAGTTTGGTTGATTCAAGGAAAGTTACTGTTCACACTAGCGGATTTTTGCACAGTAAGTTGGCTTGTTTTCTCTTAACGTATGTTAAGGCTTATCGATAACAGGTTATATTCGGTGTAGATGATTGAGACTATATTTTACGCTGTAAGTTTGAATGTTTTCTCTTAAAGTATGGTAAGACTTAACGATAACACGTTATTCAACTGTATTGATGTAAAGTAGTTAAGATAAGTAATGATGAATGTAATTTTCCTTCATTTTTCTTATTGGTTGATTAAAGTATGATATACCAGACAACCGCCATACACCACACATACCACACTAGATGACCTCCATTACCCCTCACGACACAGTAGACGACCTCCATACACCCCTCACGACACACTAAACGCCCTCTATACACCCAATATGACACACTAAACGACCTACATACACCCATCATGACACACTAGACGCCCTCTATACACCCAATATGACACACTAGACGACCGCTATACACCCATCATGACACACTAGACGCCCTCTATACACCCAATATGACACACTAGACGACCTCCGTACACCCATCACGACATACTAGCCGACCTCCATTGACCCATCACGGCACACTAGACGACCCCTATACAACCATCATGACACACTAGACGACCCCTATACAACCATCATGACACACTAAACGCCCTCTATACACCCAATATGACACACTAGACGACCTCCGTACACCCATCACGGCACACTAGACGACCCCTATACAACCATCATGACACACTAGACGACCCCTATACAACCATCATGACACACTAGACGACCCCTATACACCCAATATGACACACTAGACGACCTCCGTACACCCATCACGACATACTAAACGCCCTCTATACACCCAATATGACACACTAGACGACCTCCGTACACTCATCACGGCACACTAGACGACCCCTATACAACCATCATGACACACAAGACGACCCCTATACAACCATCATGACACACTAGACGACCCCTATACAACCATCATGACACACTAAACGCCCTCTATACACCCAATATGACACACTAGACGACCTCCGTACACCCATCACGACATACTAGCCGACCCCTATACAGCCCTTATTACACACTAGGCGACCTCCATACACCCATTGCTGCGATGAACATACTAGCAAAACAGAATGTATAAACTGTAAGGGTATTAAAGCGTACACCAAACGAACGCCTGGGCTTTTTAAACTAGAGTACGAAGGGACAGCTCTTGTTAGCTTATGTAGTAAGACGTACCATTGTAGTGGGGATTACGATAAAATCAGTTGTAAAGGGCTAAGCAAGCAACACAACAAATTAGATAAAGATATGTTTTTAGAGGTTCTCGCCACGCAAAAGGCTAAGGGTGGGAAAAATGTAGGTTTCAAAGTCTTAAATAATTCCATATTTTCCTATAGTCAAACAAGAAATGCTCTTTCCTATTTCTATATAAAAAGAAAGGTAGCTGCTGATAACGTCTCGACAACGCCTCTAGATATTTAACTCTTTACACTACCACTTAAGACTACCCAGCTATCTCTAACAGTTTCACCCCTTATGATTCATCGACGCCACATAGCTAAGCAGACACCCAACTACCTATCTATAAATAAATGTTATCCTTGTACTATATATTTACTCAGTGTACTGAATATTTTTGTACTGTTATATAATATCCACTGTATGTTATACACCTATTGAGATAATAAAAGAATAAAATATATCTTTGTCTTCTGTTTTATATTGAACGTTTTTCATTGATGTTGTATAATCTACTAACCTATCACTAACGATCAAGTACATCAAGAACTCCAAAGTCAGCATACACCAGACATAAACAGGTCACTTCCGGGGTCACCTGGACTAGCGGTCAACGCCCCGACACGAGCGGTCATGGTTAACTCCCCCTGCGCCGCACGCTTTATGCGCGCCGCGCGCCGCCCTATATATCTTTGTTAATTTACGGGCCAAATGATAAACAGTTGGACCCTTGTATACTACTCTCGCAGTGGTTATAGACCTGTGAGGCCATTTTCCTTCCTTGCATTGTTTGTAACGACCGATCAGACTCTTCATAATAATAATTTGTGGTTGTTTTGTATATTTCAACATCAGTGTCGTCTCCGCATCGAAGTTTGGCTGCCATGGAGCGCCATTTCGCTCTGTCTCTGGCTTTGATAGTGCAATTTGTCATAGGCTGACTTGTCCATCTTTTGATGTTACTCATCCATGTTAGTCTTGGTCAGCCTCTGCCACTTTGACCTTGTAGTTTCCTTTCCAATATTACTTTTAGTAGGCTGCTGTGTCTTTTATCATGCCACAAAAATGTAATTTGTCTTGCTTGAATTGTGTTTAGCAGTTCTTTTTTCATTTTTAGTTGTTTTGAGACTTAATCATTCGTTTTGTTTTCTCTTCATCCAGTCATTTTTATTCTTCTATAAATCCACAATTTCAAAGACTTCAATTTTCTGTCCTGTTTTCTTGTCTAATGTCCATGTTTCTGCATCATACAGGAATGTTGAGAAGGCATAATATTTTGCACTTCTTAGTTTTAGCCCTGGTGTTATTTGTTTTGATGTTAGTATATTTTTCATAGCTTTAAAATTACTTTTTGCCATTCCTATTCTTTTGTTTATTTCAGTTGTACATTTTCCATCACTGGTTATAGTATGTCCAAGGTAGTTGTAGCTCTGAACTGTCCCCAGGTCTATCCCTTCAACTTTGATATCCACTTACATTTGCTATTGTATCATTGCCGCACCCCTTGCTGCCTGTTGTAAATATAATGTTTAGTGTCAGCAACTGTTGTCTCTTACCTTGAGTGTATCATTTGTTTCTACGATTTTGCCATTTTACAGTAGAAAAACCTGCACAACAGTTTTGTTTGGAACCTGCTATAAAGTAAGACATTTATTGACAATTCTTTATCTGAATTTGTCCCACATTTTAAAGCAACGACAGGGAAATTACTCTAGTCTTAGATTACTTTTATACGAGTGCAAGAAGTTTATATAATTTCATATAAATTACATCTACATCAGTTATTTCCTCTGTCAGAATTTTTGTTAGTCTTTGCACAATTTATTATGTATCCTTACTTCTTCTTTCAGCCTTTGTTACACCAAGAAATAAATTGCTCGTACATCTTGTAGGGATGTCACAAAAATGTGCAGCTTGTCCCCTGTCTGGCCCATACTATTCACCCCTGCTTACCCTGTCATCACCCAGAATGAACATGACCTTCTTTTCTGTCACATTCCCTTTAGAGTCCAAGCGTTGTTGTTCTTGTGGTTGCTTCTAGATTCTTCTGAGTCCATAATCAATCCAACTAAATTATCTTATCACGGTGTTAGCGTGTACATTTATCTGATATTGTTTGCACACATGTGGAATTCGTGGATTCATAATAATTAACATACCAGCAAAAGGACTTCTTCAGTGATATACATGCGTGTAAAATCGATATATATATCATCATCATCGAGTGCCTTCTCCGCAACGAAGGTTGGCTACCATGGATCGCCATTCTACTCTGTCTCTTGCTTTGATGGTGCAGGCTGTCATAGATTGACGTGTCCATCTTTTCATGTTACTCGTCCATGTTAGTCTTGATCTGTCTCTGCCTCTTTTACCTTGTATTTTCCCTTCCAATATTACAAAAATATTATTACAAAAATTCCATTTGTCTTGTCTTAATTGTATTTAGTAGTTCTCTTTTTATTTTCAGTTGTTTTAAAACTTCATCGTTTGTTATCTTTTGTTTCCTACTGGTATTACGTCTGTGTTTCTATATATTATATATGTAGGCCTACTCGTATTACGTCTGTGTTTCTATATATTATATATGTAGGCCTACTCGTATTACGTCTGTGTTTCTATATATTATATATGTAGGCCTACTCGTATTACGTCTGTGTTTCTATATATTATATATGTAGGCTTACTCGTATTACGTCTGTGTTTCTATATATTATATATGTAGGCCTACTCGTATTACGTCTGTGTTTCTATATATTATATATGTAGGCTTACTCGTATTACGTCTGTATTTCTATATATTATATATGTAGGCTTACTCGTATTACGTCTGTGTTTCTATATATTATATATGTAGGCTTACTCGTATTACGTCTGTGTTTCTATATATTATATATGTAGGCTTACTCGTATTACGTCTGTGTTTCTATATATTATATATGTAGGCCTACTCGTATTACGTCTGTGTTTCTATATATTATATATGTAGGCTTACTCGTATTACGTCTGTGATACAACGTAACAACACAGTGCCATACCTGAATCTCTTCAGGCTGGAATTCGCTGACGTCAAACCGAACCCGGAACTTCTCTACCCCATCGGCATCAGTTTCAAACATACTGCGCATGCCCGTGTCTAAGCTCATGGGTGACATGGTCTGTGGGGACTTCACTGTTGGTTTCAGCGTGAAGAAGTCTTGACGCATTCGATCGAACTCTTCCTCCCACAGTTTTCGACGCTCCTGTTGGTGTAGGGTCGAGTGGGGAGAATATTTAAAACAAGAGATAACTCACTGAAACGCGAGATAACTCATTAAAACAAAAGATAACTCATTGAAAGGCGAGATAACTCATTAAAACATTAGATAACTCATTGAAACATGAGACAATTTATTGAAACGCGAGATAACTCATTAAAACATGAGATAACTCATTGATATATGAGATAACTCATGGAAACATGATATACCTCAATGAAACACGAGATATTTCATCGATATATGAGATAACTCATTGAAATGTCATTCATGTGCGCCTATTGTCCTAATGATTCAGAGCTCAACATGAGAGAGGCCATAATTTGTTTTGAGAGTCCTTTCTTTGAGGTTCGAAACACGTCCTCAAGTCTACGCAGTCACGAAAATAATCCATACCTGGTCATGCCTAAGGGAGCCGCGATAACTCAGCGGTTAGTGAACTGGACTACAAGGGCAGGGTTCGATCCCAACCGACGGCTTCGGTTTCACCCAGCCTTTAATGGGTACCGGATTATTTTCTGGGAAAGTGAAGCAACGCGGGCGTAGCGACCACATTACCCAAAAATTCATGGTCACTAACACCATATTTCCTATAAGCCACTTGGCGTGACGGGACTACTTTACTTTTTAAATTTTTAGTCATGCCTAGGGGAAAGGGCATACCTGGTCACGGCCTAGTGAAAGAAGGGCAAAGATGGTCATGGCATAGGGAAAGAAAGGCATACCTGGACATGGCCTGGTAAAAAAGAATGGCATACCTGGACATGGCCTGGTAAAAGAATGGCATACCTGGACATGACCTAGGAAAAGAAGGGCATACCTAGTCATGGCCTAGGGAAAGAAGGGCATACCTAGTCATGGCCTAGGGAAAGAAGGGCATAACTGGTCATGGCCTAGGGAAAGAAGGGCATAACTGGTCATAACCTAGGAAAAGAAGGGCATACCTAGTCATGGCCTAGGGAAAGAAGGGCATACCTAGTCATGGCCTAGGGAAAGAAGGGCATACCTAGTCATGGCCTAGGGAAAGAAGGGCATACCTAGTCATGGCCTAGGGAAAGAAGGGCATACCTAGTCATGGCCTAGGGAAAGAAGGGCATACCTAGTCATGGCCTAGGGAAAGAAGGGCATACCTAGTCATGGCCTAGGGAAAGAAGGGCATAACTGGTCATAACCTAGGAAAAGAAGGGCATACCTAGTCATGGCCTAGGGAAAGAAGGGCATACCTAGTCATGGCCTAGGGAAAGAAGGGCATACCTAGTCATGGCCTAGGGAAAGAAGGGCATAACTGGTCATAACCTAGGAAAAGAAGGGCATACCTGGTCACGGCCTAGTGAAAGAAGGGCAAAGATGGTCATGGCATAGGGAAAGAAAGGCATACCTGGACATGGCCTGGTAAAAGAATGGCATACCTGGACATGACCTAGGAAAAGAAGGGCATACCTGGGCATGGCCTAGGAAAAGAAGGGCATACCTAGTCATGGCCTAGGGAAAGAAGGGCATAACTGGTCATAACCTAGGAAAAGAAGGGCATACCTGGTCACGGCCTAGTGAAAGAAGGGCAAAGATGGTCATGGCATAGGGAAAGAAAGGCATACCTGGACATGGCCTGGGAAAAGAATGGCATACCTGGACATGACCTAGGAAAAGAAGGGCCTATCTGGTCATGGCCTAGGGAAAGAAGGGTATACCTGGTCATGGCCTAGGAAAACAAGGGCATACCTGGGCATGACCTAGGAAAAGAAGGGCATACCTGGTCATGGCCTAGGGAAAGAAGGGCATACCTGGTCATGGCCTAGGAAAAGAAGGGCATACCTCCTCATGGCCTAGGGAAGAAGGGCATACCTGGACATGACCTAGGAAAAGAATGGCATACCTGGCCATGGCCTAGGAAAAGAAGGGCATACCTCCTCATGGCCTAGGGAAAGAAGGGCATAACTGTTCATAACCTAGGAAAAGAAGGGCACACCTGGACATGACCTAGGAAAAGAAGGGCATACCTGGACATGACCTAGGAAAAAAGGGCATACCTGGGCATGACCTAGGAAAAGAAGGGCATTCCTGGTCATGGCCTAGGAAAAGAAGGGCATACATGGGCATGACCTAGGAAAAGAAGGGCATACCCGGTCATGGCTAGGAAAAGAAGGGCATACCCGGTCATGGCTAGGAAAAGAAGGGCATGCCTCGTCATGACCTAGGGAAAGAAGGGCATACCTGGTTATGGCGAGGGAAAAAAGGGCATACCTGGTCTTGGAAAGAAGGGCATACCTGGTCTAGGAAAGAAGGGCATACCTGGACATTACTAGGGAAAGAAGGGCATACCTTGTCTGGGAAAGAAGGGCGTACCTGGACATGGCTAGCGAAAGAAGGGCATACCTGTTCTGGGAAAGAAGGGCATACCTGGACATGGCCTAGGGAAAGAATGGCATACCTGGTCATGGCTAGGAAAAGAAGGGCATACCTGGTCTGGGAAAGAAGGGCATAATTGGACATGGCTAGGGAAAGAAGGGCATACCTAGTCTGGGAAAGAAGGGCATACCTGGTCATGGCCTAGGGAAAGAAGGGAATCCCTGGACATGGCTAGGGAAAGAAGGGTATAGCTGTACATGACCTAGGAAAAGAATGGCATACCTGGACATGACCTAGGGAAAGAAGGGCATACCTGTATATGACCTAGGGAAAGAAGGGCATACCTGTACATGACCTAGGGAAAGAAGGGCATGCCTGTACATGACCTAGGGAAAGAAGGGCATACCTGGACATGGCTAGGGAAAGAAGGGCATACCTGGTCATGGCTAGGGATATGAAGGGCATACCAGGGGAGGGAAATAAAGACACACTCGGGGACACTTGGTATCGCTTTCCTAAAAGAGATGTGCAAGAAAAGGCATTATACTCCACCCCATCCGCCCCCATAATAATAACTCTTATACTTTTAGCTTCAAACAATTTATAAGGGAAATATTTTGTTGTCCACACTAACAAGCGTAGTGGGTGCATGCTGGCTTAGTGATGAAGTGAACATGCTGGCTTAGTGATGAAGTGAACATGCTGGCTTAGTGATGAAGTGAACATGCTGGCTTAGTGATGAAGTGAACATGCTGGTTTAGTGATGAAGTGAACATGCTGGCTTAGTGATGAAGTGAACATGCTGGCTTAGTGATGAAGTGAACATGCTGGCTTAGTGATGAAGTGAACATGCTGGCTTAGTGATGAAGTGAACATGCTGGCTTAGTGATGAAGTGAACATGCTGGCTTAGTGATGAAGTGAACGTGGGTTGTTCACTCTTTCCGTACGTTTCGACGCACCATGTGTTATGTCGATTACGGTCATGTACGTTTAGCCGCACAGTGCGTCAATTTGATTAGTGTAAACTGTCATCAAATCATATTCATTTTTATATGTCTTGTATATATGATACTTTATATTCGCCTCACAGCACCAGAGCTGTAAGTTGTCAGTCTTGTATATATGATACTTTATATTCGCCTCACAGCACCAGAGCTGTAAGTTGTCAGTCTTGTATATATGATACTTTATATTCGCTCACAGCACCAGAGCTGTAAGTTGTCAGCGACCCACAGCTGATGGCTTGTGCCAGGATCGATGAACCAGAACCATCCAGACCCTGCTCCACCTCTCCGTGGTGCCTCTAGTAACAGACGAACCTGTCTAGTCTGGTCAAGCGAGTAGGGATCGAAGAGGGAAGACAACCCGGTAATCAAAAATGTCATGCTGAAGTCGAATGTGTTGGGCGCAAATATCACAGTTATACTGTAAACCACAACGCAACGCAGACACGCCCACTTAACGTCCTTTTAAGGGCGGATGATGAAAAGGTACACTCCTTTAGTCATCGGGCGAACGCAAGCAAGCATATGTTTTGTATCATCTTGGTATTGATGAAATATAATTCCTTGTTCAATTATCTAAAAAATCATATATAATATGTTAGGGATTAGATAAACATAAACATGTAGATTAATATAATAAACCATGAAACATTTTGTCTCTGAAATATCTACCGCTAAACTGATAATAACTTTCCGTACTGAAAGAGTTAAAATCTAGCCTGAGATTCTTCAGTAATCCTGAATGAAGGAAAAAGGGTACCTGACTGGGTTAGAAAATAGCAGCGAGGAAGAACACTGCCTTCTCCCCCTTCACTTTCAAATGTTCGGCCCATCATAGTGAAGTTTATTACACCCACCTCTCCCCCAGAGAATTATATGTAACTGGGCACCGTCATTTTCTATTGGAACATCTAAATTGTGCTGTCAAGAGGGAATTTCGACAACTATCGTTTATAAAAGGGTGCCGCGATAGCTCAGTGGTTAGTGAACTGGACTACAAAGGACAAGAGCGGCTTCCGGGTTCACCCAGCCTTAAATGGGTACCGAATTTTTTCTGGGAAAGTAAAGCGGCACGGGCGTAATACCGACCACATTACCCCAAAAATCATGTGCTGAAGATCTGTAAAATGTATGGTCACTAACACCATATTCCCTATACGCCACTTGGCGTGACGGGTCACTAACACCATATTCCCTATACGCCACTTGGCGTGACGGGGGTACTTTACTTGACTTATCATTTATAAAAATGGCGACGACATTGGTGAGAAATCAAGTCTAAGACTAAAAATAACATGTTCTACAGCATTGCCCCCAGTACACAGACCTGAGAAGAGTAATGTGGTCAACGCCCACCTCCTTGGAAGAGAAACTATATGGGCCAATCGATTCACTTAAACAGACAGCTGACTTCATGAGAGAGTCTGGAATTCTACTCTGATTGAGTCTTGATCGCAGAGAGAGAGAGAGAGAGAGAGAGAGAGAGAGAGAGAGAGAGTAAAAATATATCATCCAGATAACGCATAAATAAATAAAAAATATCGTGCAGGTCCATGAGTAAAGCTGAATAAAACATGAAAAATATTATTGAAATGACAGGAAACAGTTAAACTTACAGAAAGATACGATAACTACTGTTTCAACCAAGGCCTTGCGCCAGATGAAAGACAACGAATAACGAATACAAAAATACTTAGCTTATTCAATTCAAAGCAATGTTGGTCGATGAAGAATGAAAGTTCTGAAAACGGACACGTGAGAATAGCGAGTTTGTGAATAAGATTGTTTATATGAAGCCAGTCTGGGGACGAAAAGGGTTAGACATATCTAATGTAATTAATCTGTCAGAGCTAAGTGTGTTTTGATTTCATCTGGGATGATGTAACAATTTCGTGCCGGATGTGAACTTCAGGTTGTGCCAAATCTTTAATAAAAATGGCATGCTGGGACTGGCCCTCTTGGAGGTAAGATGTCGGTGTCTGGACACGAAGGTTCCCGATCAGAATCTCGCCACAGGTGGTGGGAATTTTTTTTTTACTTAAACACGTGGTTTCCTCATGGCTTTACCCTCGCCTGATCTTAGTAGTGAGATTCGATATCTAGTCCACACTGGGTAGTGAGATCCGACGTCTAGTCCTCTCTGGGTAGTGAGATCCGATGTCTAGTCCTCTCTGGGTAGTGAGATCCGATGTCTAATCCTCTCTGGGTAGTAAGATCCGATGTCTAGTCCTCTCTGGGTAGTGAGATCAGATGTCTAGTCCTCTCTGGGTAGTAAGATCCGATGTCTAGTCCTCTCTGGGTAGTGAGATCCGATGTCTAGTCCTCTCTGGGTAGTGAGATCCAACATCTAATCCTCTCTAGGTAGTGAGATCCTAGGCCTAGCCCTCTCTGAAATATATGAAAAGCAGAATGTCCTGTGTGCACTCGCGCATGTTGAAGAACTCTTGGCAGTTTAAATTTAAAAAAGAAGGCCAGAAATGGCTGTTGTTCGGGCAGAATATTGTTAAGCAAAATCTACCCATGCCAAAGACGGATGCGTCGGGCCTAAAAGCGCAGATATCGCAACTTTGCTGTAAACTAGTAACACAAGACATTCACGCTCATTGAACGAAGGAACGCAAAGAGGAAGAGTGATTCTGTCCAATCAGAACACGGTCTTAAAATAACTACTCGTATAATTAAGACAGAGAGAAAGGGATTCAGTACAGCTGATTAGATTGCCATTATAACTGAGGACATTAGTGATGTTAGCTTTTTGAACTTGGACTAATTGTACACTTTCACTTCAATCGAATAAAGTGAGTAATATCGCAACAACCGCTGTTCCTGTAACTGCGAATATTGGTAATAATATTACTAGTAGGCCGCGATAGCTCAGTGGTTAGTGAACTGGACTACAAAGGACAAGGGGTAGGGTTCGATCCCAACCGACGGCTTCCGGGTTCACCCAGCCTTAAATTGGTACCGAATTTTTTTCTGGGAAAGTAAAGCGGCACGGGCGTAATACCGACCACATTACCCCAAAAATCATGTGCCGAAGGTCTGTAAAATGTATGGTCACTAACACCATATTCCCTTGGCGTGACGGGGGTACTTGACTTTTTACTTTATTACTAGTAGGAATGAAGGAAAAACCAGTGAAAAAATGGCATGGTTTAAGCGTCAAGTAATTAATGGACGACACATATTTATAGTATATAATACTACTACTACTACTACAACTACTACTACAACTACTACTACTACATCTACTACTACTACTACTACTACTACTACTACTACTACATCTACAACAACAACTACTACTACTTCTACTACTACTACTACAACTACCACTACTACTACTACAACAACAACAACAACTACTACTACTACTACAACTACCACTACTACTACTACTACTACTACTACAACAACTACTACTACTACTACTACTACTACAACTATTACTACTACTACTACCACTTAAAATAATGCACTGGAATGCTGAAGGCGTCAACTGCAAAAGAGATGGGTACAGTAAAAGGATAGTTAGAAAATATCCTGCATGAAGAGCAAGTAAGAATATGCTGTTTGCAGGAAACCCATCTAAACATCGACATAGCCTTGAAGATTAGGGGATACCAGTGCTACCGATCTGACAGGAAAAACAGACAGAAGGGTGGAATATTGACACTTGTAAGGAACAACATAAATGCATGTCAGCTTGAAGTGTATATGGATGGGGCGGAATATCAAATACTGCACCTCAGGACAGAAAATACAGACTTTCATATACTGAACTACTACTGTCCGAGTGACCGCCCACTAGCACTAGCCATAATTACATTAGAAGAAAGAGTAATTGTATGTGGAGTTTTTAACAGCCATTCACAGAGCTGGGGCTATGAACATATGGACAAGAGAGGTGAAGAGCTTGAAAATTGGCAGGATGACAATGGGCTTATACTATTAAACCAGGCAACAGATCCACCAACATTCTATTCCAGATCATGGCATACCACATCTACACCAGACCTTGCTTTCCATTCACCAGACCTGGATTGGAATATCACACGTATTGTCGGGAAACAACTTGGGGGCAGCGACCACTGACCAATCTTTTTAGTGGTGCAAAATGAGGCCGTCAGGGAGAGCATCACTCTGTCCAGATAGAATTACAAAAAGACAGACTGGAAAATAATCAAATACCAGTGGATAAAAAGATACAGCGAAGACGATGGCGCTGGATAGGACACACACCACGGAAGCCAACTGAGAATATTACACAACAGGCCATTTTTTGAAATCCGCAGGGAAAAAGACAAAGAGTAAGATCAAAGAATTCTTGGAGAAGACAGATAGAAGCAGAGATGAAGATGATAGGGAAGACATGGAATGATCTTAAAAGAATGGCAAGAAACAGAACAGCTTGGAAAGTGTTTGTTGAAGACCTATGCTCCACAGGGAGCTGAATGGTAGAAGAGGAAGAAGACTAGAAAATGTATCAACATTACACCAGTGTACCGACAAAAGATCTAAATACAGACAGAGACATCAACAAAATAGTTGATGAATTCAGTAGACTAATAATACAAGCTGCCAGTGAAAAAATACATAGAGGGGCACGGAAACACTACAAACCATACTGGAGTAGTGAACTAGAGCAACTGCACGATGACTTGGAATTATATCGAAAACAAGCAGAAAATAACCCTTGCCAGGAACACCACAATGCTCAGCATGCTAAAACCAAATTCCAATGGGTTAAACTACAAGCCAGACGGAGAAGCTGGAAAGAGAAAACAGAGTCACTGAATCCTGAACGAGACACAAGAAAAGTGTGGAAGCTTGTAAAACAGCTGAATGATGAGGGTACAAAAAGGAACACCAAAATTACACTGAAGAAGGATGGAAACATCCTAACAGGTAAGCATGCAGCAAATCACTTAGCAGACTCTTTTACAAATGACAATAATAAATTAGCCTGGAGAAACGACAAGAGACCCGTTTAAAATAACAAAATGCAAGACAAGAAGAGACAGCACATGAAGTCATGGAAATACCCATTACACAAAACGAGCTAGAGCTGGCAATATCCAAATTAAACATGAAAAAAGTCACTAGGCAGTGATGGAGTGTCCAATGAAATTATTAAGAACTTGGGAACTGCAGCTAAAGCAAAACTACTGCAGATCTACAACATTTGCTGGACCACAGGAAGAGTGCCACAGGCATGGAGAGAAGCAATTATGATACCATTACTAAGCCAGGAAAAGATGGTTCAACGGCATCCAGCTATAGACCAATCAGCCTTACAAGCTGTTTGTGTAAACCAATGGAACGTATAATCAATCTCAGACTGCAGTGGTACCTGGAAAGTGAAAACATCCTTGTTCCACAGCAAGCTGCCTTTAGACAGTGTTACTCTACCGAAGATCAGGCAACCTATCTTTCCCAGGAAATAGAGGATGCGTTTCAAGAAAAGAAACTGGTACTAGCAGCATGGATATACCTAAAGAAAGCATTTGATAAGGTATGGAAGGAAGGGCTTTTGAAGAAATTGAGACATTACGGAGTAAATGGCAGGTTGTACAAATGGATCAACACATACCTGCATAACAGGAGAGCCAGAGTGCAACTGGATGGCCTTAAGGGTAAGAAGGTCTTACTGCGCCAGGGCGTCCCATAGGGAGAGGTACTAACTCCAACACTTTTTCTAATCTACATCAATGACCTAGTTACTGAACTACCACAGGGTATCAAAATGACAATGTATGCAGTTGACTTGGTAAGGTGGTGCACAGAGGTGTATGCAACAGTGGCCTCCAATTTGTTACAAAGAGCTATGAATGCACTTAATTCATGGACAAACAGATGGTGTATCAGCATTAATACAGACAAATGCAGTACTACACTTTTCACTCTCTCCCCAAAACAAAAAGCTGGAGCCATCTACATAAACAATGAGCATGTGAAAGAAGCAGCACGGGCGTAATACCGACCACTTTACCCCAAAAATCATGTGCTGAAGGTCTGTAAAATATAGGGTCACTAACACCATATTTCCCTACACGCCACTTGGCGTGACGGGGGTACTTTACTTTACTTTTACTCATGTAATTATATAGTGTTTACATATTGTAATTATTATGTTCATGTTTTAATTCATTATTTAAGGCATATAATATATGTTATCTGTTACCTTCAATTACACTTATCTTTTACCACTTATATTCTGTTAAGTTTATCAAAATGGCACTCCTTATGTCCTGTGCACAGATTAATTAACTTTCCTTTTTTTCAGAGAGAAAAACCTGATTCGAACTTTGAACAACTTAGAATTCAAACAACTTCGTGAAACGAATAAAATTCGAAATACGAGACATACTATTGCACATCATATCTCAAATGTACTGTAGGCCTTGTTCTCCATTACTGCAATAACAGATCATCATAATAAAGGTCAGTTACATCTCGTAATGTTGCCAGGAACACATACAATTTCACATTGTTTAGCCAAAGTTTTAGTCTGCGATATCTTTTGGCCTAAAGGAGTTTTGGGACGAATCACACAGTTTTAATCAACCAGACCAAACAAAACCAAAAAGTTTTCTGCATAAAACATCTAGACAGATAGAAAGAGGGAAATCAATCAAGGAAGAGATAGACGACTTCTTCTCTCATTCATCATTTGCCTATTAGTGTGGAAGAGAGAAATAACTTGCGGTCACTTGCTCTTCTGTTCGCCTCTGCTGCTGTTATGTTTCCTAGTGTTTCTAATATTCCGTCAATCCATCTTTTTCGTGGTAGGCCCTTGTGTCTGGTGTTTGTGTTTTGGTCTTTCTGCTTTATCACGTGACCAAACCATTTTATATGTTGTTTCTTTATATATATATATATATAAATATATATATATATATATATATATATATATATATATATATATATATATATATATATATATAATTGTTTCATGTTGCATGTTTCCGGTTGTATCTAAGATGGAGGAATTATTTTTCTCCGGCTTGGTATAGAACCGTTGATCAGAGTTTTAACAAGCCGCTATCGTAAAAACGATTTTGTTAATGAAACGTAGACCTGATACAGAATGTGTAAATTAGCAGTAGATAGTAGTGATAGTTTTTTCGGCCCTAAAACAACAAAAATAGGATTCTGGAATGTGCGAACAATGGCCGCGCCGACGAAACAAGCACAAGTCGCGAGTGAGATGGATAGATACGATCTAGATATTTCAGGATTAAGCGAAATGCGCTGGCTTAAAACAGGCAGGAAATCTGTTGATAATAAAATAGCAGTTTTTTTCTGGAAGGGAAGATGGAAAACACAGTGAAGGAGTAAGCATAATGATGACAGACAAAGCTGCAAGAAGTTTATGAATGGGAACCGGTAAATAGCCGTCTGATACGAACACGCTACAAAACAAAACATGGAAGACTTTCAATTGTTCAATGTTATTCGCCTACAAACGAAGCTGATGATGATGTTAAGGATGATTTTTATAACCAACTACAACAACTTATAAACAAAATACCAAAACATGATCTTTTAATTGTAATGGGAGCTTTCAACGCCAAAGTGGGAAAAGACAACGCAGGAGTGGAACATGTAATGGGGAGAGAAGGCTGTGATACTACAAGTCAGAATGGAGAAAGATTAATAGAATTATGTTTAATAGAAAATTTAATTATAGGTGGGACATTATTTCCACACAAAAATATTCACAAAACAACATGGATATCTCCTGATGATAGAACTTCAAATCAAATTGACCACCTATGTATTAAACAACAATTCAGATCATCATTAATAGATGTAAGAGCATACAGAGGTGCTGATGTTAATAGTGACCACAACCTGTGCAGTGTGATAATAAGATTAAAATTTAGAAGCCAACAGAAGAGGTCAATAACATATAAAATTGATAGTCATAAATTGATAGATGAAGCCATAAAGGAAAAGTTTAACATAGAGCTAAGTAATTGTTATACAGCACTCAGTGAAACAGACTTAGATATCAATGAAATGTGGGACTCACAGAGCAAAATACTATTGACAGCAGCAGAAGCAAGTGCCGGACTGAAGAAAATGGAAAAATGAGATTGGATTTCAGACACTACATGGAAATACATCAAAGACAGAAGAGAAGCGAAGAGAGTCATGACTAATGTAAAGACAGATCTTGGAAAGGTCCTGGCAAAAGCAACATACAAAGAATTAGACAACAAAGTAAAAAGTTCAGCAAGAAGAGATACAAGAGCTTATATAGACAATTTGGCAGAGAAAGCAGAGACAGCTGCAATTACAGGAGACAGCAGAACTCTCTATACTGTACAAAAGATGCTGACAAACACCTATACATCCAGTGGAACACCAATTCTAGACAAATCTGGATTAATGCTAACAACAAGCGCAGACATAAAAGCCCGTTGGGCGGAACACTTCAAAGAAATTCTTAACCGTCCACTACCCCACAGTTTAATAGATTTTGAAGCTGAAACACCAGCAGCAGAATTAGGTGTAAATTTAGATTACTTCACCCCCTGAGCGAAATAGAAACCACATTAAAGCGTATGGCCAATAACAAGGCCGCTGGAGAGGATAAGTTAACAGCTGAGATCCTGAAGGCAATTGATAGCCATAATTTAATACACCTCCAGAAAATGTTCAACATCATTTGGAAAGCAGAGAAGACGCCTCATAAATGGAAAAAAGGAATCATTGTTAAGATTCCAAAAAGGGCAATCTCAGAGATTGTAACAACTGGAGAGGCAAAACAACTTTTGTCAGTTGCCTCAAAGTTATTCTGCAAAATCATCCTAAATAGAATAAAGGATTCATTAGATGCAGTAATGCGTGAAGAACAGGCTGGGTTTAGAAAAAGGAGAAGCTGCCTTGACCACATTTTTACTCCACGACTTATATTGGAGGAACACATTAAAAAGCAAAAACATTTTGTACTTAACTTCATCGACTTCAAAAAAGCATTTGACAGTATTCATCGAGATTCTTTGTGGAAAATTCTGAAGCAATATGGCTTACCATAAAAAATCATAAATATTATTAAAGAAATGTATGATGGTTACACATGTGCAGTTCGAACAGAGGAAGGACTGAGTGAATGTTTCCCAATAGAAACTGGAGTTAAACAAGGATGTATTTTATCGCCCTTGTTATTTGGAGTTGCTATGGACTTCATAATGAAGAAATGCTGCACTGGTAATAAAGGCATCGAATGGATACAAGGAGAACATTTGGAGGACCTCAACTTTGCTGATGACATAGTTCTCATCAGCAGTCAGGTAAAAACGATGTAGGAAAACACAAATGAACTATCATCAATAGCCAGCAAAATTGGACTTGAGATCAATCATGAAAAGACTAAAGTCATGAAAAGTTTAATTCCAACAGATGACAAAATATACATGGAAAACAAACCAGTGGAAGAGATCGATCACTTTATCTATATTTGAAGTCACATTGATCGAGAAGGGATACAAGCAAAGAAATTAGAATCAGAATAGCTAAAGCAGCAATGTCTTTCAGAAGCCTTGAAAAGTTGTGGAAATCAAAACTCATCAGCACGAACACAAAACTTAGACTATTCAAAACAAATGTACTATCAACCCTTACGTATGCGTGTGAAAGCTGGAAAACAACAAGAGATATAGAAACAAAGTTGAACGCATTCGAAAATAAATGTCTAAGGAAAATACTTGGTATAGCGTGGAACGAATTCAAAACAAACGAGGAAATTAGAGAAATCGCCAATCAACCACTAATATCTTCAGTAATAAAGAAAAGACGATGGCCATATGTTGGACATGTGATGAGAAGAGATAATAACCGAATAGCAAAGCAAGCCCTCATGTGGGAAACAACAGGTAAGATAAAAAGAGAGGCAAAAGCAGCAGGAATCGGCTCCCTCAATGAGATAGAGCTGCTTGCACAGAACAGAGACAAATGGTGAGATTTGATAAAATATCTTTAAAAAAATCGAAAACTGCTAGAACAAAAGATCAGATAAGAGAAGGAGTATCTTGGTCGGCTACGGCTCGAAAGGTCAATATATATATATTATGGCGGGGATTATTCCTAGTTTTTTTCTGTTCTTCATTTCTGATCTTATCTCTCAGACTGTTTCCTGTCATTCGTCTAACACATTTCATCTCGGTGGTGGTTATCTTTCCTATTGTTCTTGAATCTATGGTCGACTGGCATTGGTAGCACAACGTTAGGATGAAGATCGAGCTACCAAAGCCATTCGACCGTAGCACAACGTTAGGATGAGTGCCCGTTTTGCCTCTAGAGCTATTTCCTTGTTGGACAATAGTGGTGATAGCTGTCCAATGATCTGACAAGCTTTGTTACAGAAGTAAGTGTTGAAGAGATGGATAGACGTCATAAAAGTCGGACGCAAAAACCAAAACAGTTAACACCTGAAGCAGTGTGAGTTGTACTCGTGGTTGGAAAAAAATACCTCCTCGGTCGACCCAGCCGCTGGCAGAAATGGGTACCAGAATAGCACTCTGGGAAGGTGAGAAATGCCGCCTCGCATCGAGGGTTTCGATGCTTCATGCGACACTGTCCAGAAGTCTCCGAACACTTCTGGATAGGCGGCCGAGCACATATGAGTGAAAACTCGCGTGTCTAAGACTCCTATTCAAGTCTCGTACTTGACCTTGACTTTTGTGTCCTAGATATACCCGAGAACACTGAATCCAAAAGGAAGTGAGTAGAAGAACAAACAATACAGCATCTACAGACCTTAGATTATACATTCCTCCTATCTTCTGCGACGCTCCAAAGCAAGAATGAAAGAATAAAAGAAAAGAAGAAAGTAGATCACTAAAACTTTCTCCATATCTGATATAAAGCTTGTCTAATGTCTTTGATGATTATCGACATCACAGAACAACAGATAAACAATTACGTGCTCATATTTCTAGCTGGCAACAAAGGTTTCGCTATCGTATCATTGTTGTGTCTACCTCCAAGGTAACACTTTTTCCTTCAAGATATTCTTCTCCGAAATGAGCCTCGAACTCTTTGACGCAAGCGACCACATATGTGGCCTATTGGGCGTTCGAAATTCTTTTCTCACAAAATGTAATTACTTCTGACTTGTTTCTCAACGTGAGAATTGTGTCTTTATCAGGCACTTAAACGTTTAAAGGTCTTTATACAAATATTATGTTCGGAGTGCAATGATGATGACCCGCAAATAACTCAATATACCAATATTACTGTCTTAATTTTAATGCAATTTTAATGCATTATTGAGACATGTATGGAGAATTAGCATAGGAGAGACACGAAGTATGCAAATAACGTCTGACGTTATGGACCAATCAAACAAGCCTTTCACAAATTCTCAGTTTGTGACGCGCGCGATTTGTGCAAAGAGGAACGATTTCTGCAACACCGTGACGCATGTGGAATATGCTGCTAGTTCTAGTATAACGAAAATGTAAAAAAAAAAAAGGAAAATTCGTTCGATCTCCACAGTTATTTATAATTTCTGTTGTTGACCTTCTGCCAAGCCATTCTCTTAAGCTGTCTGGTATCTTTTCTCTTTGCTTCCCTCTACCTCTTCGTCCCTCAATTGTCCCAGTTGTTACAATATATTCCAGCTGTGCCCTTCTCATTACACAGCCAAAAATGATGATTGTTGTTTTCCTAATATGAAGATTAGCTCTAAGTATATGGTGATAATATGTTAAACTATCTGAAAGGAAAATAAATATGTCACTTCCTGTAGTCCGGAGATTGGTCCAACATCGACTGGATTGAAATCACAAAGGCCAGCTAACGGAGCGGACACAGGTATATTAAATATTGGAAGGGTTCTAAAAATATGTGGATGTGTAATTCCCGTATATATATATATATATATATATATATATATATATATATATATATATATATTAATCACTACAGCATTTTGTTGTCAGTATTACGCCAGAGCCGTATTTCTATACTACACAAAACCTGGTGTACATGTAATGATGAGTGGATAAAAAAAAACCTGTAGATAGGGCTCAAAACAGACATGTCAAGATTTTTTTGAAAACAAATCAGACCATAATAGAATGAGATATACATGTAAGACAAACCCGGCTGTAACATCAGTAACCACAGCAACAACAACAGCAACAGCTAGCACATCATTACCTGCATTCTGTTCTCCACATCTCCCCACTGTTTGATCTGTCTCTCCTGGAAGCTCATGTCATCTTTCTTGATAGGGACATGGATTTCCGAGATATATGTTCTCTGTGTCATGGCTGACCGATCACGTGTCTATGAGGCAAAGTATATCACTCCCAGTTAGATGCCAATCTCAAAGTCACAGTCCAGTTTATGGTATCCAGTTACTTTCACCAAATTAGTCACTTAAATCCCAAGGAAAAAAACTGCAAAAGAGATACGAGATGTAAATAATAATAATAAAAGTATAGATTAGACACTATAGGCATGCAATATAATAAGATGGATTAGACACGATAAGTATGCATTATAATAACATGGATTAGACACTATAGGCATGCAATATAATAAATTGGATTAGACACGATAAATATGCATTATAATAACATGGATTAGACACTATAATTATGCATTATAATAACATGGATTAGACACTATAAATATGCATTATAATAACATGGATTAGACACTATAAGTATGCATTATAATAACATGGATTAGACACTATAAGTATGCATTATAATAACATGGATTAGACACTATAAGTATGCATTATAATAACATGGATTAGACACTTTAAGTAAAGTAAAGTAAAGAGCCCTGTCATACCAAATGGCGTATAGGTTAATTATTGTTAGTGACAATAATTTTTATAGACCTTTGGGACATGATTTTTGTGGTAATGTGACCGGTATTACGCCCGTGCCGATTTACTTTTCCAGAACAAAATCCGGTACCTATTTAAAGCTGGCTGTACCCGGAAGCCGTCGGCCTAAATCGAACTCGACCTCTTGCAATTTGTAGTCCAGTTCACTAACCACTGAGCTATGGCGGCTCCCAGACACTATTAGCATGCCATATAATAACATAGATTAGACACGATCAACAGAAACGTGGAATATTAAAAGAGTTTATGATTATTGCAAATTAAATATTATAGTTTATATTACATTACATTACATTACATTACATTATATTACATTACATTACATTGCATTACATTATATTATATTATATTATATTATATTATATTATATTATATTATATTATATTATATTATATTATATTACATTACATTACATTACATAACATTACATTCCATTATATTATATTATATTATATTATATTATATTATATTATATTATATTATATTATATTATATTATATTATATTATATTATATTATATTATATTACATTACAATACATTACATTACATTACATTACATTACATTACATTATATTATATTATATTATATTATATTATATTATATTATATTATATTATATTATATTATATTATATTATATTATATTATATTATATTATATTATATTATATTATATTATATTATATTATATTATATTATATTATATTATATTATATTATATTATATTATATTATATTATATTATATTATATTATATTATATTATTATAGTTTATGAGATAACAGAGCTCACATTACAATCAAAGATAGAAGAACTGGTCAGAGATTGACAGTGATATAGATGAGATAGTAACATTAAGAATTGGACTAATATCAGTGTATCATGAAGGAGATACAAGCAATATTAAAGATCGATAGCAGTCGACAACTGAACCAGTTATGGTACATGACATGACAGTCGACAACTGAACCAGTTATGGTACATGACATGACAGTCGACAACTGAACCAGTTATGGTACATGACATGACAGTCAACAACTGAACCAGTTATGGTACATGACATGACAGTCGACAACTGAACCAGTTATGGTACATGACATGACAGTCGACAACTGAACCAGTTATGGTACATGACATGACAGTCGACAACTGAACCAGTTATGGTACATGACATGAAAGCTGACAATATACAACCCAGCACTGATCAAACGAAGGCGACGTATTGGAGCCCATCTCCCCCCCCCCCCCCCCCCAATGTTTTGTTAGGAAAGGAGAAATTACACTACATGCGCACGCTCAAACCCCGAACAAAATAATTGAGTGTAGGCAAGAAGCAGATACACAAACATAATCAGCATTTGAATATGAACATTAACATTTTAAGATAGAGCTTCTTCTAATCAACTTAAATGTATAATGGATGAATCATGTACATTTTATATTTATGGAAAGACATAAGGTGAGAGAGAGAGAGAGAGAGAGAGAGAGAGAGAGAGAGAGAGAAAAGAGAGGGGGCGGGGGACGAATGGACGCAATTTGTCTATAAGAATTGTTGTGGGGTTAATGTATCGGATTTCCGGGTCAGTAATTTCCCAAAGGATTTGCCTCTGGTAGAATGATTTACGTGTATGCCGCTCTGTCGGATAAATGGGTACAGGCATCAAGATGCATAGAAATGTGAAGCTGGTGATGATAATGAAATATAAAAAAATGAAAAAGTGGTATGATAAAAGTTTTACATAGGTGAGAAACAAAACAAAAGTAGAACGACGTTTCGGCCAAGAAGACATTCAGCTGGAAAACAACCAACAGCATTAACATATATAAGGATATACTTGTTGGATAAAGCTGGGCTGCAAAAATAGTTGAAAGGGAGGATTGAAGAATGCGACCAGAAACATCTGAAATGTGGCGGTGATTAGTGAATACGCACCTAGTTGGGTATGTTCTGTCTGCTTTGGACCAATCATTGGGTTCACCAAGTGGTGAACTACTAAAAGTGATCTTAGAAGGGAAAATACCAGGTAAAAGATGCAGAGACAGATCATGACTAACATGGATGAGTAACATTAAAAGATGGACAAGTCAGCCTATGACAACCTGTCTCAAAGTAAGAGACAGAGCGGAATGCCGCTACATGTTAGACAACCTTAGATGCGGAGACGGCACTCAAGGATGATGATATATATATATATATATCACTACAATATCACAAAGGGTAACCGATTACAGGTTTGTGATCAGACCACATGACCGCTGTTTAATGTCGTAAAAGTCTCTAAACACGACATTTGTTGACATTAATTTCACAGGCTGGAGACATGTTTTAGCTTCGACATGAGTTTTTTTTATCGACGAGCCTATTACTTTAAGTGATGAACAAACACAGCAGGTTGGTGGAGGTAAATTGATTGAGTCATTACATGGGATTGAATAATCATGGTCAGAGGGTGGCTGCAGAACAAGGCACAATCGCATCAACGCCCGATCCGCCTCAGTCTTCCAAAAGTCCGCTCCACTTTGTGTAAGATCAAAGGTTCTTTTTTCGTCAGTGGATATATATATATATATATATATATATATATATATATATATATATATATAGATAGATAGATAGATAGATAGATAGATAGATAGATAGATAGACAGACAGACAGACAGACAGACAGACAGACAGACAGACAGACAGACAGACAGACAGACAGACAGACAGACAGACAGACAGACAGACAGACAGACAGATAGATAGATAGATAGATAGATAGATAGATAGATAGATAGATAGATAGATAGATAGATAGATAGATAGATAGATAGATAGATAGATAGATAGATAGATAAACATAAAAGAAATGGAGACAGAGGTGGTTAGTGTGTTCCAGACTTGGATTATTCTGTGAAAGGATGCAAAGAAAGAATTCGAAGAAAAAAATAACTCCGTCAAGTTTTCAGATCATCGTCATCATCATTGAGTGCCGTCTCCGCATCGAAGGTTGGCTACCACGGAGCATCAATTTGCTCTGTCTCTTGCTTTGATATTGTAGGTTGTCATAGGCGGACTTGTCCATCTTTTGACGTTACTCGTCCATGTTAGTCTTGGTCTGCTTCTGCCTCTTTCAGAGCATAGGGAATATATTGTAATTGCCCATATTTTTTGTGACCATAAGCATCACACTTATAGTGACCTGGTCAGCTTCACACCAGGTCGTGCTCTTCTCTCGTGGGAAACGAAAAATAATTCAGGTATCTGTTTAAAGTTGGGTGAACAAAGAAGCCGAGATAATGAGCTCGACCTCTTGCCCACAGTGACCATCTCACTAACCTTCGCTCTATCTAGTCTTCGTGCAGAATGCACACTGGGTAGATTTATTTGTGTTGTCCTATAACCGGACCTTAGCCGCGATAGCTCAGTGGTTAGTGAACTGGACTACAAAGGACAAGAGGTAGGGTTCGATCCCAACCCGACGGGTTCCGGGTTCACCCAGCCTTTAATGGGTACTCGATTTTTTTCTGGGAAAGTAAAGCGGCACGGGCGTAATACCGACCAAATTACCCCAAAAATCATGTGCCGAAGGTCTGTAAAATTTATGGTCACTAACACCATTTTCCCTATACGCCGGCACGTGGCATGACGGGGGCTCTTTACTTTAACTATAACCGGACCTTACAGACTTCGGCCTAAAATGTGACCAAAGAAATAAGAAAAGTACACGCTATACCACGTGACCACTATAACTGGCATTGTTCCAAGTTCTCAGAAATAACAACGCCCTACTCCCTGTCTCAACAAAAATGAGGTATTTGCCGTAAAGAAAACGTGTTTATATTTATTTACTAATGAAACACCGAGGAACACAATAATATACAGCCTACCTCCAGTGTGTGTTGTGTATTTATCTCCCTTTGTTCAGAATGTCAATTCGCTTTGATGACGCACGTGACCGAGTATTTGGTCCGTGCTAAGAAAACAAATAAAATATGTAACATCGTCTCCAGAGGAACAACAGGTGAGGATTTGTCTTGTCCGGGAATGAAAACACAGATCATAGGTAGACACAGACAGAGGTAATCACCAAACACCACGGCGTCCCAAAATCCCTTTCGCAAAAAGGCACCGATATCTTCATTCAGAAGAATGGATATACTATGTAGGTGTTTGTGTGTGTGAGCGCGTGTGTGTGCACGCGTGCTTATGTGTGTGTGTGCGCGCGCGAGCATGTGTGCGTGTGTACTAGCTTTATTCCGGTGTTGTCAAAGTGACAAACGTGGAGGACCTCATTCGCACAGATCTCACATCTACACGCTGCTCAAACAACGTAGTCTACTCTGGCTTGACCATTTACACCGTATGAAAGATACCATACCAAAATCGTATGATGGTCATCAGCAGGAACAAACATACAACACACATAAGAGATAGGTATTAAAAAAAAAATAAATAAATGATTAAAAAATAATAAGAAGATGGAACTAAAATGAGAAATAAAAATAAAATAAAATGTCTTCGCTGTATATCTTCCTTCTAGCCACATGGCAGTAAACAGGGCCCATGTTGTTTGTACTTCTCATTCTATTTTAGAAATTCGTCTTATTTTACAAATTATTAATTATTTTGCATTTAAATACCTATCTCTTGTGTACTGGCAAAATAAAAGGAAAGAGAGATCGCGGACGACAAAGAGAGAAAATACTGGATAGCTTGGTGTCATGGCATGGAAAACAAACAACAACAGAACTGATACGATGCACTGTGGATAGAAGATTGTGGAGGGACATGATCACCTATGCCAACCGGTATGGCACATGATGATGATGATCTCTTGTGTGTGCTGTTTGTTCCTGCTGAAGGCCTATAGAGCTGAAACGTTGTTCTAATTTGTGTTGTCCACTAATTACGCAAAACTTTAACTATACTGTTTTTTTATGTATTGTTTTTCCTTTCTCCACATAATCAGCTTTACTGCAGCTTCGCATTTTTACGCATTTCTCTGCCTTGACCCCAGAGTTTGCAAAGTTGAAAACGTCACAGGCTTTCGGTGATTTCAGGATTCGAGGCAAATAGTAATAAATGAATATAATTATGGAGGAAAACTTCCGAAACAATTGATCAGCGAATCATTTCAGTTGAAGTGATGTGTTTACAAAACTCGGAAATAGATTTCTGGAGTCTTTTATCATATTTTAGTAAAATTATAGATAGTTGTAGATTAACTCATTACCTTAATTTAATTACATTTCATTTTCCTCTCTTTATTATCACGTTTGAAACATCTTTTATATACACAGTTTCAGAGCGGTGTGGGCAAAGTGACGTCATATAGTCGCAAAATTGGAAACGTCACGCTAGTTGGGGTGTTTTCTGATATTATTTTCTGTACGCATGTCATCTCTATAGTTGGCTGTGACACAAAACAAGTGTCTCGGGAAGGTAATGATAAATTCGGTTGACATTAAAATAATGGGAAGTGTATTTAAAATAATTTAAATTCACATGAACTGCTTTTCTCAATAGTTCCATTCACATCTTTCCTTATTTACTTGCTCTGTACCTGTTGTTCCTTCATTCCTTACTTACTTGCTCTGTACCTGTTGTTCCTTCATTCCTTATTTACTTGCTCTGTACCTGTTGTTCCTTCATTCCTTATTTACTTGCTCTGTACATGTTGTTTCTTCATTCCTTATTTACTTGCTCTGTACATGTTGTTTCTTCATTCCTTATTTACCTTCCCCGTACCTGTTATTCCTTCATTCGTTATCTCCCGATATTTTTGCTCAGACCTTTTATCAATGCTTTTATTTTTTAGAAATGTCTCTGACGTTAATTTATTCTAGTTGTTATTGCTATCTTTATATCATTTTTGTAACATTTACATAACATAGCAGCAGAGGCCAACAGAAGAGCAAAAGACTGTAAATTGCATCTTCCATCGACGCTGAACGGCAAATGAGGAAGGTAAGAAGAAGATTCTCTGTCTATTATCTGTGCACATGTTCTTGCAAATCAAACAATGGCCTACTCTTTGTCGTCTGATGACTAACAGGAATCGCGAGACAAGCCAACAACACAAAAATCGAACTCTGCTTGATTGCCTTAGCCACCACATCCATTGATTCTGGCAGAAATTGGACAGGAAATCAATAACGTGACACATGTCTTTGTAGCACGATTTGATGGAGATGAAATTTAACGAAATAAAACAAGTACGAGTACAAATGTTACGACGGGTAACGTTAAAATCAAAACCAATAAACATGTGATCAACGGTATCTCTAATCTTATTTATGGCGGGATATATTGCATAATGTACGGATACATTCTTCATTCCAACTTTGTGCTGTCAATGCAAGTCCTGGACCATAGATGCAAAAAAACAATAGGAAAAATAACCTCGATTGAGAGGAAATGTGTTAGATGAATGACAGGAAATAGCCTGAAAGATTGGATCAGAAATGATGGACTGGAAACAAGCTAGGAATAGCCCCCGCCATAGAATATATTAAGAAACAACAGATACAATGGTTTGGCCACGTGATATGGCAGATATATAAAAAGAAAACTACACAGCGTTCAATAAACATAGCGAGAACACCAGAACCAAGGGCCGACCACGAAAACGATGGATTGATTGAACATTAGAAACACATGGAAACGTATCAGCAGCAGAGGCGAACAGAAGAGCAAAAGACCGTTCATTGTATCTCCCATCAATGCTGAGAGGCAAATGAAAAGGAAAGAAGAAGAAGAAGAAGATGGATAGTTAACAAGATGGACACGGGAGCATTGAACTCGACAGGGAAATCGTTCAAAAGATCCATAAATCGACACACAACAGGACAGTATGAGGGAATGAAAGATTATGATCAAGTGATTGTGTCGGCACCACAGAGGTTTCAAAGGGACTAAAGGACCGGGTCGGCAGGAATAATGAACATAATACAATATGGACAGAATAAATAAGATGTTTTTTTTATTGTCGGGCCATATTTTCATCTCTTGTACCGTTTGCTTTCTGATTTCATAATTTCTGCTTTGAATGTTGCTGAATATTTCTTATAAATGTTCTCCGTGCGCAACTATCTGTCTGTGATAGGAAACGTTACATCCCACATAATTCTTCCAATAACTATAGAGAGTTCTCTTCACTAGAATTGTAGACAGATATGGGACCAGAGTGGGAGTCGAGATAGCTCAGTGGTTAGTGAACCGGACTACAAAAGACAAGAAGTAGGGTTCGATCCCAACCAACGGCTCCGGGTTCACCCAGGCTTAAATGCGTACCAGATTTTTTTCTTAGAAAGTAAGTTGGCACGGGCGTAATACCGACCACATTACCCCCAAAATCATGTTCTGAAGGTTTGTAAATTTATGGTCACTAACACTAACACCACACTACGCCACTTGGCGTGACGGGGGCTCTTCACTTTTCTACTTTTATGAGACCAGAGTACACGGAAGGCAAACGAAACTATGGCCGATAATCCGGTTTGAATTGACGGAATTCTGATATTCAATATTGGGCATATGGATCTTATTAATCTAGAAAGTAAGAAAGGCAATCAACCAATGGCAGTGACACCACAAATAAGGGAAAAAAAGCCGGCGCCTTACAGATAACTCTTGGTGAACTCTGATAGAAATTTTTTTTTTTAATCCATGCACGAGAAAGTCGGAGGCATTGGGTCGAAACCAGCTAATGGTCCAATAAGAATATAATTTCTAAGCGTTAAACCATAACTCCGTGCAAGTCTGTTGAGAATGTCAACACAACTACAGTTATCATCATCATCATCATCAACATCATAATCATCATCATCATAATCATCATCATCATCATCATCATCATCATCATCATCATCATCATCAACAGCATCATTACAGTCGTCACCACTATCATCAGCGCCATTATCATTATTATAATCATCCCCATTATACCCACCACAAAAGCCATTATTATTAGGATCATCATCCTCATCATCTACCAACCACAACTGCTCCTTTACTACAAATACAAAACCATCATCTTGTGCCCTGCCGACAACCCACGTTTTCTCAACCACCTGTTTTTGTCCCCCTTCCCGAGTTGTTAACTACCATATTTTCTGCCAACCACGCCAACTAAGTCAACCACGCCAGCAACGCCAACTAAGTCAACCACGCCAGCCACGCCAACTAAGTCAGCCACGCCAACTGTCAGCCACGCCAACTAAGTCAGCCACGCCAACTAAGTCAGCCACGCCGACTAAGTCAGCCACGCCAACTAAGTCAGCCACGCCAACTAAGTCAACCACGCCAGCCACACCAACTAAGTCAGCCACGCCAGCCACGCCAACTAAGTCAAACACGCCAACTAAGTCAGCCACGCCAGCCACGCCAACTAAGTCAAACACGCCAGCCACGCCAACTAAGTCAACCACGCCAACTAAGTCAACCACGCCAACTAAGTCAACCACGCCAACTAAGTCAACCACGCCAACTAAGTCAACCACGCCAACTAAGTCAACCACGCCAACAAAGTCAACCACGCCAGCTAAGTCAACCACGCCAGCCAGGCCAACTAAGTCAATCACGGCAGCCACGCCAACTAAGTCAACCACGCAAACTAAGTGAACCACGCCAATTAAGTCAATCACGCCAACTAAGTCAACCACGCCAACTAAGTCAGCCACGCCAACTAAGTAAGCCACGCCAGTCATGCCAACTAAGTCAGCCACGCCAACTAAGTAAGCCACGCCAGTCATGCCAACTAAGTCAGCCACGCCAACTAAGTCAACCACGCCAACTAAGTCAACCACGCCAACTAAGTCAACCACGCCAACTAAGTCAGCCACGCCAACTAAGTCAACCACGCCAACTAAGTCAACCCACGCCAACTAAGTCAGCCACGCCAACTAAGTCAGCCACGCCAACTAAGTCACCACGCCAACTAAGTCAACCACGCCAACTAAGTCAACCACGCCAACTAAGTCAACCACGCCAACTAAGTCAGCCACGCCAACTAAGTCAGCCACGCCAACTAAGTCAACCACGCCAACTAAGTCAACCACGCCAACTAAGTCAGCCACGCCAACTAAGTAAGCCACGCCAGTCATGCCAACTAAGTCAGCCACGCCAACTAAGTCAACCACGCCAACTAAGTCAGCCACGCCAACTAAGTCAACCACGCCAACTAAGTCAGCCACGCCAACTAAGTCAACCACGCCAACTAAGTCAGCCACGCCAACTAAGTCAACCACGCCAACTAAGTCAGCCACGCCAACTAAGTCAACCACGCCAACTAAGTCAGCCACGCCAGTCATGCCAACTAAGTCAACCACGCCAACTAAGTCAGCCACGCCAGTCATGCCAACTAAGTCAACCACGCCAACTAAGTCAGCCACGCCAACTAAGTCAGCCACGCCAACTAAGTAAGCCACGCCAGTCATGCCAACTAAGTCAACCAGTCATGCCAACTAAGTCAGCCACGCCAGTCATGCCAACTAAGTCAACCACGCCAACTAAGTCAGCCACGCCAACTAAGTCAGCCACGCCAACTAAGTAAGCCACGCCAGTCATGCCAACTAAGTCAGCCACGCCAGTCATGCCAACTAAGTCAACCACGCCAACTAAGTAAGCCACGCCAGTCATGCCAACTAAGTCAACCACGCCAACTAAGTCAGCCACGCCAACTAAGTCAACCACGTCAGCCACGCCAACTAAGTCAGCCACGCCAACTAAGTCAACCACGCCAACTAAGTCAGCCACGCCAACTAAGTCAACCACACCAACTAAGTCAACCACGCCAGCCAGGCCAACTATGTCAGCCACGCCAATTAAGTCAGCCACGCCAGCCACGCCAACTAAGTCAACCACGTCAGCCACGCCAACTAAGTCAGCCACGCCAACTAATAATGTAACATCAGGTCCAAAAATCTATGATTTCTGTCTTCCTCTCTTTTTCTTTTCCTTTTATCGCGTGGGTCTCCAGAATGAAAACTCACGTACTGGGATGATTAATGCACCAATTACCGTCACCACTTTTTAGCAGAACGCTGGGTGGAATGAAAGATGGAAATGAACGATAACGGATTGGATTTTTACATGGAATTAGATGTGGAAACAAGAAATACAGGTAGCAGAAATACACACATACAGTTATATATATATATATATATATATATATATATATATATATATATATATATATATATATATACATTACCTGTGTTTAGAGCGATGAGATCAGAAACGAAGGACTGAGAAATAAGACATGAATAATTCCTGCAATAGGTTATGTGAAGACACAACACATAAAATGGTTCGACCACGTGATAAGACAGAGAGACAAAAACAACACGAGTCTGCAATAAACGTTGCGAGAGCACTAGATCCAAAAGGGCCGATCACGAAAAAGAGGGATCAATGGAATATTAGAGACACTAGAAAACATAACAGCAAGAGAGGCCAATAGAATAGCAAATGATAGAAAATTATGTCTCCCCTCGACGCTGAAAGGCAAATAAGGAAGAAAGAATAAGATATATATATTTGAGAGAAACGAACAAACAGATTTATTCTTCTTCTGCGAACCATGGCTCATTCAGACTAGGACTCCGGACTCTCTCATGAAGGCAGCTGTCTGTTTCAGTGATTCGGTTGCCCCGTATAGTTTCTCTTCCGGGAGGTGGGTGTGGGCCACATTGTCTTGCTCAGGAAGCAGGCCTGTGTACTGGAGACAATCCTATAGAACGTGTTTTGTTGTCATGTTATCCAAGGTACAAAGGCATTGGCTGGTAGTTCCAATTTTGAGTTTGGTGAACATGTGGTTTCCCATTCTGTTGTGGCCAGTGCAGGCCAGTGTGTAGCCGAAGTATGATGACTTTATCCCTCCTTGATAGATGGAAGTATCCGACCTTCTTGTTATACTTTGAGTGTTCTTGTTTTCATTTTTCACGATACTGGCCGTTGATAATGGTTTTGGCTTCATCGTAGCTGACCAGATGGTTTTCTTGTGATAATCCCCCTCCCTCATTAGCTAATTTGGCTGCGCATTAGTTTCCTTGTGTATGACAGTGTGATGGTATCTTCTGGATGGCCACTCTCTATAAGTTATTGCACAATTGGTCTAGGGTTGTTCTCAAATCATCTAGCTCGCTGTTCCAGGATTTTTTAAAAGAGCTGTTAGGACTTACAGTGGTCGGTTAGTATCACCAATTTCTTGCGAACGTTAAATGTGTATTGAGTAGCCAGTTTGCAATATCTTTGATGGCTTCAGTGTCTGCTGTATCATTGTTTGAGAATTTCCCAGTAGCTATTGACTTGGTGATCTATTCCTGGTTATTCAGCCTCAAGAACACATCTTCTCCTCCATTTATGGTGTCATATCTAGCAGAGCTATTCGTGTATATGTGAGTCCAGGAGTCCTGAGGGTCGTTATCGTTTATGTTTTTCTGCAATGTGATTTCTCTCTGTGTCTGTTTGGGTGCCTTTCTTCATAATTCATATTATGTCTTTCTTAGATTCTGGTATTTGACATTTCCCCAGGGGAATCATACAGAATGGGCATATGGTTTTTGGCATTGTTTCGGACAGTACTGGATCGTTAGTTGTCAATTATTCGGAGGTTGCCGTGAAGTTGATCCTCTTTAGTCTTCCTTTTTCAAAGCTGATTATTCTTTAGTGAAACAGATGTATGCATAGGTAGAGAGATAAACATATAGATAGATGCATGGGCAGAGAGATAAACAGATAGATAGATGCATGGGCAGAGAGATAAACAGATAGATAGATGTATGTGCAGACGGACGGACTGACTGACTCTTGAACGTATAGAAAGACTGATTGACATACAGTCAGACAGATAAGTAGACATGCAGACAAACAAACAGAGAGCGACAGAGAGACATACAGACAGGTAGACAGGTAGACAGATAAACAGATAGATCGATAGATAGATAGATAGATTGATAGATAGATAGATAGATAGATAGATAGATAGATAGATAGATAGATAGATAGATAGATAGATAGATAGATAGATAGATAGATAGATAGATAGATAGATAGATAGATAGATAGATAGATAGATAGATAGATAGATAGATAGATAGATAGATAGATAGATAGATAGATAGATAGATAGATAGATAGATAGATAGATAGATAGATAGATAGATAGATAGATAGATAGATAGATAGATAGATAGGTAGGTAGGTAAGTAGGTAGGTAGGTAGGTAGGTAGACAGACAGACAGACAGACAGACAGACAGACAGATAGATAGACAGACAGACAGACAGACAGACAGACAGACAGACAGACAGACAGACAGACAGACAGACAGACAGACAGACAGACAGATAGATAGATAGATAGATAGATAGATAGATAGATAGATAGATAGATAGATAGATAGATAGATAGATAGATAGATAGATAGATAGATAGGTAGGTAGGTAGATAGGTAGGTAGGTAGGTAGGTAGGTCGACAGACAGACATACAGACAGACAGACAGACAGACAGACAGACAGACAGATAGATAGATAGATAGATAGATAGATAGATAGATAGATAGATAGATAGATAGATAGACAGATAGATAGATAGATAGATAGATAGATAGATAGATAGATAGATAGATAGATAGATAGATAGATAGATAGATAGATAGATAGATTGATAGATAGATAGATAGATAGATAGATAGATAGATAGATAGATAGATAGATAGATAGATAGATAGATAGATAGATAGATAGATAGATAGATAGATAGATAGATAGATAGATAGATAGATAGATAGATAGATAGATAGATAGATAGATAGATAGATAGATAGATAGATAGATAGATAGATAGATAGATAGATAGATAGATAGATAGATAGATAGATAGATAGATAGATAGATAGATAGATAGATAGATAGATAGATAGATAGATAGATAGATAGATAGATAGATAGATAGATAGATAGATAGATAGATAGATAGATAGATAGATAGATAGATAGATAGATAGATAGATAGATAGATAGATAGATAGATAGATAGATATAGATAGATAGATGGCTTACTGACAGACATATATGCGTTCTACACAATCTGATGTCTATCTAAGCAATCAAAAGCACAGGAGCTCATCGAATCGTATCCTATTATATCAGCAACGCATATGACGTAATCGAAATTCCCAAGTAAGCCACAGACTGTGCCCAAATTCGATTTATCGATTGTTACTTCTTTACAAGCCATTTACACTTTCCGCTTCAACATATTTCTAGATAAACGGAACGATTACAAAATAACACAACTACTCACATAATTGCTAATATCCACATATTAAACCATGAAAACGCAAATGTAAATCTACACAACCGACAAGCAAAGAGACTAAACTAATCTATCCAGTTTGTCCAACGCTCTCTATGTAACAACTCTCTCAACAAACGAATAAACTAGAGGCGTAGATAAGCGTTATACCAGTAAAATCGTTGTAACAGCTTGGCGCATGCCTGCCCGATGTAGACGGCGCTTCTGTGCATGTGACTGAATGTTATCTGTGTTGATATGAAACTGAGCATGTTTTTAATCTGGTAACTGCATATTTTGCATGAGACGTGAAGTGAAAGAAAAAAAAATATAACGAGGGATAAGCAAGAAATATACAGACAAAGAAGGTAGACAGACACTCACACCAACGGGCAGAAAGACAGACAGACACTCACACCAACAGGCAGAAAGGTAGACAGACATTCACACAAACAAGCAGAAAGGCATACAGACATAAAGTGATGGGCAAAGATAAAGTATATCATTTTCGTGTGGAAGAGAGGAGAAAAAGGTAAGAGCAAAGATAGATTTATTGAATGATGACAGTCACGTGTTAATATTTATTTTGCACAAAATAGAAACTGTAAAATGATTGCGAGCTTGGGGAGGGAGAAATTGACAGACTTATTAAATGCAAAAATGAGGTACAGTATCGAGCAATCGATAGACATACATAGACGAGACTATTCTATATTTATTGTACATACTAAACAGAACCAAATCTGACATATGAAAGTGGCAAAACAAATGAAAAGACGATTAGAGGTCACAGAGATGGGATTTCTCAGAAGAATATTGAAAGTTCCCTGGACAGCTAAAAAGACCAACGATTAAATTTTCGAAGAGGCCAGCACAAAAAGGAAGCCCCCAAGATACACCAAAAAGAAACAATCAACATTTTTCGGGCACATGAGAAGAGGAAAGTTGGAATATTAGGTTACAACAGGCAAAATACAGGGAAAAAGAGAGGTCGCAGACGACAAAGAGATAAGATACTAGTTAGCTTGGTGTCATGGCAAGGAAAACAGTCAACAACAAAATTGATACGATGCACGGTAGATAGAGGACGATGGAAGGACATGATCGCCTACGCCAACCGGTACGGCACATGATGATAATGACAATCTAACTATAACTGCCTTCTTCCAGATACAAAGTCACACGCTAATTTCGTCATGATGAAGTGTGTGGTCTAAAGAACCTACCAAGAACTCACCCAACACGTTTCCCAAGAATGAAAAACACTTTCAGCCTTGTTCTCTTACAAAATAATCGTGAAAGCTACCCCGACATTGGATGTCGGTGTTCTCGGCCCAGGGAATTCGATCGTAAACAAAATAGCGGAAAGCCAAAAACTTAAATTCTTGGCAGGCCAATATGGCTCTTTTTGCTTTTCTATTTAAAAAGTCATGCTTTATTGAAGCCAAATTATATGCGGTTGAAAATCTTTTCTGGCACAACGTTTCATTTAGTACAGTGGTTCCTAAATTGTGCGCCCATGCCCCAGGGCCACCGCACCGTCATATCTTGGCAAGGACGCCGCGACGAAGATATTATGCCTTTTGAGTGGTTAGAAATCATAATATGGCAACATACACATACGCTTTATATATTGTTAGTACATACAGCGATTTTTTGGTTGGTAATAATTTAAAAAAAACCAGGCATTCAACTGGTTAGAGTCACAAGACTACACACACGCCTGTATACTGAGTGATTCGATGAGCATGATAAAAAATGTTGAGGCGGGCTCTGTACGCATGCAATGGTTAGAGTCATTACGGAAGTCAAAAATACGTAAGATCACATTTGTCAATGTTCCTGGACATGCGGGAGTACGGGAAATGAAAGAGCGGACAGGTTGGCTAGATGCGCTGTCGTTGAGGACAGGCAACCAATGGATCGGGCGTACGTCATCAATGCCCTCCGAGATGTGGGAAGAGCACAGGACTTCAACAAGCACAGATCCACGTCACTTCTTCGGATGAAAAAGATGGGAGTTAAGATGGGCACAGCCAGAAACGAGAAACTTAGAGGCAGTGTAAGAAGACTTATCAACCAACACAGAACTGGAGTCGTCAGTCGCTGGACACTGCGAGACTTGCTGAGGAGGGGATCTGAGCACCTATGGACATGTTTGGAGTGCAATGATGATGACCCGTAAATAACTTAATAAAAAAAAACCCATCTTTTTATACCAAAAAAAAAAAAAAAAAAAAAAAAAAAAAATTCTTAAAACAAAATTAAATTATGTAGTTTCTGAGTACTTGAAATGATTAATTGTGTGTTTGTGTGCAATTGAAATAATTAATTGTGTGTTTGTGTGGAATTGAACTGATTAATTGTGTGTTGTGTGGAATTGAATTGATTAATTGTGTGTTTGTGTGAAATTGAATTGATTAATTGTGTGTTTGTGTGAAATTGAATTGATTAATTGTGTGTTTGTGTGAAATTGAATTGATCAATTGTATCTTTGTGTGGAAGGGAAATAATTAATTGTGTGTTTGTGTGAAATTGAATTGATTTATTGTGTCTTTGTGTGGAAGTGAAATAATTAATTGTGTGTTTGTGTGGAATTGAAATGTTTAATTGTGTGTTTGTGAGAAACATAAATAATTAATTTTGTTGTTTGTGTGGAACTGAAATGATTAAATGTGTGTTTGTGTGGAATTATGACAATAACATTGGTAAACATAAATACGGCGCTTATGTGCGTATGTGTGTTTATGTTAAATGAAATCCATATTTTAATCTTTATTGTTACCGAACTTCATTTCTGTACCTATGGCAGTACACTATCTGAACATAAATACAAGAATGAGAGCTTACCCGACTTAGATTATCATAGTTGCTAAGCGTTCGCCCTCAGTACATGATTAAGGAGGAAAGAGAGGCGCTAGATTCACCAGCGTTAGAACCACTGGTTTAGTATAATGTATTTCCCAGTTTGAAAACAGAACAATCTGTTTACTGTTTGTGTATTTCCGTGAAAGAATTTAGTTCCAGGGCTGTTGAAGTAACTTTTCAATCTTCCTGGCACTTAGGTCTGGTATTTCTCATTTCATTATCCAATTTTCTATTCATTCGTTCACACTGAGTAAAGATAAACATGTCTCATTAACATTAATAAACAATGAACAGAGCGATAATTAAACATGACAACACAAACCTGTTTGTAAAATATGACTCTAATAAGTAAATGGGCGTACCCCGTCACGCCTTCTGGTGTTTAGGGAATACGGTATTAGTACACATACCTTTTTTTTTTGTTGTTTACCTTCGGCATATTGTTTGTGTGGGTCATCTTGATGGCACTATGCAAGCGCCATCTTTCTTCTCTTCAGGAAAACAAAATATCTGGAATCAGTCCCAGAGATAACGGCAGAATTGAAGAACTGAGAAAAAAAAAGATAAGAATACCACACCCCCCCCCCCAACCTCCCCATTATAGAATATATAAAGAAAGAACAGATACAATGGTTTGGCATGTGACAAGTCAGAAAGATCAAAAAACAAAAAAACAAAACCTTTAATAAACGTTGCGAAAATACCAGACCCAAGGGCCGACTACGAAAAAGATGGATTGATGGACTATTAGAAACACTAGGAGACATAACAGAAGTAGAGGGGAACAGAAGAGCAAAAGACCATAAATTGTATTTCCCATCAACGCTGAAAGGTAAATGAGGAAAGAAATAAGAAGGAGAACAATTGGTGAACTTAATCAGCTACTCGTGAGCCGCTCATTGGTGAAGCTTAACCTACGCCCTGCTACTGCGGCTCCCTACAAGCTACAAGATAGCACATCCGAACCCTCCTTTCAGAAGGGTGAGAGTTCGTTTCTCCAGAAATTTTTGTGTTAAGATTTACCATCTGGTAAGAAGAAAGAATCTCTCAAAACTCTCGAGTGTTGCATCAATGTTACCATAAACATATACTTGGCTCCTGTCAACTTTCTGTTTCTACCGTCTATCTTTCCAAGAAAAAAAACACGCCATTATCCTATTCAGATAAGTAGCCAAGAAGTCAGCCTGCCCGACCTCTTTTCAGTAAATAAGTTAACCAAATGTTGCTTTACCCTATGGTAAAGCAACATGAGCATGTTGCTTTACCATAGATACACTGAAGATATATATATATATATATATATATATATATATATATATATATATATATATATATATATAAAGTGTATTGTAACAACTGGAAAAATTGAGGGACGAAGAGATAGAGGGAAGCCAAGAGAAAAAATACCAGACAGCTTAAGAGAATGGCTTGGCAGAAGGTCAACAACGGAAATGATAAATAACTGTCGAGATCGAAAGTTGTGGAGGGGCATGATCACCTACGCCAGCAGGCCCGGTACTTGATGATGATGATATAAAGTGTCGAAAAAAACATAGATATTACAAGCAAAAGAACATTCACTTGGAATATTGTCAGTTACTATAAGTTTAAATTGACAGGAGCACTCTCAGTTATCAATATCATCGATTATTTTTACCATTGACAATAAGGGAATCAGGTGGAGGAGTGGATTAAAATGTGTCACTTCCTGTCACTAATTGTAGCCTGACTTCCGGTTGGTGCGGCCAAATTAGGTTTGAGACTGGTATTTTTGCTTGTGTGTGTGTTAAAGTGCTTCTTTCTTTTCTGGATTTTCATTTGGGGAGTCTGCGTTGGTCCGGTTGCATTCCCATGACCACAAAGTGGACATGTTTTTGGCACCAGCGCGCGGAGATTTGTGCCGCAGAAGACTAACCGGTAAATGAAATAGAGCTGTACACAGCCCCGGCTTTGATCTGCGTTCAACTGCAAATTTGCTACCTGTTGGGCTACGGTTGGGTCGAGTGTTTCATTGAAGCGGTGGCCTGCCTTCATTTGTTGGGACAGCGATTCTTGGGGCACGCTCGCTAACCACAAAGTCTACACGGACTCGACGCAGGCGCATGAAGGTCGTACTTCTCCAACGACCGTTACAGCGACTCGGAAGTATGCATCATGAACTGCGCACCTTTTTCAGAAAGCGACACGTTCACTAGAAACAGTATAAACGATCACGAAGAACACAACGTTTCTTGCTGGAACTGGGACGTACTAGATATGGGAATGCTCCCCATGCAGTGACGCAAATCCGTTTTAAAGTCTAAAGACTGATTGTAACCTACATAATAGCTTTGGGAAGTTCTATGTTATATGTGATATCTGAAAGGCTGATTCAATGAGAAACTTTTTTCTTACCGTAGAGTGTTCAGTGTAGAGTGAGAGTAATTCGTCTACATCAGTGACACGTACTTTTACCTTAAACGGAATGGAATTATGGAGTAACTAAACTGAATGGAGTTATGGAGTAACTAAATGGAATGAAATTATGGAGTAACTAAACGGAATGAAATTATGGAGTGACTAAACGGAATGGAGTTATGGAGTAACTAAATGGAATGAAATTATGGAGTAACTAAACGGAATGAAATTATGGAGTAACTAAACGGAATGAAATTATGGAGTGACTAAACGGAATGGAGTTATGGAGTAACTAAATGGAATGAAATTATGGAGTAACTAAACGGAATGAAATTATGGAGTAACTAAACGGAATGAAATTATGGAGTAACTAAACGGAATGGAGTTATGGAGTAACTAAATGGAATGAAATTATGGAGTAACTAAACGGAATGAAATTATGGAGTAACTAAACGGAATGAAATTATGGAGTAACTAAACGGAATGAAATTATGGAGTTATGGAGTAACTAAACGGAATGAAATTATGGAGTAACTAAACGGAATGAAATTATGGAGTAACTAAACGGAATGAAATTATGGAGTAACTAAACGGAATGAAATTATGGAGTAACTAAACGGAATGAAATTATGGAGTGACTAAACGGAATGAAATTATGGAGTAACTAAACGGAATGAAATTATGGAGTAGCTAAACGGAATGGAGTTATGGAGTAACTAAATGGAATGAAATTATGGAGTAACTAAACGGAATGAAATTATGGAGTAACTAAATGGAATGAAATTATGGAGTAACTAAACGGAATGAAATTATGGAGTAACTAAACGGAATGAAATTATGGAGTAGCTAAACAGAATGGAGTTATGGAGTAACTAAATGGAATGAAATTATGGAGTAACTAAATGGAATGAAATTATGGAGTAACTAAACGGAATGAAATTATGGAGTGACTAAACGGAATGAAATTATGGAGTAACTAAACGGAATGAAATTATGGAGTAACTAAACGGAATGAAATTATGGAGTAACTAAACGGAATGAAATTATGGAGTAACTAAACGGAATGAAATTATGGAGTAACTAAACGGAATGAAATTATGGAGTAACTAAACGGAATGAAATTATGGAGTAACTAAACGGAATGAAATTATGGAGTATTTAAACGGAATGAAACTATGGAGTATCTAAATGGAATGAAATTATGGAGTAACTAAACGGAATGAAATTATGGAGTAGCTAAACGGAATGAAATTATGGAGTAGCTAAACGGAATGAAACTATGGAGTATCTAAATGGAATGAAATTATGGAGTAATTAAAAGGAATTTCAAATGAGGACGTAATCCCTAGTTTAGCGTCACTAATGTAGATCAATGCTAACTGAAACAAATAAGGAAAATTAACTTCATTGAACACGTACCAATAAGCTTGGCATAACAATTATGTAACATTAGCGACCGATTTTAAAGTGAAGCAGGGAAGACAAATACAAAATTTCACGAACATAGTCCATTGTTGACAAGACATGGGAAGAGGGAGAGAGGGGGGATGAAAGGCATCCGAAACGTTAAGAGAATAGTGCTATGAGAATAGTGCTATGAGAATAGTGCTATGAGAATAGTGCTATGAGAATAGTGGCTGTTGAACAATTTAGTGATCCACGTCACAAGTGAAGACATCTAATAATGATTATTTCAGCAATTGTGGGGCTCAATTCTTTCCCCAGGACAGTATAACAGAATGGAGACCACAAAACACTTCAGCAAATGAGAAACGCAGAAAAGAAAGGTGAAAAGAGTAATGACAAAAGAATGTTGAGGAGGTAGAATTGAAGGTTACTTCTCCACAGGTAGCAGATGTAAGGTGGAAGAAATAAAACACAAGGCGCAGTAAGTGTGTAGGTAAATACCACCAGCAGTAACCAACGGTCGCTTGAGGTATGTCTCTCAGTAAGACAACGAGTGCTCCGATAAATCTCCGAACACGAGCTGACGGTCGAGATTAAGAAATGGAAACTGCTCTGGCAGACCTCGTTTGGTAAGGATAATTAATTCCAGAAGCTGGAATCAAGTGAGACACGTGATTGTATAGAGATACAGAGGAATGTTGGGGGCAAAAACAGTATACAGTCACTGGTCACTGTAGGAACTATGAAATAACTAAACTTAGAAGAAAAAGTAACTGAAATAATTAATTTGACTTGTCGAAAAAATGTAGTAAACATATTAAATTAAAAGACAGCAAATAAATGAAAATTAATATAGAAAAATGTTTGATAAAATATATTATTTAAGTACACTACAACACGACAAAAACTTACAATAAGTTACTATTTATATTTTTAAGTAGCTTCTTTTAAACAAGTAAAAGGAGAAAGTAAGAGAATTATAAAGAAAAAGCGATTTTAAATGAACTTTTGAATGAAAATAAAACAAAAATTAATAGAAAGTTAAGGACACAGGAAAGAATAAAATGCAATAAAAAGAAGCGTAGTAGTGTTCAAAGGAAAAGAAGAAAGAGATAAAAATAGAAAACAGAGCAAATACAAATATATTTAAAAAAAAAACAGAAATGAAGAGAACACTAAAAGAAATAATTAGATGAGGCAAAATAAAATAAATAATGAGAAAACGAGAAAGCAGACAAAGAGAGCGAGAAAGAGAGGGAGATAGTGAGAGAGAGAGTTTAATAGTTGGACTGGTAGTAATAGTGGTAGTATTAGTCGTTGTTGTGATGGTGGTGGTAGTAGTAGTAATAGTAGTAGAAGAAGAAGAAGTGATAGTAGAAAGAAGAAGTAATGGGGGCAGTAATAGTATTAGTAGAAGTAGTAGTAGATTGAAGAAGTAGTAGTAGTAGTAGTAGAAGAGATAGGAGAAGAAGTATCAGTAGTAGTAGTAGTAGAAGTAATAGTAGTTGAAGAAGAAGTAGTAATTGTAGTAGAAGTATAGTAGTAGACGTAGAGGTAGGAGTAGAAGTAGTAGTAGTAATAGTAGTAGTAGTAGTAGTAATAATAATAATAGTAGTAGTTGTAGTAGTAGCAGTAACAAGAAAATAAACGCAATTTTAAAATGAGATAAATAATTGCAGTTTAGAATAGAATAGAAATACGGAGAAGTATAGGAAGAAATTAATCCTGGCGAGGACACCTGGGTTTTACTAATTCCCTAAAAATTAGTAGGAGCCGCGATAGCTCAGTGGTTAGTGAACTGGACTACTACGGACAAGGGTAGGGTTCTATCCCAACCGACGGCTCCGGGTTCACCCAGCCTTAAATGGGTACCGGATTTTTTCTGGGAAAGTAAAAGCAGCACGGGCGTAATACCGACCACATTACCCCAAAAATCATGTGCTGAAGGTCTGTAAAATATAGGGTCACTAACACCATATTTCCCTATACGCCACTTGGCGTGACGGGGGGTACTACTTTTATAGGAAGAAATTGAATTACGGTATAAAGAAAAGCCTTGAGAAGAATGTTCACAAATGTACATATAAACAATTATATATAAGCAAAGAGTAGAAATGAAAGTGTAGTGAGTTCCTTAAAGAGGGAGTGATCAGAAAAAAAAATGAAAGGAATAGAAAGAAAAATAAAGCAAAGAGAGAGAGAGAGAGAGAGAGAGAGAGAGAGAGAGAGAGAGAGAGAGAGAGAGAGAGAGAATGTCTAAATCCGTTTTCAATAACAGGGCCAGGGTTGGCTTTATTGTTCGTGACATATTTGAGAATTGGTGTCAACATTTTTCGAGTAATCTAATCGATCTCATAGCCTGGTATGCGTAATGAATTTTCTTGTTAGAGGATCAAAGAGAAAAAAACAGTTATAAATTACACAGCAAATATTTCCTGCTATCGTAAGATGAGAACAGACGTGCCTGAATTGTTTGCATATAGAAAACTTGGTATCTGAGACACAGAGAATCTGGGAATCACGAGGATTCAGCTCAGGAGGGGGAGATTATTTCGTGTTGATGATTTAATCAGAAATAATAATAACAAATATAATACTTTGGCAAAACACCAATCCCCTATATCAAGATTAGTTTACTCACAGAAATTTTCCTTCAATATTGCACTTTTCGGGTATGAAAAATGAACATAAATAGCGTGTTTTGGAATTAAGATGACATGTTACGGAGGAATCTTTCAAAATATAGAAACATCATCATCAACATCAACATGTGCCACACCGGTTGGCGTAGGCGATCATGTCCTTCCACAATCTTCTATCTACAGTGCATCGTATCAGTTATGTTGTTGACTGTTTCCCATGCCATGACACCAAGCTATCCTGTATTTTCTCTCTTTGTCGTCTGCGATCTCTCTTTCCTTTTATTTTGCCAGTTGTAACCAAGTATTCCAACTTTCCTCTTCTCATGATGTGACCACAAAATGTTGATTTTTTTCTTTCTGATGCTTTTTTTGAGCTCCCTTATTGTGTTGGCCTCTTTGAGAACTTCCTCATTGGTCTTTTTAGCTGTCCAGGAAGCTTTCAACATTCTTCTGAGAAATCCCATCTCTGTGGCCTCTAATCGTTTTTTTCATAGAAAAATAGGGGTAGCAAAAATATCTTGAGGGAGCCGAATATTAAAACGAAATCGAGCCAATCAACGTAAATAAACAAAGGAAACTATAAAATATTTTTGTTATATCAAACGTCATCCTGGCCATGAAAGATGGAGGGCATAATTCGTGGATGAATGAGAAGGTATCAACCTTAAAGATGATGGGTTCTAGATTTAAAAAAACAACTATTTATAGACTACAATTTAAACTTTCTGAGGTAAACGACTTAACTAGAGAGGTTTAGACTAGTGATAAAAATAGCCAAACACACACTGGACACGCTACATGATGATGGTTCACTTAAACAGAAAACCTGGCTTGGAAGAGATTTTGAGATTTTGATTCCAAGAATTGGAATAATTGTAGGACGCGATGACTGAGAGTGGAGCCGCGATAGCTCAGTGGTTAGTGAACTGGACTACAAAGGACAAGGGGTAGGGTTCGGTCCCAACCGACTGCTTCCGGGTTTCACCGAGCCCTAAATGGGTACCGGATTTTTTTCCGGGAAAGTGAAGCGGCACGGGCGTGATACCGACCACATTACCCCAAAAATTACGTGCTGAAGGTCTGTAAAATGTATGGTCCCTATACGCCACTTGGCGTGACGGGGGTACTTTACTTTTTTGTTTCTTTACGATGACTGAGAATATTAGTTCCACTTGTTAATAACGAAAGAAACATGACAGCCTTAAGTATGTATATGATGTCTTGTATGTATATGGTGTCTTGTATGTATATGATGTCTTGTATGTATATGGTGTCTTGTATGTATATGATGTCTTGTATGTATATGGTGTCTTGTATGTATATGGTGTCTTGTATGTATATGGTGTCTTGTATGTATATGGTGTCTTGTATGTATATGGTGTCTTGTATGTATATGATGTCTTGTATGTATATGATGTCTTGTATGTATATGGTGTCTTGTATGTATATGATGTCTTGTATGTATATGATGTCTTGTATGTATATGATGTCTTGTATGTATATGGTGTCTTGTATGTATATGGTGTCTTGTATGTATATGGTGTCTTGTATGTATATGGTGTCTTGTATGTATATAGTGTCTTGTATGTATATGGTGTCTTGTATGTATATAGTGTCTTGTATGTATATGGTATCTTGTATGTATATGATGTCTTGTATGTATATGATGTCTTGTATGTATATGATGTCTTGTATGTATATGGTGTCTTGTATGTATATGGTGTCTTGTATGTATATGGTGTCTTGTATGTATATAGTGTCTTGTATGTATATGGTGTCTTGTATGTATATGGTGTCTTGTATGTATATGGTATCTTGTATGTATATGGTGTCTTGTATGTATATGGTGTCTTGTATGTATATGGTGTCTTGTATGTATATAGTGTCTTGTATGTATATAGTGTCTTACTTGCTACGGCAGCTGCCATTGCTTTACCGGTTATATCACAAAACACTCGCTTGCCCAGAATATACCAGCATATTGTTCATATATAGACTGTGTGAATTCATATGTACTATACATTAACACCGGTTGGCTTACCACGGCAACAGCCGGGGTTCGTTCCCTGGCGAGGACACCTGGGTTTTACTAATTCCCTAAAAATTAGTGGGAGCCGCGATAGCTCAGTGGTTAGTGAAACTGGACTACTACGGACAAGGGGTAGGGTTCGATCCCAACCGACGGCTTCGGGTTCACCCAGCCTTAAATGGGTACCGGATTTTTTCTGGGAAAGTAAAGCAGCACGGGCGTAATACTGACCACATTACCCCAAAAATCATGTGCTGAAGGTCTGTAAAATATAGGGTCACTAACACCATATTTCACTATACGCCACTTGGCGTGACGGGGGGTACTTTACTTTACTTTACTATACATTAACACTCACGAACAGAAGGCTGGGTGGTCTAGAGGCACGACGCCGGCCTCAGCGCAGGAAGGACCCGGATTCAAAGTCTACCAGAAAAGGGGGGGAGGGGGAGTAATTTTTCAAAAAAGAGAAAAAAAAATGAATCCGTGGTTTCTTTATGGCGTTACTCTCCCTTGATCTCTTCGGTAGTGACGTCAGATGCCTAGCCTTCTCGGATAACGGCAACAAACAGGGATACCGTGTGCACTCGCGCACGTTAAAAAAACAATTGGCAGTTAAAATAGAAAAGAGCAAGTCACAAATATGGCCACTGCCCGGGAAATATTGTTAGCAGAAACCTACCACAGAGGTGCATGCGGCCGTGATTCTCATGAGCTTTTCTCGAAAAGGATACCGGAACAGCTATGGGCTCGTCCCATGTGCAATGATGACCATCATGACAACAAACAAACACACAAACTCATGAACAACAACCACATTATGTAGGCACACTCAGCCAATGACAGAGATCAGCAGAGAGATCCGCCAGGCAGGCATGCCACAAATAATTAGGAGCCACACAAACACAAACTACAGACACATTTATATTAGGAGGCCTCGGTAGCCTAGTTGGGAAAACCACCCGACTGGACTACCGACGTTCGGACAACCCGTGTTCGATTCCCGCTGGGAGCAGTGTGAGTTGTACTCGTGGTTGGGAAAAAATAAAATACCCCATCGGTCAACCCAGCCGTTGGCAAAAATGGGTACCAGGGTATTACCCTGGGAAGGTGAGGAATGTCGTCTCGCATCTGAGTTTCGATGCTTGAGGCGACACTATACAGAAATCTCCGAACATTTCTGGATAGGCGGCCGAGCACATATGGGTGGAAACTCGCGTGCTAAGACGCCGGTTCAAGTCTTGTACTTCACCTTAACTTTTACATTTATATATATTCATCACACAATGAATGTGTGCTCTGTTCGATACAATATCTTCATTATTGTAGGATCTGTTGAGGAAATGCCAGTTTGGTAGCAAGTGAGACATGTTGTATTTTAATATGCCAACATTTGACTTGACAATCTGACTACGTATGGGCCTGCATAATGTGGTTATTGTGCTTATTAAAACACGTATACAAACATACACACACACGTACAATTCAAACCGATAAAAAGACAGGTGGTGGTTGGGTGGGGTAGAAAATAAACGAGAGAAAAAGAGAACGATGAAAATAAACAGGAAATGAGATTAGAAGATTAAAACAGGAAATGAGAGACCGGGAAAAAGGAAATGTGAGAGGAGGTATGAGGAATGTGAGAGAGGGAAAAGGGAATGTGAGACAAGGAAAGAGGAAATGTGAGAGAGGGAAAAAGGAAATGTAAGACAGTGAAAGAGGAAATATGAGAGAGATGAAGAGGTAATGTGAGAGAGGGAAAGAGGAAATGTGAGACAGTGAAAGAGGAAATGTGAGAGAGGGAAAGAGGAAATGTGAGAGAGGGAAAGAGGAAATTTGAGAGAGGGAAAGAGCAAATGTGAGACAGTGAAAGAGCAAATGTGAGACAGTGAAAGAGGAAATGTGAGAGAGGGAAAGAGGAAATGTGAGACAGTGAAAGAGGAAATGTGAGAGAGGGAAAGAGGAAATTTGAGACAGTGAAAGAGGAAATGTGAGACAGTGAAAGAGGAAATGTGAAACCGTGGAAGAGGAAATGTGAGATAGGGAAAGAGGAAATATGAGACAGTGAAAGAGCAAATGTGAGAGAGGGAAAGAGGAAATGTGAGAGAGGGAAAGAAGAAATGTGAGACAGTGAAAGAGCAAATGTGAGACAGTGAAAGAGCAAATGTGAGACAGTGAAAGAGGAAATGTGAGAGAGGGAAAGAGGAAATGTGAGACAGTGAAAGAGGAAATGTGAGAGAGGGAAAGAGGAAATGTAAGACAGTGAAAGAGCAAATGTGAGAGAACGAAAGAGGAAATGTGAAAGATTGAAAGAGAAAATGTGAGACAGTGAAAGAGGAAATGTGAAAGATTGAAAGAGAAAATGTGAGACAGTGAAAGAGGAAATGTGAGACAGTGAAAGAGCAAATGTGAGACAGTGAAAGAGGAAATGTGAGACAGTGAAAGAGCAAATGTGTGACAGTGTAAGAGGTAATGTGAGAGAGGGAAAGAGGAAATGTGAGAGAGGGTAAGAGGAAATGTGAGACAGGGGAAAAAATAAAATCAAACCAAACACAAAAGATATACATAAGTGAATGAAAAACAGGGATCGAGAAAGAGTGTGCATGTGTGTATGAGAGAGAGAGAGAGAGAGAGAGAGAGAGAGAGAGAGAGAGAGAGAAAGAAAAATGAAAGAAACAAGTTATAATTCAGCAGATACAGGCTAGATTAAATAGACATGGATTCAGAGATAAGTCACAGAAAACGGAACTCAGATATCTAGAGTAAAGATAGAACATGAGCTAATCATGAAGAAATGTGATTCCGCCTCACCCACGAGGAGTCTGATTCTGTACGTACAAAGCCCGAGGATAACTGTTCCCTCTTCTCTAACTGAGCACTCATCGATATCACAACATATAAACATATTACACGATATAAAAGAAATAGGGGGAGGAATGCGAGTTACAAAAAGAATAGAATATATGATTTTTAATAAAAAAAGGCTTATTGGGTGTGATGAGATCGTCACTGGGGAAATCAACGGAATCTATAACGATAGTCAAGCTTGTTTTCATCAAGATGTAAGCGCGAATGATAAATACAACAAAATACATGGCGCGCATTTGCTGGCATCACAACAAACCGGTAATATGAAATTGTTGTCACGTGTTAAAAGCTGACCAAGCTAACAGACTTAAGCTTGTAGAGGGTAGGGATTTACTTTAACTTTCATCACAGGAGAAGTCATGGCAATGAAGTGGTTAGTGAACATGCATACTGTTCAGACATGTCCGGGATCAATTCCCAAAGGTGACAGTTTTTATTTTTTAATGAACACAACTTTGACATTCATCTTTTTATACTGAGCGTTTTATAAGAGGACTTCCGGTTAATATGGCGGATATGCGGCAGGAGCTATTCAGGTTCAGTCTGAAAGGTGTTCCTTGTTGCAGTTTCCTCACATTCCAATAACCGCTTGCTGCTGGAGCTACTGAGTTTAGTGCTTTGTGCACACCGTGAGCTGTGTTTTTCATCAAGATCGTGTTTCGATATTCCGATTGCTTAAGATTAATTATGATATCGTATGGCGAAGGACAGTTCAGTCTGCGTTCCCTTTCGGTGCCTCTTGGCCTTATGTCTTTTGGCGTGTGCTGTAGCTGCTATTATGGGGACTGCAGCTGTTTTTCTTTCTTTGGATCCTTCAATGAGATGAGTTTTAATTATGATGATTCCACTGGCACGGGCGGTTGAGCAAGTATGGATTTTAATTCGTTTGCAGTGATACCGGGGCCTTGGACTAACTATAATCATAACACATAAGAGCTGTTTTGTTCTTTAGCATATTAATGCGGTACATGATACTGCCCACATCACTCAGAAATATACCGACGGCTATGGACAACTCAAGGCGTGACTGCTACTAATGATGTGATATTTACTATGTTACCTGACTCAGTGAGTGTAGTTTGTAACAAGTCCTTTATGTAATGGTCTTATCGTTGTGCAGGTATTTATTTCTCCGCTTTCTCTAGAGTTATCATCATCATCATCATCATCATGTACCATGCCTGCTGGCGTAGGTGATCGTGTCTTTCCACAACTCTTAATCTCACCTGTTAAGTATCAGTTCTGCTGTTAACCTTCTGCCCATTCTCTTAGACTGTCTGGTATCGTTTCTCTTTGCTTCCCTCTATCTCTTCGTTCCTCAATTTCCCCAGTTGTCACAAAATATTCCAACTTTTCCTTTCTCATTACATCGCCAAAAAATTTTTGATTATTTCTTCCTAATATTTTAAATAGCTCTCTTTTTGCTTTGGCCTCTTTCAGAACGTTTCCATTACTCTTCTTAACTGTCCATGATATTCTCAACATTATTCTGTAAAACCACAATTCTACAGCTTCCATTGATTTCTTGTCTGTTGTCCTATTCTCCATGATTCACATCCATATGTTAAGACTTTGTCTATATAACATTTAAGAACTCGTCTTCTTGTTTCCATTGTCAAAAATGGATTGTACAGTATCATAATATTTTTTTAGGGGGGGGGGGGGGAGGGAGAGGGGGGGAAGGTGGGGGGGGGGGAAGCTGCTTTTCCATGACCTATGGTCTCAGCTATTATTCTAACAAAGCCCCCCCCCCCATGATCTCACAAATAAGCATAAATCTCTAACAAATTAGCAAGCCACACTATATTTATAAGGATTCGTGAAAAAGAAGTTTGTGCTGTAAAGGTGTCGATTTTAGAACAAACAAGATGCATGCAGTGTGATTGATATACGATACACACTTAACTTATTCAACATATGGCGGACACTTGCAGTTCAAAAGCTGAAACGATGTATTTATAAATAACACTTTTTGTGATTTACGAGAGTTGTCATCATCTTACATGTTCCTGTCGAAAATTGGCTCCCACAACAAATGCTCTGAACTGTTGTTTTTTTTTTTTAATGAGACTATCGTTTTTTTTTATTTAAACACTGCACTCAAGCAGACTCATGGGTGATCGAGGCATGATGAATATTATTATTTTGTTTGGTCTCTGCCTCGATCTGGCTCAGCAAAGACCATTCTGCAAGGAACTGTAAAGAAGAATAGAAGGAGAGATAGAGATGGGAAGATCATATCGAAGTATGGAGAGACTTGGGAGCCGCGATAGCTCAGTGGTTAGTGAACAGGATATACAAAGGTATATACTGGTAATACAAAGGACAAGAGGTAGGGTTCGATCCCAAACCGATGGCTTCCGGGTTCACCCAACCTAAAATTGGTACCGGATTTTATCTGGGAAAGTAGAGCGGCACGAGTGTAATAGCGACCACATTACCCAAAAATCATGCGCTGAAGGTCTGTAAAAATTATGGTCACTAACACCATATTCCCACCTATACGCCACCTGGCGTGAAGGGGCACTTTACTTTTTTTTTTATTGAGAGACTTCATCTTTTTCGATGTGTCTCAAAGAATGACTGTAGATAGAGAGAAATGGAGAAGGTTGACGACGTCTGTCAATAGAGCCCCGAGACCCCTAAGGTTACGGGATGGTGTATAATAGCATTATTATATTAAGAATAGGTAAAGCCAACAATAGCAAATTAAAAGAAAGTATTTGAATTAAATCTCTTCACTTTTTCATTTCAGCTCAATCAGACGACGCTGAAAATGTATCCAGAAAGAGAGAAACATAGAAAGAAGTTTCCAAGTAAAGGACACTGCTTTCCGTGAAGAAAAATTATATTAATCCGGAGTAGATGACAATTACAAGCCCTCAAATGGGAATAAGAGAGTACAAGAATAAGAGGTCGACCTAGAGAAAAAAAAAATATCTAAAACACTGAGGCGAGAGGCAACAACATCAGGCTTCAGCTCCCTCGCCGAAATTGAGTAATTCACCCTGAACAGGGATGGTAGGCGAGATACACGGCTGGTCCTGTATGTTTGTTTCACATAATAATAGAAACAAATGAGAGAAAACCGGAACTGCGCCAACACCAGCGTTTCTTGTACGTGTACTCATCACATGCTTACTTTAATCTTCTTCTTTAGTGTTCAGGTCTTGAGATCATGCGAACTTGACTCGTGTACTCGTCACAGACACTTACTTTAATCTTCTTCTTTAGTGTTCAGGTCTTGAGATATGCGAACTTGACTCGTGTACTCGTCACAGACACTTACTTTAATCTTCTTCTTTAGTGTTCAGGTCTTGAGATATGCGAACTTGACTCGTGTACTCGTCACAGACACTTACTTTAATCTTCTTCTTTAGTGTTCAGGTCTTGAGATCATGCAAACTTGACTCGTGTACTCGTCACAGACACTTACTTTAATCTTCTTCTTTAGTGTTCAGGTCTTGAGATCATGCGAACTTGACTCGTGTACTCGTCACAGACGCTTACTTTACTCTTCTTCTTTAGTGTTCAAGTCTTGAGATCATGTGAACTTGACTCGTGTACTCGTCACAGACGCTTACTTTAATCTTCTTCTTCAGCGTTTACGTTTTGTGACTGCGCCGTGGCTGACACACTCCGTCTTCGACATGCTGGATCATTGCTTTGATCTCAAAATGACATGTTAGTTTTAATTCCAAACACATAACTATATTTTTTTTAATGAATGAGAATGTCATGGAGAAATTACATTCCACTTATTCTTGTGATAGATACTTTGTTAGAGTGGTTCATATTTGTGACACGGCACAAAAATATGACTATTCTAGATTTGTCAATTTGTATGTTGGAGTGGTTCACATTTGTGACACGGCACAATAACATGACTATTCTAGAATTGTCAATTTGTATGTTGGAGTGGTTCACATTTGTGACACGGCACAATAACATGACTATTCTAGAATTGTCAATTTGTATGTTATTGCTATTTTGTTCCTTAAATATTAATGAAAAAAAATTATTTCAAAATTTGAAAAACTGGAGTCTTTCTGGTGTGAAATAGTCACACTTGAGCCACAAATATTGTAAAATATAAGTTATATCGCCTCTTACGATCAGTTTGTTTAGAACTGAGAAAATTAACAAGACTCTTAAAATATCACCAACAAGCTGTTTGGTCGTGCATATAAAGTTCTCATACGGGAATATGTCTAAGCAGCAATTGTCACGTCTAACACGAATAAAACGGGTGACATAATCCATCATAGTTCATTCTGCTTTCACTCCAGCACGTTAAGAAAACATTCCCAGCAATCAATCACTTATTCTTACACAAGCTCAGTTTGAAACGCAAAAAATGCCACATCAACCCACAAAACAAACAGGCAAGCAGTGAACTCGAGAATATGATAACCCTATGCAGGGAAATTTGAGGGGATGCACGAATTACAGGAACACAGAGATGCTGCACAATTCCAGGAATTGTAATGATCTGTTATTGTAATGTAATAGTGGTAATAGGTTTAACAGCTGACGCATGCGCACATCAATTGTAATTGTACACGTAACCACAAGTATTATAAATTAATTGATATTTGTATAAATAGGGCAGAGCTATTGTTTTTGACAGTTGCTATGTTAAACTCAAAGTTGAACAATGTTATGTTATTGTTACAGGAGCGTTTAATTGTATAACTTCATTAGGTCAGACCATACCATTGTAGTAGGGGAGTTAGGGGAGTTCAGTTGCAGATGTTCATTATTCTAGGCCATGCCATTGTCGTAGGGGCATTCAGTTGTAGAACTTCATTATACCAGACCATACCATTGTCGTAGGGGAGTTTAGTTGTAGAACTTCATTATACCAGACCATACCATTGTCGTAGGGGAGTTTAGTTGTAGAACTTCATTGTACCAGACCATACCATTGTCGTAGGGGAGTTTAGTTGTAGAACTTCATTGTACCAGACCATACCATTGTCGTAGGGGAGTTTAGTTGTAGAACTTCATTGTACCAGACCATACCATTGTCGTAGGGGAGTTCAGTTGTAGAACTTCAGTATAGCAGACATACCATTGTCGTAGGGGAGTTAGGGGAGTTCAGTTGTAGAACTTCAGTATAGCAGACATACCATTGTCGTAGGGGCATTCAGTTGTAGAACTTCATTATACCAGACCATACCATTGTCGTAGGGGAGTTTAGTTGTAGAACTTCATTATACCAGACCATACCATTGTCGTAGGGGAGTTCAGTTGTAGAACTTAATTATACCAGACCATTCCATTGTCTTTTAGTAATTCTGATGTAAAAGTAAAAAAAAAAAGGTTAAGAGCTCCGTCACACCAAGTGGCGTATAGGGAATATAGTGTTAGTGACCATTATTTTTATCGACCTTCGGCACATGATTTTTGGGGTAATGTGGTCGGTATTACGCCAGTGCCGCTTTACTTTCCCAGAACAAAATTGGTACTCATTTAAGGCTGGGTGAACTGGGAAGCCGTCGATCAGGAACGAACCCGACCTTTTATCCTTCGTAGTCCAGTTCACCAACCACTGAGCTATCGCGGCTCCCAACTCAGACATAGATCTTCATTATTCAAGGCCATGCCATTGTCGAGAAGAATCATTTATAGGTGAAGAGAGGGGGCAGTGCTCTACCTAAGTATTGTTTACCTTCTCAAACAAAGTGAACAGGTATCCAGTTCACATTAAAGCTGAAAAGTGATGAGAGTGAGCAAATTGAACAAAGAGAACGAGTTGTGAGGAATTTATTGAACAAAGAGAACGAGTGGTGAGGAATTTATTGAACAAAGAGAACGAGTTGTGAGGAATTTATTGAACAAAGAGAACGAGTAATAATGAATCTATGGAACATATACAACGGGTAGTAATGAATCTATGGAACATATACAACGGGTAGTAATGAATCTATGGAACATATACAACGGGTAGTAATGAATCTATGGAACAAATACAACGGGTGGTAACGAATTTATGGAACAGGCACAACGGGTAGTGATGAATTTTATTGATTATTTTGCTGCACCGAGGATGAGTTTATGGAGCTGATAAAATTGAAAGAATGATTTTATTGAAAAAAAAAGGTGGCTGTAAGATTACTTTATGGAATAAGTGATGTCATAATGAAGAACTGAGAAAAAAAAGATAGGAATAGCCCCGTCATAGAATATATAAAGAAACAACAGATAAAATGGTTTGGCCACGTGATACGGCAGAAAGATCAAAACACAACACACCGAGCCCTCAATAAACGTTGCAAGAATACCAGACCCAAGGGTCGACCACGAAAAAGATGGATCGACGGAATTATAGAAGCACTAGGAAACATAACAGAATCAGAGGTGAACAGAAGAGTAAAAGACTGCAAATTGTATCTCCCCTAGACGCTGAAAGGCAAATGAAGAAGAGCAGAAGAGGAAGAATGTTGAATGTGTGTAATCAAAGAGAGCAGTACGAATGAGCTCATATAAAAGATAATGACAAGATATATTTTGAATCAATTATATTTATAATACTACCCTTTCTTTCTTTCTTTCTTTCTTTCTTTCTTTCTTTTTTTCTTTCTTTCTTTCTTTTCTTTCTTTCTTTCTTTTTTCTTTCTTTCTTTCTTTCATCTTATCTACAGCAACACGAACATGTATCTACACTATATTTGTCCCCTCCCACAAAACCAACAAGAAGCGTGTATCCCCAACCACCTTCTTGTTATGGGAGGAAAGTATCAACCACATTTGTTTTGTCTCATAAGGTCACCTCTGAAGTTGGTATATTTTCCGGAAACCTGTACAAACGTTAAACTGCTCCATCTGTGGGAGTTCAGTTTTACCTTTCGAATTGTACACCTGGACCCCAGATCCGAACCCCCCACGAGAGCTCAACTTGGTCATGGTTTGCCATATGCTCAATGTGTAGCTTTAACCTCATCAGCTATAGAATAATGCATGGCAAATGACGAATTACTAATATTTTAGATTGAGAGAAGTAGGGGAAGCATGATAATAGGAGATGGTTGACAGAATGATACATGACAAATGACGAATTACTAATATTTTAGATTGAGAGAAGTAGGGGAAGCATGATAATAGGAGATGGTTGACAGAATGATACATGACAAATGACGAATTACTGATATTTTAGAATCAGAGAGGTAGGGAAACCATGATAATAGGAGATGATTGACAGAATGAAACATTGGCATGGAGGCAGAGTGTAGGGTGGTAATCGTTAGGCAGGCAGAGTGATAAGTCAGTGGTAGGTATAGAACAAATGAAGAGATAGAAGTATAGACAGGCGGATACGTAGCTAGTTAGACAGAGAGATATTAGGTGCATAGGCAGACAGATTGACAAATTGATGGCTGGGCAATTTAATAAACAGGTAGACAGACAGAAGGAGAGTCAAAAAGACAAGCAGGTTGACAGACAGATGATGTTAGGGTAATTTAACAAACAGGTAGATAGATAGATAGATAGATAGATAGATAGATAGATAGATAGATAGATAGATAGATAGATAGATAGATAGATAGATAGATAGATAGATAGATAGATAGATAGATAGATAGATAGATAGGTAGGTAGGTAGGTAGGTAGATAGATACATAGATAGATAGATAGATAGATAGATAGATAGATAGATAGATAGATAGATAGATAGATAGATAGATAGATAGATAGATAGATAGATAGATAGATAGATAGATAGATAGATAGATAGATAGATAGATAGATAGATAGATAGATAGATAGATAGATAGATAGATAGATAGATAGATAGATAGATAGATAGATAGATAGATAAGACCACTTTAAGAAAACGAACGCAGAGAGAGAGAGAGAGAGAGAGAAAGAGAGAGAGAGAGAGAGAGCAGGAAAGATATATTTGTTATACGTCATCAGTATGATCAACGAATGTTCTATTCTGAGAAGCAGCAGAACTATTTGCTTCCGTTCTGATAGACAACAAATAAAAAACGTGGATTAGATCTAAGGTCTAGATTTGTCGACGTGACGTGGTACATCCGTTGCGATAAAAACAGAATAAATGTGGCACAAATCACGGTAGTTTCGCATGAAACAGATAACAGCAACATATAGTTATGTTGAACCGTAGTGCTAGATAGTCTTCAGACTTTGACGGAAAGGTCGGTTGTAGACGGTTCGCCATTTCATGTTTAACACATGTAGTGAGTTCACCTAAACAGTGACGTTATGATGTGAAAGTTTGGATGGAGAAGTGTGGATCCTTGTCAATGTACTGCTGAAGATGACTAAGCAGGGACGTTATGATGTGAAAGTTAATGGAGAAGTGTGGATCCTTGTCAATGTACTGCTGAAGATGACTAAGCAGGGACGTTATGATGTGAACGTCTGGATGGAGAAGTGTGTGTCCTTGTCTATGTACTGCTGAAGATGACTAAGCAGGGACGTTATGATGTGAAAGTTTGGATGGAGAAGTGTGGGTCCTTGTCTATGTACTGCTGAAGATGACTAAGCAGGGACGTTATGATGTGAAAGTCTGGATGGAGAAGTGTGGGTCCTTGTCTATGTACTGCTGAAGATGGCTCTAATTTTTAATGGGTCAAGAAGAAATAAAAAAAAAAAGCTCTTCATAACCTTTTTATGGTTCTTTTAATGAAACACATTTTTTTTAGAAGAAAAAGAAAATGTGGTAGTCAGATGTTTTAGACCGAGAAGAGTAAGTATCCAGGCTTACCATGAACTAGAGACATACGTCATTTGGTCCCTCTAGCGTTCTTTTGAGGGTGGACGATGAGCAATCATTTGGCAAAGCAAGAGTAGAAGAAGAAGAAAAAAGGAAAGAAGAAAAGAAGGAGAGAAGGAAAGAATGAAGTATCACAAGAATATGGAAATGAAAGAAGTATTTGAAATTAAAATTCATTCTCTGCGTATTTTATCGTAAGAAACTGTAGGTAGGTTTCGCTTCCTAGGATGCACATGATCATTTTTGGTCTGGCAAGAGAAACAATTGTCCGGTTAGCGCAATCGATAGGCGGTTGGCTTACCACGGCAACAGCCGGGGTTCGTAATCCTGGCGAGGACACCTGGGTTTTACTAATTCCCTAAAAATTAGTACTAGCCGCGATAGCTCAGTGGTTAGTGAACTGGACTACTACGGACAAGGGGTAGGGTTCGATCCCAACCGACGGCTCCGGGTTCACCCAGCCTTAAATGGGTACCGGATTTTTTCTGGGAAAGTAAAAGCAGCAGGGGCGTAATACCGACCACATTACCCCAAAAAAAATCATGTGCTGAAGGTCTGTAAAATATAGGGTCACTAACACCATATTTCCCTATACGCCACTTGGCGTGACGGGGGGTACTTTACTTTTTTAAGAGAAACAATGTAATTTTTGTTTCATAAAAGACACATACGACAATTTATGTCTTCAAAAACAGACACAGGATCATCTTTTCCTTGAAAGGAGATGAAAGTAAATTTTATTTCAAAAGTAATTTTACATTTTGTGTTTTGTTTTGTGAAAAAGGACGATATTATTTTTTAAAAACTTGTTATAACTTTTTTATTTAAAGAAGCCATACGATATCTTGAAGTGATATCATTTTTGTTCTACAATCAATCATTAGGTCCATTTTGCTTTCAAAAGAAGCGAGCGCAATTTTTGCCGTAGAAACAAACATAATGCAATTTTTAAAGCGATACAAGGTAACTTTACTTCTAATTCCTAATTAAACTGACATCATCATCTATCACTGATGACTAAGGGGGACTGGTTGGTCTCGAGACAAGACGCAGGTCTCGTGACATAAAGGTTGTGATTTCAAATCTCGTCTGCACCACTTTGGATTTATTTTTTCGTTCGCCAGCTTTTACCTCTGATGAAATCCCTGGAGACTAGGAACTGAATTTTGCGTGTTAATCCATTTTTCCCTGGAAGCCGTGCGCACAGGGGTCCCTCGCCACACGCGCAGATAACTCCGTCTTCGGAGGTACTCATTTTTCTTTCCTTCGATGAGTAATTGACTTTTCAAGCCGTGTCTCGCTGCTGAGACCAGGGGTGGTTGCCGTAGAGAGAAATACAAATCTAGAAGTGTGGGTCCATGTCTATGTACTGCTGAAGATGACTATGCAGTGTTCATCATTTTTATTTGTGATTTCTCTCTGCGGCAACCGCCCCTGCCGTATCAGCAAGGACCGACTTGAAATGTCAGTTACTCATCAACGGAAAAAAATATGAGTACCCCCCTAAGACGAAGTTATCTGCCTGTGCGACGAGGGACCTCTGTGCACACGGCTGCCAGGGAAAAACGGATTAACACGCAAAATTCAGTTCCTAGTCTCTAGGGACTTTGCCAGAGGTGAAAAAAAAACAAAAAAAAAAACTGATGAATATATTAATGCAGGAACTCTGTCTAAAATGGGAGCCGCGATAGCTCAGTGATTAGTGAACTGGACTACAAAGGACAAGAGGTAGGGTTTGATCCCTACCGACGGCTTACGGGGTCATCCAACCTTTAATGGGTACCGGAATTTTTTCTGGGAAAGTAAAGCGGCACGGGCGTAATACCGACCACATTACCCCAAAAATCATGTGCCGAAGGTCTGTAAAATTTATGGTCACTAACACCATATTCCCTATACGCCACTTGGCGTGACGGGGGCTCTTTACTTACTTTCCTGCCGACTTTTCGCTTATTTACGAAGTTTATTTCTTTCCATGTATGTTTCAGACTGTAAACATTCTCGTGCATAAAAAGTTATCCAACCGGTTATTTCAAATTTAGTTTGCAAATTAATGCCAATGATGTACCAACTCTTTTAACTTCGACATATTTTTCTGTTGGTTTTAGAAGGGAACGTGTTTATCTTGTCTGGTTTTGAATTTTGCTAGAAATAAACATTGAGGCGTGCCACTGCCAATTAATGGAATTGTGGAGAGAAAGGGGAAATGGGTGGGGATGGGGTGGATATTTGATGAAATATTTCAAAGAAATTTAACAACCCGTGTTAACGCATAACATAATAGAGAGAGAGAGAGAGAGAGAGAGAGAGGAGAGAGAGAGAGAGAGAGAGGGAGAGGGAGAGAGAGAGAGAGAGAGAGGAGAGAGAGAGAGAGAGAGAGAGAGAGGGAGAGAGGGAGAGAGGGAGAGACTAAGTTGTTATTGTAATAGTTCTAGCGAACTGTGAGAAGACGCACTTCGGTCCAAAGAGACCATGTCTCTCCACAACTTTCGATCTCGACAGTTATTTATCATTTCTGTTGTTGACCTTCTGCCAAGCCATTCTCTGAAGCTGTCTGTTATCTTTTCTTTTTGCTTCCCTCTATCTCTTCGTCCCTCCATTTTTCCAGTTCTTCTACTTCTTCTACCTTTTTAGCTCCCTGTGGAGCATAGGTCTTCAACAAACACTTTCCAAGTCATTCTGTTTTTGCCATTCTTTTAAGATCATTCCATGTCTTCCCCATCATCTTCATCTCTGCTTCGATCTGTCTTCTCCAAAAATGTCTTGGTCTTCCTCTTTTGTCTTTTGCCCAGGGGATTCCAAAAAAGGGCCTGTTGTGTAATACTCTCAGTTGGCTTCCGTAGTGTGTGTCCTATCCAGCGCCATCGTCTTCGCTGTATCTCTTTATCCACTGGTGTTTGACTGGTACATTTCCATAATTCTGTGTTAGTGATTTTGTCCTGCCATTTCCATCCTTTTATTCTGCGTAAGCATCCATTAATGAAAGTCTGTATCTTTGTGATTGTCAATTTTGTTGTTCTCCATGTTTCACAGCCATATAATAGGACCGACTTAACATTTGAGTTGAACATTTTTATTTTTGTATTTAACCTAATTTCTTTGGATTTCCAGTGTATAGTATATCACTTAACCCTGTGTCTACGAGTTGAATTCATCGTTGAGTAGACAAATAACAAAGAAATCGTTAGAACTGGGTCTGAAAGTGCTCAGCGACTCATAGCTGACAACTGTTTTCGTGTGGATCAGCGGCAACAAAAGCTGACCAACATCTCACTCCATCTCCTCGCAGTGTCTCGGGAAATAAACTAACCAATCTGATCAAGATCTCACTCCACCTCCTGGCAGTACCTCTTGAAACAGACTACCCAGTCTGATAAAGTCAGAGCAGGAACTTATGAAGGAAGGTAACCTGGTACTCAAAACTGCCATGTTAACGTAGGATGTGTCTGGCAGAAAAGGCGTCCAGAAATGTCTCCAAATAATCGCAGCTTTTTGTAAACAACAACACAAGGCATTTAAGTTCATTGAACGTTCATTCAAGTGCAACGATAGAAAGGGATCTTCATATGGCAAACACTGAAACATAATAACAGCAACAATAACAATAACGACAACAATAACAACAAATAATAACAACACCAATAATAATAACACCAATAACACTAATAACAGCAGATTAGCCTATCTTAATGAATAAATTAAAACATGCCCGGTCTGATAGCCGAAAACCTGGCGAGTTTAATGATGCGACTAACAATAGCCCAGAGCAGAGTAAACGAATGGATCAATAAATGTTCCACAGGATCAATATAACCCCACACCTACAGGGCTGTAGTGGTATTGATGTACGATGATCGCCTCTCGCTTGCAAATTATCAGTTGGAATCTAGGAGATAAGGCACAGTCCAGCAACAGAGCTCAAAGCTATCAGTGATTCATGACTAATGGCTTTGTGCCAGGAATGGTGAACCAGACCTATCCAGATTCTACTCCACGACTTCGTGGTGCCCCTAGAAATAGACCAATTAGCTTTGTCTGACCAAGTGAGTGTTGATTAGGAGGGAAGGTAATCCGGTACAAAAAAATGCCGTGCTAAAGTCGGATGTGGTGAGCAGAAACGCACATTTATCACAGTTCTACGACAAAACAAACAAATTAAAACAAAGGCCGCAGTTTACAATCCCTGCATCGTTAGCATCCTCCTGTAAGGCAGAGAATCTTGGACAACTTATGCAAAGCAAGAAAGAAGGCTAAATACATTCCATATGCGATGTCTGCGCCGTATTCTTGTTATCACCTGGAAGGATAAAGTAACAAACGTGGAGGTCATGACTTGCACAGGCCTCCCGATAATCTACACGCTGCTCAAACTAACGTAGGTTATAATGGCTTGGCCCGGTACACCGTTTGAAAGATGACCGCACAACAAAAAATATGCTATATGGACAACTAGCAGATGGCAAAAGAACTAGGGGGCGCCCAAAACTTACATTTACAGATGTGTGTAAACGTGACATGAAGGACTCTGAACATAAACCCTGCAGCTTGGGAAGAAATAGCTGCAGACCGCAGTCTTTGGAAACACACTCTAAAGGTCCACATCAAACAATAAGCAGATAAATTCATAGAAAAAGAGAATGTACGGCAAAAGAGAATGAAAAAAAAAAAACATTTCTAGGGGCGCTGAAAAATCCATAGTCAACTATGACTGACGGAGGTTACTGCGACAAAGCGCAACACAACTCATTAGCGCCTACATAACGTCATTGAAAGATGCATGACGAAGAGATCTATTTCTCTAGTTATCGGGGAAACGTGAGCAAAAAAGTTGGAATCTTAACTTCAGTGATCAGGTTTTACTAGTTATCTATTATTAGTCTAGGGATCTAGTGTCTAGTCATGTCAGAGACGAACGATATAGCATACATTTCGCTTTGGAGACTAACCCATGGGTAGCCACTTGTAGTTTAAGACTGAAAAGAGTAGGCAAAAAAAAAAAAAACAACAAAAAAAAAAACAATTCACTGAACAAAAAATGCGAAACTAAAATTTTGAACTTTATTGAAATAGTTATGGCTATCATCATCATCATCATCATCATCATCATCATCATCATCATCATCATCATCATCATGTGCCAAACCGGTTGGGACAGGCGATCATGTCCTTCCACATTTTCTATCGACATTGCATCGTATTAGTTCTGTTGTTGACTGATTTCCATGTCATGACACCAAGCTATCCAGTATTTTCTCTATTTGTCGTCCGCTATCTCTCTTTCCTTTTATTTTCCTAGTTGTAACCAAGTATTTCAACTTTCCTGTTCTCATGATGTGCCTGAAAAATGGTGATTGTTTCATTCTGATGTTTTTTAAGAGTTCCCTTTTTGTGTTGGCCTCTTTGAGAATTTCTTCATTGGTCTTTTTAGCTGTCCAGGGAACTTTCAACAACTTTTGTATTATGTATTTTGGCTATCATCATCATTGAGTGCCATCTCCGCATCAAAGGTTGGCTTCCATGGAGCGTCATTTCACTCTGTTTCTTGCTTTGATGGTGCAGATTGTCATAGGCTGACTTGTCCATCTTTTGATGTTACTCGTTCATGTTAGTCTTGGTCTGCTTCTGCCTCTTTTACATTGTATTTTCCCTTCCAATATTACTTTTATTAGGTTGTTGTGTCTTTTAACATGTCCCAAACATTTCATTCTTGTTCTAATTGTGTTTAGTAGTTCTCTTTTCATTTTTAGTTGTTTTAAAACTTCATCATTTGTTTTCTTTTCTTTCCATCCAATTCTACCTAATTTTCTATATATCCACATTTCAAAGGCTGCTTTCTTGTCTAATGTCCATGTTTCTGCCCCATGGACACCATCATTTTGGCTATGCTTTGTTACAGATATAATAAGAATTCTCATGAGATTTGCGGGTGTCGAATTTTAGAAATTCTATTAAGTGGTTTCTTAACTTTATTTTTTTTCCCAGTTATCTTTTCCTGAACTGCGAGCGCTATAATCGTCACCCAGCTTGTTAGAAGTGGTAGTTAAAATTGTCTTTTGTTTGATCCCCATATGCTATGTACATCAAGACATCTTTAAGCTAACATCGCATAAAGAAATACTGATGTTGCACATTTTGTGTGAAAATTACTTCCAAGCATGCAGACTTAACCACTTCTACTTCTCATCATCATTAAAATCATCATCGTCATAATCTTATCTAGATAATTCTGGGTTTTGCGTCGCACATTTTTTCCCTTGTAAATTGGTTTTCAAGTTGCACGCGTGTTCAAGCCTTTACGACAAGCTTATCTCACATTATCTATCTAGTTATTCGCCACGTTTTTTATTTCATCATGTTGTCGCCAGAAGCTGGAGGTGGAGCGGGGGGCTTTTAAGTTTATCATTTTCGCCAATTTCACTGCTCCTTTCGCTTTTCTTAAAAAAAATATTCTTTCCTCCAGGCATATAAACGGTTATACAGCATAAACAAAAGCACAATATGCTCTCCTCCAGGCATATAAACGGTTATACAGCATAAATAAAAGCACAATATTCTCTCCTCCAAGCATATAAACGGTTATACAGCATAAACAAAAGCACAATATTCTCTCCTCCAGGCATATAAACGGTTATACAGCATAAACAAAAAAGCACAATCTTCTCTCATACAAGCATATAAACGGTTCATATAGAATAAATCAGAAATAAAATTGATATTTCAACTTCACGGACAACGCTAGAATACGTCAGTTCTTGATATTGGAATGTCTTCAGTTAGGACAACCACAAACTAAACAGAAGACAAATTTAATGAAATGTCAAAGGTGGCAGATGTAATAATATATAAACACACACACAATAAGACGTCGTAAGACAACCAATAATACGTAAGAACAATATTAATGAAATTGAGAGCATAAAAGGACCTGAGAAAACTATCAATAAAATGTAAAAATTGGAACATAAAGTGTCCTGAGAGAACAGAATGAAGAGAGTTAATTCCACTTGGATCTAAAGAAGCAAATCGGGTAATGAGGCGGTTTTCAAGAGCGCGTCATAGGAGCATGGTATAATGCCGGTAACATTAATGTCTCCTGGGTCAGTATGAGTATCTGAAACTTACTAACCAACCTATCCGACTTTAATAATTAAATTAAAAAAAAAAACCGAGTGAGAGAATGGTTGGTCTTGAGGCAAGACGCCGGTCTCGAGGCAGAGAGGTTGTGAGTTCAAATACCAGCTGCTCCATTTGGGATTGTTATTTGTGATTTCTCTCCGCGGCAACAACCCCTGGTCTCGGCAGCGAGGCCCGGCTTGAGAAGTCAATTACTCACCGACTGAAAAAAATATGAGTACCTCCGAAGACGGAGTTATCTGCCTGTGCGGCGAGGAACCCTTGCGCAAACGGCTGCCAGGGAAAAACGGAAATGATAAACACGCAAAATTCAATTCATAGTCACTAGGGACTTCGCCAGAGGTCAGAGGTGAAAGCTTACAAATGTAAACCCCCTCCCCCACCCACCCAGCCAATATAAAAAAGGGGTCACCTTACCTTCATCGATCCCATCAACTTCGCCCAAGCTGGTCAGTCTGCCAAGTCCAGCAAGTAAAGGTAGAATATCGATCACTGATTGCCTACGAGCAATCGATCACTTTCAGCGCAGGTGCTATTGTCAGACATTTTAGGCCTCGAACAAGGTTTTAAAAAGCTTAAATCTTTCGACTGATTATTTAGGGGAATTACGGTAAATGTCGTGAACTGTCTGGTCGCTGTAAGGTCATTTCAGAATCTTGTCAGCAAATGCGTAGCTAGGGATTTCAGCACCCGGGGACAAGTCAGTTTTCGCCCAACTATTCTGGCACCTTTATGACATGGTGGGAATCATAAGTTGGTCTGCATTTGGTGATAAATGTCTGAGTTTTAGAACATGAAAGCCTGCATTTCGTCGTAAATGTTTGAGACATAGATGTCGCAGATCTGACGCAGACCTATGCTCCACAGGGAGCTGAAAGGTAGAAGAAGAAGCTAAAAATGGCCGCTGCCCTGGAAAAAATGAAGAGAAAAATATTAAAACTGTCAAAAAAGAAAGTAGCTCCAAGTCGGAGAATATCTACCTCTATGGTGGGGGACACCTTAGCACAAAGCTCCGGAAGTGAAAAATAAAAAACAGTGATACTCAGGCAATACTCAGTTCCTTGATACTCGCTAGATATATATATAAAGCTGACGAACACAAACAAACAATTTACAACAACAAAAAGACATTTCTTTCCTGATTGAAAATAAAATTGCCAGAATTAGAAGAGCCGTTGGGAGGCAAGAATGTGTGTCGATCTGGACGTCCATCAGTTGCTGAGCTGATATTGGTCAGCAGCTACTCGCAGCTGACTGTGTGCGTCAAGATCAACAAATAACATTCTGATCCAGACACTCCTCCACCCCACAGTGGTGCTCCTGAAAACAGACTGACTAGTCTGGCCATACAAGTCGGAGCCAATGAAGAAATGCAGCTTTGGAACCAGTAATGACTTGCTGAAGTCTGACGTGTTGGTGTGAGAAGCGCCAGTGTCGCAGATCTGACGCAAACCACAACGTACGCCCACCAGATGGTCTTTTAAGGGTGGACGATGAAGAAATGTAGTCGTCAGGTGAATGCAGAAAAAACAGAACAGCCGTTACCATGGGACTGTCAAACGACCGGTTAAATCAAAATAATAATAATAATAATAATAAAAACACTATCTTGATTTTCATAGAAGACAATAGCAGCAAGGACACGCTTTGATCTTTTCATCTCTAAGTGATTGAGTTTAGTAGTAAAAAAAAAAAGGAAAGTGCCCCCGTCATGCCAAGTGGCGTATAGGGAATATAATGTTAGTGACCATACATTTTACAGACCTTCGGCATATGCTTTTTGGGGTAATATGGTCGGTATTACACCCGTTGCGCATAACTTTCCCAGAAAAAAATCCGGTACCAATTAAAATGCTGGGTGAACCTGGAAGCCGTCGGTTGGGATCGAACCCTATCTCTTGTCCTTTATAATCCAGTTCACTAACCACTGAGCTATCGCGGCTCCCGTTAAATCTAAATAATAATAATAATAATAATAATAATAATAATAAACCAACTATCTTGATGTTGATAGAAGACAATAGCAGCAAGGACACGCTTTGATATTTCCATCTCTAAGTGATTGAGTATCATCATCATCGAGTGCCTTCTCCGCAACGAAGGTTGGCTTCCATGGAGCGCCATTCTGCTCTGTCTCTTGCTTTGATGGTGCAGGTTGTCATAGGCTGATTTGTCCATCTTTTGATGTTACTCGTCCATGTTAGTCTTGGTCTGCCTCTGCCTCTTTTACCTTGTATTTTCCCCTCCAGGATCACTTTTAGTAGGCTGTTGAGTCTTTTAACATGGCCCAAAAATCGCATTTGTCTTGTTTGAATTGTGCTTAGTAGTTCTCTTTTCATTTTTAGTTGTTTTAAGACTTCATCGTTTGTTTTCTTTTCCTTCCACCCAATTCTACCTATTCTTCTATATATCCACATTTCAAAGGCTTCAATTCTCTGTTCTGTTTTCTTGTCTAATGTCCATGTTTCTGCACCATATAGGAATATTGAGAAGATGTAACATTTTGCTATTCTTAGTTTTAGCCCTGGTGTTATTTGTATTGATGTTAGTATATTCTTAATGACATTAAAATGACTTTTTGCCATTCCTATTCTTTTCAGATTGAGTATAGTATCGTGGATATAAAACAATGTTCCTGTTTACGTCATTATATAGAGTATCTAACTCGCTACGGAACCCAGCGTTTCTGACATGGCTTTACCACTAATGAAGATATCGCAAAGAAACTTGAAGAAAATTTCATTGTGTAAACAATGTGACGACATGTCATAACATGTCCTGGGAGTGACCACTATTTGCGTACAAGCAGGATACAACATATTTCAGAAATGTCTGGGTCCTTAACGAGTGAGATACCCGGTACAATTCTATAGTGTGTCCCACTCGAAGGTAGTCCCTATGTTATCCTTCTATTTTTGGTAAAATTTCGAGAATTGCGTTGGTATTTTAATGCTGCATAGTCTGTAGTCTAAGAGAAAGGAAATACGGCAACGACGCGAGATTAAAACATGGGCAGCAGAGGGAATGGAACGACATTAGCAGTGATGTCACTGCAAGCGCGTGCTATCAGTCTGAAGTTGTCGGGTCAAGGCGAGCGTTGTCCTTGTACAGGACACTTCCAGCACATGTTGTGATCGTCCTCCGTTTCTAAAACACACATGTAGGACATATCAATGTTACGTTTCTACCTATCCCTTTATTTTAAATCGACACTTTCATGACAAGCATCGAGTGGGAAGCCAAACATCACCAACACACGCTTTCATTCCATCAATTTATGTCAGAACAAGTTCCGATAATCATATAACACTGTTCACAACGAGTTTTCCCCCTTTGTAATCACTCAACTAATTGCTCTAAAATGCCAGCTTCACAAGAATCATCAATCACCTTTGTAAAAATAAAAAAAAACTGCCAAGCTCAAAAGATTATGAACTGGTTAATTTAAAACAAACCAGCCAAATTATCTGGCAATGGTTGACGCCAGCCAACTATGTCAGCTTCCAGTTATCCTGACATGTTATTGAATTCTGACAAGCTATGAATGCGGTTTGGAATCTAAAGTAGCGATTGCAGAAATTATTTACTTTACCGTTTTGTTAGTTTAATTCTATATAATTCACTTTGATTTATCAAAACCATCCTCAATATCCGCTTGGTTCCATCTCGTCGATCCTTCATACCACAAACCTATCTTTTACCACACCTTGATTTCTTCATCAGGGAAGAGGAAATAATTACACTGCTGCGGTAAAGCTGGTTTGCCAGCTATGTGCTGTAACATTTTATTTTCCAATTTTAATTCAAGAATTTCCTGTAAAACAGTACGTTTTCCTTTCGATTTCTCTTTTAATTTCATTTCACTTTCTTTATAAGATTTATCAGTTCTTATGACTCCAGAACAGGTTGTATCTTCATTTCCTTGTCTGTTTCTGTGTTTATCTTTTTCCGAAGTGGGCCGAAACGTCATGTTTTTGTTCATTTACGGTAAAGCTATCATCATAATTTGTAGGAGTGTACCCCACCACTTGCTACCTGATTTCATTACCTTAATCTCACCTATCATTGATTCTCAAAATAAACTCTCACCGACTCCTGAATATATAAATATGTTATCTCAAATAGTTGATTCCAGAGAGACTTAACGGTCTAGATGTAAAACAGACCCTCACCTATGTCTGACTCCACTAACATACCCTCACCTATACTTGACTACACAAACATACCCTCACCTATACTTGACTCCACTAACATACCCTCACCTATGTCTGACTCCACTAACATACCCTCACCTATACTTGACTACACAAACATACCCTCACCTATACTTGAATCCACTAACATACCCTCACCTATGTCTGACTCCACTAACATACCCTCACCTATACTTGACTACACAAACATACCCTCACCTATACTTGAATCCACTAACATACCCTCACCTATGTCTGACTCCACTAACATACCCTCACCTATACTTGACTACACAAACATACCCTCACCTATACTTGAATCCACTAACATACCCTCACCTATACTTGACTCCACTAACATACCCTCACCTATACTTGACTCCACTAACATACCCTCACCTATGTCTGACTCTACTAACATACCCTCACCTATACTTGACTCCACTAACATACCCTCACCTATACTTGACTCCACTAATATACCCTCACCTATGTCTGACTCCACTAACATACCCTCACCTATGTCTGACTCCACTAACATACCCTCACCTATGTCTGACTCCACTAACATACCCTCACCTATACTTGACTCCACTAACATACCCTCACCTATACTTGAATCCACTAACATACCTTCACCTATGCTTAACTCCACTTACATACCTTCACCTATGCTTAACTCCAATTATATACCCTCACCTACGTCTGACTCCATTAACATACTCTCACCTACATCTGACTCTACAAACATACCCTTACCTATGCTTGACTCCACTAACATACCCTCACCCATGCCTGACTCCACTAACATACTCTCACCTACGTCTGACTCCACAAAACCAACCCTTGTAGACGCCTGATTCCTCTCCCCCACCGCTCCCCGTCCCCACTTACCCTTGACCTACACAGTCACAGAAACGTATAAACTTATCCTATCAAATCAATGATCCTCAATTCGTCTGCTCATTGGCTAAATGTGAAGTTTGACCTATATTTCCAAATTGTTACACTGGATACAAAGAAATCGTACAAGCGTTGTCAAGAGACAGAAAACCAGAACATCAGCTATATACGAAAATATCGATGACTCTCCACTCATAAGCACTGAAGCCGAACAATCACCAAGCAGAGATAGTCGTCTGTGAAGAATGTGCAAACTTCTATGTCTTCTTTCCTAGTAAAAGGAAACTTTTCATACAGATCTATTACAGCAGGAGGTAATCTGATCATCAGAAGGGACCCCGTTGAGCAAATGTTTCGGCCTTTCAGTTTCTTGACACTCTGAGGAAAGTAGGTCATGACTCCCAGCCACATATTCGACACAAACTAACTACACTTTAATATATTCGGCACAAACTAACTACACTTTAATACATTCGTCACAAACTAACTACACTTTAATACATTCGGCACAAACTAACTACACTTTAGTACATTCGGCACAAACTAACTACATTTTAATACATTCAGCACAAACTAACTACACTTTAATACATTCAGCACAAACTAACTACATTTTAATACATTCGGAACAAACTAACTACACTTTAATACACTCAGCACAAAACTAACTACATTTTAATACATTCAGCACAAAATAACTACACTTTAATACATTCAGCACAAACTAACTACATTTTAATACATTCGGAACAAACTAACTACACTTTAATACATTCGGCACAAACTAACTACACTTTAGTACATTCGGCACAAACTAACTACATTTTAATACATTCAGCACAAACTAACTACACTTTAATACATTCAGCACAAACTAACTACATTTTAATACATTCGGAACAAACTAACTACACTTTAATACACTCAGCACAAACTAACTACATTTTAATACATTCAGCACAAAATAACTACACTTTAATACATTCAGCACAAACTAACTACATTTTAATTCGGAACAAACTAACTACACTTTAATACTTCTTCTTCTACCTTTTAGCTCCCAGTGGAGCATAGGTCTTCAACAAACACTTTCCAAGTCGTTCTGTTTTTTGCAATTCTTTTAAGATCATTCCATGTCTTCCCCATCATCTTCATCTCTGCTTCAATCTGTCTTCTCCAAGAATTCCTTGGTCTTCCTCTTTGTCTTTTCCCCTGGGGATTCCAAAAAAGGGCCTGTTGTGTAATACTCTCAGTTGGTTTCCGTAGTGTGTGTCCTATCCATCGCCATCGTCTTCGCTGTATTTCTTTATCCACTGGTATTTGACCGGTACATTTCCATAATTCCACGTTTGTGACTTTGTCCTGCCATTTCCATCCCTTTATTCTGCGCAAGCATCCATTAATGAAAGTCTGTACCTTCGTGATTGTCAATTTTGTTATTCTCCATGTTTCACAGCCATATAATAGAACCGACTTAACATTGGAGTTGAAAATTTGTATTTTTGTATTTAGCCTAATTTCTTTGGATTTCCATATGTTTCCCAGTGCAATGAAAGCTCCTCTTGCTTTTGATATCCTTATTTTGGTATCGTTTTCTGTTCCTCCCTCTTTATCTATATTACTGCCCAGATATATATAAGATTGTACGTCTAGTAGAGGTATTTCTCCTAGTTTTATTTGGTTATTGCCAACTGCATTAATTCTCATAATGTTGGTCTTATCTCTATTAATCTTTAGTCCTAGCTGTTGTGATCTCTCATCTAATATACTCATTTTATCTTGCATCTGTTGGTGGCTGTGTGATAGGAGAGCTATGTCATCAGCAAAGTCTAAATCATCAAGTTGTTTGGTCAGTGACCACTGGATCCCATTTCTGTTGTTTTGAGTTATTTTCATAATCCAATCTATGGCCAGTAGAAAGAGAAATGGAGACAGAAGGCATCCTTGCCTTACTACTGTTCTTATTTCAAATGCTTCTGTAAGCTGTCCTTCATGCACCACACTACATTTTGTTCCTTCATACATTGTTTTTATCAGGTTAATAAACTTTATGGGGATTCCATAATGACTCAGCAACTTCCAAAGCATTCTTCTGTCTAAACTATCAAATGCCTTTTCGTAATCTATGAATCCAATATAAAGTGGGGATTTTAGTTCTAAACTTTGTTCAACTATTATACGTAGAGTAGTTATTTGATCAGCACATGATCTGTTCTTCCTAAAACCTGCTTGTTCATCTCTCAAGTGTTTCTCTATAGCCTCTTTTAGTCTCTCCAGAATGATTCTGCCTAATATTTTTCCTGGCACTGATAGTAGCATAATTCCCCTATAATTTGTGCACTCCTGTAAACTTCCTTTCTTTGGTAGTTTGATCATATAACCTTCTCTCCAGTCTTTAGGTATTTCTTCCCTCTCCCAAATTTTATCCAATAGATCATGTAACATCTTGGTAGAGGTGATAATATCTGCTTTGATGGCTTCCGAAGGAATTTCATCTGGTCCTGTGGCTTTACCATCTTTTAACAGTTTGATGGCTTTCATTATTTCTTCTTTGCCTGGTTTTCCGCAGTTAACGTGTAATTCTTCTGCTGGTAGTATATCTGGAGGATTATTTGAGCCAGGTCTGTTCAAAAGTTCTTCAAAGTGCTCCTTCCATCTCTCCATTTGTTCCTTTATATTACTAAGCAGATTTCCTTTCTTATCTTTGATAAAGGCGTTGATCTGTTTGTATTTTCCACCTAATTTCTTTGTGCTGTTGTACAGTTCTTTCATATTCCCTTTATTTGCTGCTTCTTCTGCCTCTTTAGCTAATTCATCTATATATTTCCTCTTATCCCTTTTAATGCATCTTCTCACTTCTTTGTTCACCTCTGTGTAAGCTTCCTGTGTCTTGGCTTTATTACTTCTTGTTTTGCTTTTATTTATGTCTGCTTTCTTGTTCTTTCTTTCTTTAATTTTATCCAGGGTCTCTGCTGTCATCCATGCCTTATTCTGGCGTTCTCTTTTCCCCAGTGTTTCTTCGCATGTCTCTTTCCATATATTTTTTACCTGTTTCCAATGATCTTCTATATTTATTGTATTTTCTAGTTGTTGGAGGACTTGGTATTTGTTTGATATTGTGACTGCGAATTTATCTTTAATTCCTTGTTCTTTAAGAAACCCTACATTGAAATACGTTCTGCCCTTATTCGTTGTAGTATACCTTTTTAATTTAATTTTAAACACTTTAATACACTCAGCACAAAATAACTACACTTTAATACATTCAGCACAAACTATCTACACTTTAATACATTCGGCACGAACTAACTACACTTTAATACATTCGGCACAAACTATCTACACTTTAATACATTCGGAACAAACTAACTACACTTTAATACATTCGGCACAAACTAACTACACTTTAATACATTCGGCACGAACTAACTACACTTTAATACATTCGGCACAAACTAACTACACTTTAGTACATTCGGCATTTATTGTTAGCCTGTTAATTGGATGAGTTGTGTCACCTATTTACGGTAAAACCACAATATTTCTGCGTCACTAGACCCAATAGTAAATAGGCAAAAAGTAATTTTAATGCCATGAAAAATATACTAACATCAAAACAAATAACACCAGGGCTAAAACTAAGAATAGCAAAATGTTACATCTTCCCAACATTCCTATGTGGTGCAGAAACATGGACATTAAACAAGAAAACAGAACAGAGAATTTAGATCTTTGAAATGTGGATATATAGAAGAATAAGTACAATTGGATGGAAAGAAAACAAGTCTTAAAACAACTAAAAATAAAAAAGAGAACTACTAAACACAATTAGAACAAAACAAATGAAATTTTTGGGCCATGGTAAAAGACACAACAGCCTACTAAAAGTAATCTTGGAGAGGAAAATACAAGGTAAAAGTGGCAGATGCAAACCAAGACTAACATGGACGAGAAACATGAAAATTTGAACAAATCAGCCTATGACAACCTGCACCATCAAAGCAAGAGAGAGAGAGAGAGCCGAATGGCGCTCCATGGTACCTTCGTTGCGGAGATGACACTCGATGAGGATGATGAGACCCAGTACATCCGTCTTCGGTATGAATAGATTTGTTAAACAATTTTTACCCGGACAAAGACATCTCTTGCCTCATATTTTTGTTTTTAAACTGCCGAAGGTTATTTTAACGAGCAAACTGGACCTCCCATTTTTCGCTGTTTTTCAAGAGAGCTGGTCACCGGATCTCACTACCCAGAGAGGACTAGACATCGGATCTCACTACCCAGAGAGGATTAGACACCGGATCTCACTACCCAAAGAGGATTAGACACCGGATCTCACTACCCAGAGAGGATTAGACACCGGATCTCACTACCCAGAGAGGATTAGACACCGGATCTCACTACCCAGAGAGGATTAGACATCGGATCTCACTACCCAGAGAGGATTAGACATCGGACCTCACTACCCAGAGAGGATTAGACACCGGATCTCACTACCCAGAGAGGATTAGACACCGGATCTCACTACCCAGAGAGAACTAGGCACCGGATCTCACTACCCAGAGAGAACTAGACACCGAATCTCACTACCCAGAGAGGCCTAGACACCGGATCTCACTACCCAGAGAGGACTAGACACCGAATCTCACTACCCAGAGAGGCCTAGACACCGGATCTCACTACCCAGAGACGACTAGACACCGGATCTCACTACCCAGAGAGGACTAGACACCGGATCTCACTACCCAGAGAGGCCTAGACACCGGATCTCACTACCCAGAGACGACTAGACACCGGATCTCACTACCCAGAGACGACTAGACACCGGATCTCACTACCCAGAGACGACTAGACACCGGATCTCACTACCCAGAGACGACAAGACACCGGATCTCACTACCCAAAGATCAGGAGTCTAAAACTACAAGGAAATCGCGAAGTTTGTGAGATTCTCCACCGTCTATGATGGGAATCGAACCCGGGACCTTCTGTCCAGAGGCTAACGTCTTACCTATGTCGACCACTCAGTTGCCCAGATTCTATGTGACCCTGTAATATCTTCAAAGAAGAACGAAACAGTATTTCTTCTGATAAATATAGATTTAGTTGTAAACTGCAAACAACAATTATAATGCAACAATTTTCTTCTTAAATTACCGGAAACACACTTAACCTCAGAATGTTGGTAAATTGTGCATTATTAAGGACATCAATCAGGTACAGAAGATAAATACTTGAATACATTAAAGCTCTTCCTACTCGCTTAGCACATGTAATGGATAACAACAGACAGGTGGCCGCAAAGGAGCCAGGTTTTTATTGTTTCCATGTTAAACTTGAAAGCAAAAATTGTTCTATAAAATACTACATCGTCTCCTTCGTATTCGCAAAAAAAAAAAAAAAAAAAAAAAAAAAAAAAAAAAAACAAATAAATAAAATAATGAAAAAAAAAGGAAAAACGTTTATTCTTTTTTTGCTCTGTGCCTCATTTTTAGCGAGTTGCATTATCAGCTCCTTTCGGTCGATGACATTTGACCTTAAATTCTTTTCTTAATTTCAAAGACGTAAACTGCTTCAGTATCTAAAAGGATCATCTTAATGGCGTGACTTCTCTGTGTCTAAAACAGAGGTGGACAACCTCTGGCACGCGGCATGACAGCGGCCCGTCATGCTATTTTTACCGGCTCTTATGATTAATTGGGAGCTGCGATAGCTCAGTGGTTAGTGAACTGGACTACAAAGGACAAGAGGTAGGGTTCGATCCCAGCTGATGACTTACGGTTCACCCAGCCTTTAATAGGTACCGGATTTTTTTCTGGTAAGGTAAAGCGGCACGGGCGTAATACCGACCACATTACCCCAAAAATCATGTGCCGAAGGTCTGTAAAAATTATGGCCACTAACACCATATTATATATAGGCCACTTGGCGTGACGGGCGTACTTTACTTTTACTTTTTGTTATGATTGATGTGAAAATTACTATACATTGGAATCAATAAGCTGAAGCATAAATAAATGATAAAAGTAACACATAAATAATCAAACCCTAACCGGGGGATTGGTTAGTCTCGAGCCAAGACGCCGGCCTCGAGACAGAGATGTTGTGGGTTCAAATCCCGACTGTACCAGTTGGGATTTTTATTTATGATTTCTCTCTACGGCAACGGTTTGAAACGTCAATTACTCATGGACGGAAAAAAATATATGAGTACCTCCGAAAACGGAGTTATCTGCTTGTGCGGCGAGGGACCCCTGTGCGCACGACTGCCAGGGAAAAACGGATTAACACGCAAAATTCAGTTCATAATCTGTAAGGTCTTCATCAAAGGTCGAAAGCTGGCTAACGCAAAAAAAAAACAACAACATAACCGGCAAGTTTTCGATCTAGAATTTATTGTTGAATTCTCTCTCTCTCTCTCTCTCTCTCTCTCTCTCTCTCTCTCTCTCTCTCTCCCTCCCCCCTGTCTGTCTTCACTCTCATCACTAATAAGACTTTTACTTTACAATCGCCTGTGATTACAAATTAAGTAATGTATATACAATCTTCATTGGGTGGTAGTATCTGGCCCTCTGCGGCTTTACAGTTTTCAGAACCTGCCTTCAGTAAATAAAAGGCTGCCCACCCGTGGTCGGAAGTATAAACAACTCGGAACTTTTCCTTAATCTCGGAGTTCAGGAATCTAAGCTTCAAATCCCTGTTCATTTTGTCTACATCGTTCATATAGTGAGTTGCCTTGTGTTGTGTTGTGCACGACGTAACCTTGTGCTGCTGTCTTCAGCAAATTTTTTTTTCAGTTCTGCTTCTCTGCCCTTTCAATTTCTTTGATCTTTTTGCAACACGACATTACTTTTGTAACGAGAGTTGTCTCAGGTAGAAAACAGTTTAGCCAGACCAGAGTGTATTTTGCCGACCTGTTTTCAAGTCTTGTTCCTTTGAGTAAAATTGTTCGCTAGGACTGTTATTGGTGCCGTGCTCTGATTGCATACAACTTTGGGTTTTATTTTTAATGATCATAAAAAAATGAATATTCATAAAGTCAATGATAGGTGTTAGAATGTCTTGTTGTCGGCAGTTTTCTACAAGTTGTTTATTTTGTAAATTACTTAATAACATTTTAAATTTCTGCCTCCAAAGTCTGGCATCCCTGCATAAATCACCAGTTGTTGCTAGGTTAATGAGTATTTGTTTCGAATTATTAATTTAATGAGACCGTTCCTTCCTTCCTTCCTTCCTTCCTTCCTTCCTTCCTTCCTTCCTTCCTTCCTTCCTTCCTTCCTTCCTTCCTTCCTTCCTTCCTTCCTTCCTTCCTTCCTTCCTTCCTTCCTTCCTTCCTTCCTTCCTTCCTTCCTTCCTTCCTTCCTTCCTTTTCCTTCCTTCCTTCCTTTCTCCCCCTCTCAGTCCCTTTCTTTCTCTTTTCTTTCTTTCTTTCTTTCTTTCTTTCTTTCTTTCTTTCTTTCTTTCTTTCTTTCTTTCTTTCTTTCTTCCTTTTTTATTTCTTTCACCTCCTTTCTCTCCCTTTCTTTCTCTTTTTATTATTCATTCTTTCTTCTTTCTTTCTAATAATAACGCTGTATCAACTCCCCTCTCTCCCCTTTCTCCTAACTCATTTTGTTTAACACAAACACTGACCCCGATACCTCCGAACAAAGTACCCTATTGCCATGACCAGTAATACATCACGGCATGAAATGTTGCGGGACGTTAATTCAAAGAAAACAAAATTAAACTTTCATATTCTTTTCAGCTTTTCATCCATGCACCAAAGTTATAAATAAACACGCCTCATTTATCTAATTTATCTCATTACATCGCAAATCCACAGCTCAATATCTATTTTGTTTGATGTTAACATTTATTTATTTATTTCGGATTATTATTTTGTTATTCTATTAACCAAAGTCGAGTTTGTGTTTTGTATTGTGGTGTCCCCCCCCCCCCCCCCCCCTTTATAAACTAGCAACAACATAAATTTAATTTGTTTCATCAAATTTTCTTTTATTATGATTAGCAATAAATCAAGTAAATAAACCTGTTATCATAAATCAATTTTGGTAAAAAAATATTCTTAAAAAAACACCTGACCCAATCACACTAAGAATGGTAATCAATCTTATTTCCCACCCCCCCCCACCCCACCTCCCGCCTGCCCCCACCCACCTTTCTTTACCTTGTGAGATATCAGACATGCAGACTCATCATATAAGGTGTGGTACAGGTAGTTCACGGAAAGGTGGAACGGGTCCAAGATGCGAGTGTGGAACGAGTCTCCTGGGCTGAAGTTATACCAGTGTAATACAACTTGTCATGATCGATACGATCGATGTTTGTAATACAAACATAACAGTCATCGAAGTGTTTTTCTGTTGTTAGTTCTCTTTAAAGTGTCAGGTACTCCCTTTTCAATTTGTAGATTACGCAAAAACTCAATACAAGTTTTACATACAATAAGAGGCGGCCATGTCTTATCTTGAACTCCATGCTTGACATCAAAGTAACCTATACATGCTATTTTTGCAGACTCAGAAGTAGGTTTCCTAGTTGCTTTCAGTGTGTACAGGTAAAATAAAATGTGTGTACAGGTAAAGCTAAAAAGTGTGTACAGGTAAAGCTAAAAAGTGTGTACATGAAATGCTAAAAATTGTGAACTCACCACAAAATTAGAAAATAGGTCAGACATTCAAACAACCCCGTTTTGAATTAAAAGGGATGAAATAATATGAGTGGGAACACATAGATTTGATAAATTCAACGACATGTAAAAAATTAAAGCTCATAAAAGCACTGGGTGGTCTAGAGGTAAGATCTTGACCTTTGGACAAGATGGTCCCGGGTTTGATTTCAACCGCCTGCAGATTTCCAACTACCAAGCTTGTTTAGCGTGCGCAGAGTGCACACGGGACCTCCTACTTTTCATCCTTTATCCGAGAGGGCTAAATACTTGATTTCACTTCCCAGAGACCAAGGTATTAGGTAAAGTCAGGAAGAAACCGCAGATTCGTAGTAAAAGATTCCAACCGGTTTTGATTTCCACCGCCTGTAGTGGAAATTACAAATAAAAAAGTTAATCTTAAAGTGAATTTTTTGTGTGGAAGTTTAAAGTGAAAAAACAATCACGTGGTCTCAAAATGCACGGGGATAAGATGGCGTTGATGTTACCAGAACATAAAATAGAACCAATCACAGTGACATCGTTTTGTGTGATGTGTAGTACTGTACAATCTCATGTTTCTTGTACAGTTTGTTTTGCTTTTGCACACAATCTATGACACGAATGAGGAGAGAATAACTGGAATATATTGAAACAACTGGAACAATTGAGGATAGAAGAGATGGAAGGAAGCAAAGAGAAAAAATACCAGACAACTTAAGAGAATGGCTTGGCAGAAGGTCAACAACAAAAATGATAAATAACTGTCGAGATTGAAAGTTGTGGAGAGACATGATCATCTACGCCAGCAGGCCCGGTACTTGATGATGATGACACAATTTATATAATAAATACTCATATTTGCAAAATGCACTTTGTATTTGGGCGTATTATTTATAAATTCGTAACTTCCATGAGAATACTAAGACTGCATGCCAAAAAAATGACGACATTGTGCCAGATATTTTCTGAGAAAATTAATGTTCAGTTTTGGTATACATTTGTGAAGGAACTAAACTCTAGCAAGGTAAGCAATACAGCACACAACACTTGTTACTTCTGACTTACCTGGTGCCAGTCCGAGTAATGAATGTTCAGTACTCGTTGCTTGAATCTCATGTTTATACGATCGATGCGAATCTTGCCAGCTATAAAATAAATATATAAATAGCTGGGGGAGACTAATTTTGACAGCAAATAATGATAAGAAAAATAAATTTAATATTGGGTTTACGAGATGAAATCGGGACAAGTATTTAGGGAAAGTACAACTAAAGTAAAGCTTGCCTCCACGTCTTGCTAGGCGTAAGAGGAATGTGGCGTTATTTATATATTTTCAAGCTCACGGTGTATTTTGGGTGATATGGTCGATATTATGATTTTATTTCCTAGAAATATTTATAGAACTAATTTTTGGAGCCTTGGTGAATCAACCAATTTTGTATTGCTAAATAAGGACACTTTTATTTGTATGAAAAATATTGCAATAGGAAAAGAATAATGTTAATTTAATTAAGAAAATAGAATATGAAATTACGGGCGGAAACAGAATAGTGTAATGTTTCTAAAATGGTAGTATTATATTGTAGTAATGATACAAGAGGAAGCAACATTGGCTAAATTAAACATTGTGTGAAAGCTCCAATTAAGCGATCGTTTAAGGGAAATAACAGATAACAATCATGACTATATACAAGTAGTAGGAATCTTTTCATATAGAGCTTCGCAGCAGGAGGTAATCTGATCATCAGAAGAGGACCCTGTCGAGTAAGTGTTTCGGCTCTTTAGCCCTGAGGTGTGTTAGCCTGGGTCATGACTCCCAGGAGTCAACCTCCTGCTACATTCAACTTTAAAGCGTACGTTATATTCGCTATAAAATAACGACACGTATTCTGAGCAACACTTATGATTGAATCTGCTGTCTATACCCGGTCATCCACGACTGTCTCAGCTTTAACTTACAAAACTTGTGGCATCATCATCGTGTGCCATACCGGATGGCGTAGGCGATCATGTCCTTCTACAATCTTCTATTTACAGTACATCGTATCAGTTCTGTTGTTGACTGTTTTCCATGTTATGCCACCAAACTATCCAGTATTTTCTCTCTTTGTCGTCCGCGATCTCTCATTCATTTTATTTTGCCAATTGTAACCAAGTATTCCAACTTTCCTCTTCTCATGATGTGCCTCAAAAATGTTGATTGTTTCTTTCTGATGTTTTTTAAAAGTTCCCTTTTTGTGTTAGCTTATCTCTGAGAATTTCTTCATTGGCCTTTTTAGCTGTCCTGGGAACTTTCAAGATTCTTCTGAGAAATCCCATCTCTGTGGCCTCTAATCGTCTTTTCATTTGTTTGTCCACTGTCCATGATTCGCTTCCTTAGATCAGAATTGGTTCTATATAACACCGATGAACTCTCTTTCTCACTTCTATTGACATATATTTGTTGCATAAGATATTTTTCATTTTCTTAAATGCTATTTTGGCCTGAGCTATTCTGCTTTTTATTTCTGTGATGCATCTTCCATCTGATGTTATTATTGTGCCCCTGTATTTGACGCTTTGCACTTGTTTCAGATTTGTTCTGTTTATTTGTATGCTGCATGATTGTGATGAATGTTTCTTTGATATAACCATTACTTATGTTTTCTTACTATTCAGAATAAGACCTTTTTTATTGCTTAAAAATGCTGTGACAGAAGTCTATAATAGCCAGTATTTTCGCGACACCTTTTATATACACCTATGATGAAGCAATGAGAAGGGAACAGCTGGAATATATTGTGACAACTGTGAAAGTTGAGGGACGAAGAGATAGAGGGAAGCAAAGAGAAAACACACTTATGAGAATGGCTTAACAGAAGGGCAACAACAGAAATAATAAATAACTGCCAAGAAAGAAAATTGCGGAGAGACATGATCACCTAGGCCAGCAGGCATGGCACTTAATGATCATAATATTGGTGAGACAAATCAAATGGAGGTAACTAAATCCAAAAATTAAAAAAAATATTGGGCTAACGAAGAATGTTGAAAACATACCTCTCAGCGTTACGCATGGTAGAGAGGTGAAGATCAACGGTATTCAATGCTGCTGTCAATCAGAATTATTTTATTTTTGATTAATTACGCAAAATATAATTTAATCACCATTGCTCACCGAGTCACAAACAGATGCCTCTCAGCTGATGTCACGGACGCCAACATTTGGACAGTTTCATGGGACAATCTCATTTTTTCCCCGATCAATGTTCTGTTTTTGCCTTATCCTGCATAAATAAATATTTAGACTAAAGACTGCTCCACATGTGTACGAGCATGTAGGGTGTAATGTACACTGCTACAAGGTTTGGTAACAGCTTTACAAAAAAGGAACAGAACAAAATATTGACGTTTCGGCCTACATGTGGCCTTCCTCTGAAAACGAGAACAACACGAACGAGGAACGAAATAAAGATAAACTCTAACACATCTAGGATAAGCGGAGCAGGTAAATCAAGGAGAAATAAAGATAAACTCTAACACATCTAGGATAAGCGGAGCAGGTAAATCAAGGAAAAATAAAGATAAACTCTAACACATCTAGGATAAGCGGAGCAGGTAAATCAAGGAGAAATAAAGATAAACTCTAACACATCTAGGATAAGCGGAGCAGGTAAATCAAGGAGAAATAAAGATAAACTCTAACACATCTAGGATAAGCGGAGCAGGTAAATCAAGGAGAAATAAAGATAAACTCTAACGCATCTAGGATAAGCGGGGCAGGTAAATCAAGGAGAAATAAAGATAAACTCTAACACATCTAGGATAAGCGGAGCAGGTAAATCAAGGAGAAATAAAGATAAACTCTAACACATCTAGGATACGCGGGGCAGGTAAATCAAGGAGAAATAAAGATAAACTCTAACACATCTAGGATAAGCGGGGCAGGTAAATCACGGAGAAATAAAGATAAACTCTAACACATCTAGGATAAGCGGAGCAGGTAAATCAAGGAGAAATAAACAGAGGGATAAGAGTTGAAATGTGGAGCCGCGATAGCTCAGTGGTTTGTGAACTGGAGTACAAAGGATAAGAGGTAGGCTTCGATCCCAACCGGCGGCTTCCGGGTTCTCCCAGCCTTAAATAGATACCTGATTTTTTTTCTGGGAAAGTAAATCAGCACGGGCGTAATACCGACCACAATACCCCAAAAATCATGTGCTGAAGATCTGTAAAATTTATGATTACTAACACCATATTCCCTATACGCCACCTGGCGGGATGGGGCTCTTTACTTCAGAGATGAAATTATGAAAAGAAAGAGAGATGTGTTACATATCCTAGGATAAAAATATATAATATGTGATGTTATGTATATAACTGTGATCCACATACCAGCGACCGATACATTCTCAGAATTCCATCTTCGGGAAGAAGTGTCACCCTATTGTGTATTTTCACAGGATTTCTCACGAAAAAAAGATACACAGAAATACAAGAGCGACACCTGCCAATTATGCAGGTCATGTACCCCAACTTGTGTACATTTGAATATCACGATGACCCGAATCACACAGCTCACACCGCCAAAGCGTGGCTGTAAGAAAATGATGTGACAGTTCTGAAGCTGCTCATCAACAATCCTGGCTTAAACTCAGTGAGGGGGGGGGGGGGGGGCGGGCATCGTACTCTAGAGGTAAGACGTCGGCCTCAGGACTGGAAGTACTCAGGTTCAAAGCTCACCAGAATCGATGGTGATTTAAAAAAAAATTAATCTGTGGTTTCTTTATGATGTTCCCCACCCCAGATCTCTTGGGTAGTGAGATCCGATATCTAGCACTCTTGAATAACGGCAATAAACAGGAGGTCCCGTGTGCACTTGCGCACGTTAAAGAACATTTGGCATTTCAAGTAGAAAAGAATAGGCCATCAATTTAGTCGCTGCCCGGGGAACATTGTCAGCAGAAACCTACCCAAACTGTAGATCCCAGGCCGTGCTACAGAGTTAGTGCAAGTGGACCAGGATTCTTCTCGGATTTTCTCGAGATCCCCGAGGAGGATATCGGCGCACCTATGGGTTCGTCGGGTGTGCGGTGACGATGATCCTAAGAACAAACAAATAAACACACATGAAAACGTTTGGACACTGCTCAAGAATCATTTCCTTTTTTAAAACTGGGCTCAGAAACGTTGCTCTATAAATAAAAAAAGCTAAAATATACAGGGACTGTCTGACTCACTAACTACAAACTCGTGTGGGAATATGACTTGCTACCAGGTTTCCCCTGCTGGAGATGACAACATTTATTTGTATTGAAACTACTGTCTGTAGATAAGGGAGATAGTATCCTTCTTCTGTGCATATATTTTAAATGTTATTTGGATATGGAAGGCCCCGGTATCACTGCAAACGAATTAAAATCCATAATTGCTCAACTGCCCGTGCCAGTGGAATCATCCGAATTACTAACTCATCTCCCAAACAAAGAAAGGTAGCTGTAGTCCCCATCATAGCAGTCTCAGCACACGCCAAAAGACATAAGGCGAAACCGCACAGAAGAGAAGAACACGGCCAACGGTTCCCTGTCATACGATATCAGCATTCATCGTAAACAATTGGAATATCGTACATGTGTGCACAGAGCACTTAACTCTTAACTCAGTAGCTCCTGCAACAAGCCGGATTTTAAATGTATTATTTGTTTCTTTTAGTGTATTGCCTAGAGAAAGCCCGATTGTTATTTTTTTTCTTCCAGTGTACTGCGTGTGCGCGTGTGTTTGTGTGTACTCTCTGAGCTGCAGTCGTCATTCAATGGTCGCTGTGGGACATGCACGCTGAGCAGGGGATCTGAACACGTATAGACATGTTCGGAGTGCAATGATGATAACCCACAAATAGTTCAAATACTCTCTCTCTCTCTCTCTCTCTCTCTCTCTCTCTCTCTCTCTCTATATATATATATATATATATATATATATATATATATATATATAACATTCGAAGAACAGAATTGTTAATCTCGAAGAATATGTATATATTTTTTCTTCTTCTTCTTCTTTCCTTCCTCATCTGCCTTTCAGCGTCGAGGGGAGATATAATTTGCGGTTCTTTGCTCTTCTGTTCGCCTCTGCTGCTGTTATGTTTCCTAGTGCTTCTAATATTCCATCGACCCATCTTTTTCGTGGTCGACTCTTGGGTCTGGTGTTCTCACAACGTTTGTTGAAGGCTCGTTGTGCTGTGTCTTGTTCTTTCTGCCTTGTCACGTGGTCAAACCATTTTATCTGTTGTTTCTTTATATATTCTATGGCAGGGGCTATTCCTAGCTGTTTTCTCAGTTCTTCATTTCTGATCTTGTCTCTCAGACTGTTTCCTGTCATTCGTCTAACACATTTCATCTCTGTGGAGGTTATTTTTCTTATTGTTCTTGCATCTAGGGTCCAGGTCTGGCATTGGTAGCACAACGTTGGGATGAAGATTGTATTGTATAGTGTTCGTTTTGCCTCCATAGTTATTTCGTTGTTGGACAATAGTGGTGATAACTGTCCGATGATTTAACAAGCTTTGTTACATTTTGATTCTATCTCTGCTGTTTGAGAATTATAGTTTGTCATTAGACTTCCTAGGTATTTGAATTCCTCTTCTTGTTTAGTTGTCTGCCTTCTATAGTTATGTTGATGTTCTGTTTATTTTCATTTTACATTCATGACTTCTGTTTTGTTGATGTTGATTTTCATGTTGTATTATATATATATATATATATATATATATATATATATATATATATATACAGACACACACACACACACACACACATGATGAATGAGGTTTGGCTAGATACCACAAAGGCATCTTGTCTATCAAATAATGTCATCTTTAGTCAAGAGAGAAGCTGTTCAGTAAAATAACATCGAGCATGCGACACAAATATAATACCAAACTACTGTCAAAACATTACTGATTGCTACTACCAGCCACCTGTCAAGACGCTACATGCCACAAACACAAACACATACACGCGCAGGCGCTACAACCAACCACCTATCAAGACGCTACCGGCCATACACATAAACACACACATATATAATAAGCACGTACAACGCTCTCAATCTTTAGTCTTACCTCCCCTTTCTTTCCGTCTTTATTTATCGCCTATTTTCTGTCACTCTAGGATTTCTTCAACTTCTCTCTCCTTTCGCTCCTTCACCTCGGCCAACACACTGAACACACTTGGTATCCCCCGACAAGCAGCTAGATAGTGTTTGTCACTTCCCACCTGGCTGAAGCTAAAAGGGATAGAGAAATGGAGATAACACGCGAATACATTACTCTTATCACGCTCTATCTGTACGAGCCGTTAAGCTAGAACTCGGTCTGAGCTCACGTGAAGGAATATCCCAGGAGATTCATAGATTGGGCGTATCTTAGAACGTAAGCCAAAACTGAGCAAGCAATAATTCTGACTCCTTTAACAGAATTCTCATAGAAGATTCAATATTTCTGTTCTTCGTATTTTGTTTGTTTGTTCGGAAATGGGAATTTTGTTAAATATCTTCAAATAAATTCAGAAATCTAATTCATCGATTTACTACGGCTGTTTTGATAGTTCTAGAATTCGAAAATTGATTTTCTTCCGATTCTTTCTCTCATGATACCTAACATGCATTACTGCGTCAATAAACATAACTTTTGTTATATTTTATCTTTCAATTATCTCACTCTCTCTACCTTTCTCTCTCTATCTTTCTCTCTCTATCTTTCTATCTCTCTCTCTGTATGTGTGTGTGTCTGCTCGCGCATTGAGAAAGAAACTTTCATCGAGAGCTATTTACTTATAAGTGGAAATAGTTCAGGTATAAATATTTTAGAAGTTGAAGTAGACAAGTAGTAAAATTGAAATAAATAAAAGAATAGGTATGGCAAAAAAGTAATTTTAATGCCATGAAAAATATATTAACAACAAAACAAATATAAGCAGGGCTGAAACTAAGAATTGCAAAATGTTACATCTTCTCAGTATTCCAGTATGGTGCAGACACATGGACATTAGACAAGAAAACAGAACAGAAAATTGAAGCCTTTGAAATGTGGATTTATAGAAGAATTGGTAGATTTGGATGGAAACAAAAGATAACAAACCATGAAGTTTTAAAACAACTGAAAATAAAAAGAGAACTACTAAATACAATTAAGACAAGACAAATGAAATTTTTGGGGCATGTTAAAAGACACAACAGCCTACTAAAAGTAATATTGGAAGGGAAAATACAAGGTAAAAGAGGCAGAGGCAGACCAAGACTAACATGGACGAGTAACATCAAAAGATGGACAAGTCAATCTATGACAGCCTGCACCATCAAAGCAAGAAACAGAGTAGAATGGCGATCCATGGTAGTCAACCTTCGTTGCGGAGAAGGCACTGGGTGATGATGATGATGGAGTAGACAAACTTGAAGTAATAGTTACCGCAGAAGTAAGACCATATAAAAAATATGGTTCATTTAACCACATATTTTTATGGCATTTGCGGTGAAATAAAACGTAGAAGACATATTCTGAGGTTAAACGGATCGTGAATCTCCAAGAAGGCAACCCTCCCCCAAAACCAACTCGTATCTACATAAAGATAAGGTCAGAGCGAGGCTAATTATGGCAAGTGCACACGCATAAACTGTGTGTTTTTTTTACATTCGGTAAAAAAATAAAAACTGAGACAAAACCATCTAATGTACGAGCACCTGTCGGAGAAATGTCACGTGAGTAGCATATATGAATATGCAGATAAGAGGTACGTAAATAGATAGGTGGTTAAATACGTATTTTGCTAAATTCCGAGGAAGATTGAAGGTAGAAGTGTTTTCAATTATTTGTCATGAGGATATAAGAAAGTTGGATTTGATCAAAGGCTGTTGGTTGGGATAATAGTTTAGGAGGTGAGCTTTAAAGTGCTTGCACACATAGAGCATGTTGGTTGAGAGAGCATGTTGGTCGAGAGAGCATGTTGGTCGAGAGAGCATGTTGGTCGAGAGAGCTTGTTGGTCGAGATAATAGTTTAGGAGGTGAAGCTTTAAAGTGATTCCACACATAGAGTATGTTGGTCGAGAGAGCATGTTGGTCGAGAGAGCATGTTGGTCGAGAGAGCATGTTGGTCGAGATAATAGTTTAGGAGGCGAAGCTTTAAAGTGATTCCACACATAGAGTATGTTGGTCGAGAGAGCATGTTGGTCGAGAGAGTATGTTGGTCGAGAGAGCATATTGGTCGAGAGAGCATGTTGGTCGAGAGAGCATGTTGGTCGAGAGAGCATGTTGGTCGAGAGAACATGTTGGTTGACAGATTATGTTGGGTGACAGATCACGTTGGTCGAGAGAGCATGTTGGTCGACAGAACGTGTTGGTTCACAGATCATGTTGGCTGACAGAGCATGTTGGTCGACGATCGTGTTGGTCGACAGATCATGTTGGTCGACAGAGCATGCTGGTCGACAGAGCATGTTCACAAATGTCAGTATTTTTTTTCTGACCGCGTCCAGGAAAGACACATATTCATGTCTGCAAGTAATGGGCGCAGGAAACACGTGCTGCCTTGAGTAACAAAATTAGATCTTTGATCTTTAACTCGAGAATTATTAGTTTGGTCAGAATTATTAAAATATCAAGGAAGTATAGTGCCAAATAACAATTCACAAACAGCAGAAATAGACTCAAGATGCAACAAAGCTTGTTAAATAATTAGACAACTATTACAACTAACTATTGCCCAACAAGGAAATAACACTAGAGGTAAAACAGACACTCTAAAATACAATCTTCATCCACCGTCGTGCTACCAAGTACATGTATATAAGAAAGTTGGAATACTTGGTTACAACTGGCAAAATAAAAGGAAAGAGAGATCGCGGGCGACAAAGAGAGAAAATACTGGATAGCTTGGTGTCATGGCATGGAAAACAGTCAACAACAGAACTGATACGATGCACTGTGGATAGAAGATTGTGGAAGTGACATGATCGCTTACGCCAGCCGGTAAGGCACATAATGATGATGATTATGATGACCCAAGTATTCCAACTATTCTCATGATATGCCTGTAAAATGTTGATTGTTTCTTTCTGATGTTTCTTAGGAGCTCCCTATTTGTGTTTGCTTCTCTTTGAGAATTTCCTCGTTGGTCTTTTTAGTTGTCCAGGGAACTTTTAACATTCTTCTGAGAAATTCCATCTTTGTGGCATCTAATCGTATTTTCATTTGTTTGTTTACTGTCCATGATTCGCTTCTATAGGTCAGAATTGGCTCTCTATAGCACCGACGAATTCGCTGTATAACTTTTATTGACATAGATTTGTTGCATAAGATGTTTTTCATTTTCTGAAATGTTATTTTCGCCTGAGCTTTTCTACTTTTTATTTCTATGGTGCATCTTTCATCTTATGTTATTACTCTGCCCAAGTATTTGAAGCGTTGCACTTGTTTCAGATTTGTCCTGTTTATTTTTATGGTGCATGCTGGTGATGATTGTTTCTTTGATATGACCATTACTTCTGTTTTCTTACTATTCAGACTTAGACCTTTCTTGTTGCTTTCTTTTACTATTATGTCTATCATTTCTTGTAGTCCACTCTATGTCTCTGCTATTAAGACTGTATCATCTGCATATCGTAAATTGTTTTAACCTTCGGAAAATTTTAATTGTAACCTTCGGCACATTTTATTTTTAACCTTCAATACATGAATGAGTGGTGTAAATAACGACACGACTGCGATTTATAAGCGACATTTTTATCATTTGTATATATTTTTAAATACTTTGACATGAGTTTATGTATTGCAGAAGTCGGAGAACAAAAATGAAAACACATTCTACAAAGAGCAATGTTTATGCTCAACATCTGTTACCTTAAAGGAAAGGCGCAGCTAATTTCATGGTTGTTTAGCGTTAAAAGCTGAAGTGAAGGCGTAATTAGCGCATCGTGTCGTTATTATTAGGATCTTTATCACTGCACGCCAGACGAATCTATAGATGGTCTGATATCACCCTCGAGAAAATCCGAGGACAATCCTGGCCCATGTGCACGAACTCCGAAACACGGCCGGATAGCCACTTTGTGAATTGTTTTCTGTGTCAATTTTGCCCGGACAGCGGCCACTGACTCTTTTAGGTTTTAATTGTCAATGATTCTTTAACGTGTGCGACAGCACACGGGACCTCATGTTTATTGCCACTGTCCGAGAGGTCATTTCACTACCCAAGAGATCAAGGGAGGCAAAAGTAATAAAGAAAGTACGGATTTAAAAAAAAAACACACCCCGGCTTTGAACCAGAGTCTTTCACGTCCTGATGCCGACATTGCACCTCTAAGCTACCCAGGACTCGGCGTATCGTGGTGTCAGATGTGACAATGTGTAGAACTTTATATGAGACAATGACGGGTTAAAATCAGAATACTTTTTTGTTTTTCTTTTTCTTCGTACTCCAGCTTTGACCTCTGACGAAGTCACTAGAGACTAGGAACTGAATTTTGCGCGTTAATCCATTTTTCCCTGGCAGCCGTGTGCACATGGGTCCGTCGTCGCACAGGCAGATAACTCCGACTTCGGAGGTACTCATATTTTTTCCGTCGAAGAGTAATTGTTGTTTCAAGCCGGGCCTCGCTGTTGAGACCATGGGTGGTAGCCGCAGAGAGAAATCATAAATAAAAATCCCAACCGGTGCAGCCGGGATTTGAACCCACAACATCTCTGTCTCGAGGCCGGCGTCTTGCCTCGAGACCAACCAGTCCAACAAAGTCAGAAAATAATGTATTACAAAATGTACGGGCCAGGCAAATAATTGTAGTGCTGCAGTAAAGATGGTTGCAAAGAGCAAGTAGTGGGGTGTAACGTACACTCCAACAAGGTATGGTGACAACTTTACAAACAAGATACACAACAAAATATTAACGTTTCGGCCTACATGCGGCCTTCTTGTGAAAACGAGAACAACACCAACAAACAATGAAATACAGATAAATTCTACTACATCTAGGATGAGCAAGACAGGTAAGTGTGACGAGTCTAGCTATGTGAAATCTTTGAAAATATACAACCACATCGACATTTATGATGGTTGGTAGTTCAATTCATACTGCTTACATATAACTACACCCACCTTCCTGATAGTTGATGGTTAAATTAACACTTATCACATATAACCACAGGGAGCCGCGATAGCTCAGTGGTTAGTGAACTGGACTACAAAAAACAAGGGGTAGGGTTCGATCCCAACCGACGGCTTCCGGGTTCACCCAGCCTTTAATAGACACCGGATTTTTTTCTGGGAAAGTGAAGCGGCACGGGCGTAATACCAACCACATTACCCCAAAAATCATGTGCCGAAGGTCTGTAAAATTTATGGTCACTAACACCATATTCCCTATACGCCACTTGGCGTGACGGGGATACTTTACTTTTTTTTTTTACTACATATAACTACACCGACTTCCTGATAGTTGATGGTTAAATTAACACTTATCACATATAACTACACCGACTTCCTGATAGTTGATGGTTAAATTAACACTTATCACATATAACCACACCGACTTCCTGATAGTTGATGGTTAAATTAACACTTATCACATATAACCACACCGACTTCCTGATAGTTGATGGTTAAATTAACACCTATCACATATAACCACACCGACTTCCTGATAGTTGATGGTTAAATTAACACTTATCACATATAACCACACCGACTTCCTGATAGTTGATGGTTAAATTAACACTTATCACATATAACCACACCGACTTCCTGATAGTTGATGGTTAAATTAACACTTATCACATATAACCACACCGACTTCCTGATAGTTGATGGTTAAATTAACACTTATCACATATAACCACACCGACTTCCTGATAGTTGATGGTTAAATTAACACTTATCACATATAACCACACCGACTTCCTGATAGTTGATGGTTAAATTAACACTTATCACATATAACCACACCGACTTCCTGATAGTTGATGGTTAAATTAACACTTATCACCTATAACCACACCGACTTCCTGATAGTTGATGGTTAAATCCACACTTCTTACATACAACCAGCTCAATCTTGCTTGTATTTTTTGGCCGTTACCCCATCTATTGAAAACAAAAAAAATCTGGTCAGATCATATCGACGACTTCTGCGTTCGCCCAGCTTTACATTGGTACTGGGTTTTTATGTTGAGAAAGAAAAACAGCTCTTGCTTAGTACTGACCACATTGTCCTAAAATATTCCAACGCAAAAAAAAAAAAATTAATAAGAGCACAACACTATATTCTAAATCTACAACAAGGGGTAATAAACTTGTTTCTGTTGTTTATGTTACTCCACTTTTAAGCGTAACATAGATTTTTCTCAAAGTTAACTGTTCCTACTTTTACAACTTCGAGTTTTATTGATTCTGTCTCATACTTTTTCTGCGTACCAGCATCGATTTCTCTTATGTGATTGGTAGCTATCCCAGGTTTTTCTTTTACATCATCAGGTGCCATGCCGGTTGGAGTAGGCGGTCATCGCTCTCCACATCTCTCGGTCCTTCATGCATGTCATTATTTCAGTGGGTGATCTTTTTATTAAGATGTGTTTTAACATTCAACACAAAAAGGGAACTCCTAAAAACATCAGAAAGAAACGATCAACATTTTTCGGGCACATCATGAGAAGAGGAAAGTTGGAGTACTTGGTTACAACTGGCGAAATAAAAGGAAAGAGAGATCAGGGGCGACAAAGAGAGAAAATACTGCATAGATTGGTGTCATGACATGGAAAACAGTCAACAACAAAACTGATACGATGCACTGTAGATAGAAGATTGTGGAAGGACATGATCGTCTACGCCAACCGCTATGGCACATGATGATGATCTTTTGTTATGCCATTTGGATAAGATGTCAGTATTTTTTCACTTTGTTTTCTCTGCTTTTCTTTCCATTCATTCTATCTGTTGATATAATATTCTCTTTGTCCTTTTTTCGCATGATGAGTTTAATAAATGCAGATTGTCTCTTACTTACGTTTTTGATGATATTTCTGGTTTATCCAGCTTGTTTACAACATTCTTCATTTGTCATGTTTGTTATCCTGGTCTTAGTTAAACATTCACATTGTTTGTGACACTTTGTGTTGTGTTGTAATGAAGGTGTTTGGAACACAGCAACTCTGGATATTGCATCATCACAGAAAGACGTATGCAACCATGTTCTCATCATCATCATCATCATCATCATCATCATCATCATCATCATAGAGTGCCGTCTCCGCATCGAAGGTTGCTACCATGGAGCGCTATTCCGCTCTGTCTCGTGCTTTGATAGTGTAGGTTGTCATAGGCTGACTTGTCCATCTTTTGATGTTACTCTTCCATGCTAGTCTTGTTCTGTCTCTGCCTCTTTAACCTTGTATTTTCCCTTCCAATAATACTTTTAGTAAGCTGCTGTGTCTTTTAACATGCCCCCAAAATGTAATTTGTCTTGTTTGAATTGTGTTTAGCAGTTCTTTTACATTTTTAGTTGTTTTAAGACTTCATCATTTTTTAATGTTGTTTTAAGACTTCATCATTTGTTTTCTTTTCTTTCCATCCAATTCTTCCTATTCTTCTATAAATCCACATTTCAAAGACTTCAAGTTTTTGTTCTGTTTTCCTGTCTGATGTCCATGTTTCTGCAACATACAGGAATGTTGAGAAGATATAGAATTTTGTTATTCTTAGTTTTAGCCATGTTGATATTTGTTTGGATGTTAGTATATCATGTTCTATCTTTGATAAATTAGCAAGTAGACATTTTCTGTGTCACCGTGCACCAGATTGGCTGTTGATGTCAGTGCCACGAGCGTTGCTCACCTGCAAATTACCAGCTTCGTACGAGGAAGTGTGCTCTGGCACGCATGACACAGCACGTGTTACTCGTTAAGAAAAGATACAGAACGCGCTGTAGAACTACGCTGCATGCTGGCTCTTTCGGAAATGTCCAATTAAGTCTGCTATGAATTCTGAATACAAACCCTCGTTCGCACGCGAGTCTAACTGAGTACGTGCCTTTCATTGCGTAGCTTGGGGGATTTGATAATATCACAATATCTACCTGGTCGCTAGTGAGACTGTACCGACAGCTAGGCACCGATGTATAATGGTTCTAAGAGATTTTTATATGTAAACTGCGTTCATGTACATGTCAACGCGAATATGCGCATGTACAAATATATGTGTATATATTCTCGGTGTTTCGATCTTTTTCTTTTCTCTTTACACTGATACCTAAAAAGTGTCGTGGTTTATATCATTTGTCGTTCTTGAGCTGCTCGAACTGTCTGAATTAGTGATTTTCCTTTATGGTTACATGTCTCTGTCACTGCATCTATCCATCTTCTTCTGGGCCTTCCTCTTAGTCTGTTTTCCATGCATTCTCGAGAAGAACGCCGGAATTTATCAAATATCAACAGATGAAGAGATCAAATATCAACAGATGAAGAGATCAAATATCAACAGATGAAGAGATCAAATATCAACAGATGAAGAGATCAAATATCAACAGATGAAGAGATCAAATATCAACAGATGAAGAGATCAAATATCAACAGATGAAGAAATCAAATATCAACAGATGAAGAGACAAAATGTAGAGAGACATGATCATGTATAAAAAACAAAAGGAAAGTGCCCCGTCACGCCAAGTGCCGGTGTTTCGATACTACTTGCTAATACGGCGTTTTGCTAATACGCGGTTTTCTACTACGTCCATAAAGCGTGCCCCATTCGCAACAGAACCCACCATTTCTTTAACTGTTTCCCACTAATGAGGATGTAGCAAAGAATTTGAAGCAGACAATTTATTTTTGGGGCCGCTATAGCTCAGTGGTTAGTGAGCTAGACTACTAAGGTCAAGAAGTCGAGTTCGATTCTGATCGACGGCTTCCAGGTTTACGCAGCTTTAAATGGATTTACTGTTTTTTTTTTTCTGAGTAAAGCAGTACGGGCGTAATACCGACCACATTACCGCAAAAATCATGTGCCGGAGATCTGTAAAAAATATATGGAGACTAACATCATATTCCCTATGCACCACTTTGTGTGACGGGGCTCTTGACTTTTACTTTTTACTTACTTTGTTCTGTAAGAAATGTAACGACAACATATCATCAATATCAACATCATCAAGTACCAAGCCTGGCGTAGGTGATCATGTCTCTCCAAAATTTTTGATCATGACAGTTATTTGTCATTTCTGTCAACAATGACAACGACAACATATGCTGAGTGTGAACACCATTGGCGTTGGGAATGTGTATGGGCCTTGTCGTGACCTTGACAGACGGTTGGTAGCAAGCAATCATGATAAGTGTGTAGTTTGGTAAAATACTTGTGTCTTATGTTTTGCTGAACAGCTTCTCTCGTGGCTCAATCTGCCAATATTGGACAGACAGATCGCAGAAGGAACAAGATGTATTAGTGGTGCCTGGTCTCGTCTCTGTCCTCCTGCGCCTTCTGAATTTGATATCAACTTTGCCTCGAAATTTGCTGTGCCAATTTTCATTTTTGTTCTCCATGTGCTACGATCTGATGCCAGCCTTTCCCATTTTCTTTCACCGATAGAGAATTCCCTCAAGGAAGCCCTGCATTCATCCTTATATCTCAGCACCGGTCTGTCCTTCAGTCTCTTTCCGTCCTTCGCCTCATGGAAAAAGATAATATTTATTGAGGAAGTTCTTGGCTCCGTAGCGAGTTAGATTATCTCCACCTATATCTCTCTATAGATGGCGTTGGTGAGATGTTCTGTATAATCTGGGATTTTTATTTCTAGAAAAGCTTTAGCGAAACTCTGGAAGTTGGAATACTTGGTTACAACTGGAGAAATACAGGGGGAAAGAGATCACGGACGACAAAGAGGGAAAATATAGTCAACAACAGAATTGATACGATGCACCCTGGATAAACATTGTGGAAGGACATGATCGCCTACAGGAAGCCGCGATAGCTCAGTGGTTAGTGAACTGGACTACCACGGACAAGGGGTAGGGTTCGAT